>OY720452.1:12260952-12643452 GCA_963082715.1 Harpalus rubripes
TCAATTAAAAGTTTCCTTGTCGCTAAAACATTAGCTCTATGAAGTTTGAAAATTCTTTTTCAGTATTATTTACTATCTACTTACGTACTTTGCAGAAACTTTATTAAAGATTCACATTTAATGTAATCAAAAGTTTCAGACAAGAAGGAAATAATTTCCCTTGAAATAAGGGATAAATGGATGACACAAACGGAAATTAATCGGAAACGCGATATTAAAACTTAATTGATTTTTAATTTTTCGTCTCATAATGTTCAACAAAAAGAGCAAGAGATTAGCCAGACTTCTCCAATACATATTACGCACAAAAAAATTGAAACGAAGTATAAAAATCGATATTGACATTAATTAATGTTTCAAAATGTCATTTATAGGAAAATAAGAATAAAAACAAAATTAATTTGAATTTACTCTTACATAACGTCGAAGTCGAGATATCCAATATAGAGACCTGCATCGGGTCGGGTACCCGCAGAAACCCGCGGGTTACCCGCTTTGCAGGTCGGTTTGCGGTGCAGTTCCATGATCTCTTTTGCGGGTTGCGGGTCGGGCGCGGGTAAGACTCGCGCGGATATCGGGTCGGGTCACGTTTACTTTTTATTTCCTTTTTATTATAATCATATTTTCTATTGGTATTATATTTTCATAGTTGTTTTTATTATTTTCGAAAACAATAATGGGCCCTTATCTGCGACGTTTGAAAATTGAACCTTGCCCTTGACGCACTGAACAACTGCGCAGGCATAAACACGCGGTCTAGCCTAGCTCATTTAAAGTGACTAGACCCCAGACACTATACACGTTTTTGTATTGCATTATATTTAGTAAGTTGTTAAAATATTTTTTTGTATTTAAAAATTTATTACCTACATAATCTAAAGAATACATATTTTGTTTTATATACTTTGTGCTGATTAGGAATAAAATGTTTTACATACATTTTTTTGATTTTTTATTTTTTTGAATAAAATTTTCCATCTTCCATTTCAGATTGATGTTAATTATTTAGCGGGTAGCGGGTTCGGGTGCGGGTATAACATTGGCGGGTACGGGTCGGGTTGCGGTTTTATTTAAAACTAACTGACTCGGGTACGGGTCGGGTGCGGGTCTTAATGTTGCGGGTACGGGTCGGGTGCGGGTCTGAAAAAGTATACCCGCGCAGGACTCTAATCCAATATATCCGACACTTGTAGACGAGCACTTACTGACCGCAATGCTTATTACGTCTTTCGCAGGATCCATACAAACAATTAAAAAAATCTAATGTGGCCAGCACATTACCTTCCGTCAGTTATATGAGGAATTTACGAAACTTCTATCGGAGAACTGTTACCGGTAAACAGCTTTTTATAGCTACCAAAATCGATATTTTAAGAACGCAAGGGGTAAACAGAGTAGATCCATAACCTATGAAAAAATTTGAAACAGGTTAGAAATTTGACGTAGTTAACAAACTGAGCAGAGTATTACTTTGAACACATTTCCATTTTAATACGCGCGCTTCGCTTTGCATCACTACCTTTTTTGAGATTAGATTCTTCATGAATCCGGTAGATGGATCTAGTAGATATTGAACAATTTTCGAATACAGTAAATTTTTACCACTCGTGTTTTCGAACACAGTCGCTAGATGCGCTAGAATTTTCGTAAATGGGTATGTATTTTCTATAAAATCCATACAGAAAGTTCCTTGCAAAAGATTATAAATTTCTTGTATGGACATTACCTTCGACAGTTGTATGTATTTCGAGCAAAAAGATCTTATATTTCGAGTAAAATTATAACACAAATATACTACGAATATGTCAATTGCATTTGACACTGACATCTTTCAATCAGAATTTTCTTAATACAGTAGATGTTTCTACCATAGCTGGCTAATTTATGAAATTTAATTTCTTTATAATTTTATAACTCTCAATCCATTCAATATGAAGTTTAAGTTGCAGTCAAATCGTATAGAGAATACAATGTTCTTTAATATTTATAATAACATTAAATGTGAAAAAATGACATTTAACATCGTTTTTTCAATAAAAACTGTTAAAATCTTCAAATAAGGGTACTTCCGGTTGACCAATTATAACCAAAATCTAATCAGCTCTTCATATGGATGCAACGAAGACGAATGCGAAAGAATTATAATTTTTGGAATTGCAGTATTAGAGTTATCGTAGACGAACTTTTTGGTACACACACACACACACACACACACACACACACACACACACACACAAATAAATATATATATATATATATATATATATATATATATATATATATATATATATACATATATATATCAAGTAAAAATAGTAAAATCGTATTCTAGGGACCTTAAAACGTGCTTATTCATTAAAAACTCACCACCGAATTTTTTGACCAAAGACAATACCTTCCTTACCTAAAGGTGAAAAGATTTGAAAATTCAAATTGAAAATTTTAGTTGTCATTTATAAAGTAAGCCTTGATTGTTGTTTTTTTACTTACCGCTTCGCTTCCTGATCGGTAAGTAATTACAATCACTTACTGATCAGAAAATTGTAAATAAAATCAACTGCTTTGAAAACCCTACCGGTAAATATTTTTAAAAAAACCTGATCGTGTAAAATAATATTTTACGCACTTAAGTAATAGGTTTTACAACTCGCTAAGAGAGCATACACAAAAAGGTGCGCCATCTCCACCGACTTTACCTTACCTTTCAATATATTTTCGGCTAAAGAAATATATTGGCAACAGTGATTTTGTTAACAACCTGTAGTATGTGCCAAGGTTTGACATGGTTGTAGTTGATACTGGTGTTAGAACCACGCTTGTGATACGAGCCATTGTGTTTGCCGCATCAGATTTTTCATTTTAATGTTTAATCATTCAAAAGTTGATCCCATTTTACGAGCAGTTAACAGGAAATATACGTTTTAGCAGAAGCATAAAATTGTATCGTGCATAAATTGCGGCATTTTTACATCTGCAATTACATTAGCCGTAAAAATTAGTCATTGGGATTAATGTAGTGTGCAAGAAAACAAAAATAAAAATATTTAGTTGCGAATAAAACGGGCAGGTTGGAAAGATTTACTAGGCTAGGCTTGGGCTAGGATACATACATTGTGCTTTTATCCTACTTTGAAACAAAAGTTAGTTGAACTAGTTAGAACACGCGCAGCCGTGTATATCGGTTAACGCCACATAAAAAGTAAAAGGTTTTGGGAGGAACTAAAGTGGTTACTGGCCACGGCGAGATGGAACTTTCCACCCTATGCTCCGTGGCCGTTACCTACTTACCCAAAAACAACCAGATTACTTCATACACATTACACCAAATATGCTTTTGTTTTGCACGTTTTACAGCCATAACAGAAGCACGGAATATTTCTAACTACATATTCCAATGGGATATTCCACTATTTTCTTTTTCTGTTCTCTGAATTTTTATTTGCTTCAACTGTAAATGTGAAATTCTAAGATGATTCTTATTTCATTTTAAATTATTATAAACTTTGCATATAGCTTTTGCACTTAAAGTAAAGTAGATATTTCTGATGACATTTGTAACTTCTAACAACGCTATCTACATATAAATAACATGGAAAAGATTTTGCACTGTAAATGGAAACAGAGGTATTATTAACACTTTAAGTGCCATGTGGTGCCAACGTGGTTTCACACTTTTTTAACTGTTCTGGCCGCGTGAGACCTTTGTCAAATTACATGTTCGGCTGTTTGGTGCAGCAATGGTCTTGAATTATGTAGTTTCAATTTGCAAAAAAAATCTGATGTGGCCAAAACAATACCTCCCGCAATTTAATTTTTATTAATTCAAATATACATCCTTACTTATTTACTTATGCTGAAAACTGTAGTTCCAATCCATAATGGTTCTATTTACTCTTTTCTTTTCAAAACGTTACTATTATTAATTTTCAATGATTAATTCTTTGACAGTGACATTTATCTGTCAGTTACATACATTTGAGATATGAACTGTGTAACCAAGGAGTTGTGTTTGCTGTTTGTTTAAAGCGTAGGCTCCGGGATTTAAATTATGAAATTTTTTATAAATTTATCCTTAAAATATATAGAAAAAGTATTAAGGCAAACCTGTAGAAAATTTAATAAACTATAATAACGTAAAGTAAAGTGCCATATTCGGTTTTACACCAAAATCTAATGGCTTCTTTCCATATTAGAATAACGTATAAATACACGGTTTCAAAATTTTCTGAATGATGGTATTTGAGTTAAAGTCAAGGATCTACACACAAATACACACACACGCACACACCCACACACACACCCACACACACACACACACACACACACACACACACACACACACAGGCACACACACATACACAGACACACACACATACACAGACACAGACACACACACACACACACAGACACACACACACAGGCACACACACATACACAGACACAGACACACAGACACAGACACACACACGCACACACAGACAGACACACACACAAACAGACACACACACACAGACACACACACACACACACACACACACACACACACACACACACACACACACACACACACACACAAGTATATGAGAATATAACTTAAGAAAAGATTGTATAGACTGGCGGATTTGCAGCCCAGCCGTGGTGTAATTGGTAGCACACAACAGTACAGATGTTGAGGTTGTGGGTTCAAATCCTGTCGGCTAGCATTCTTTTCTTTCCTTGATTTAAATAAAGTGTACTTGAACGCTGCCATAATAAGCGCTAACCGAGGTTTTCTCTGTAAATTGTAAATCCTTGAAGACAAAATCTACTTTTTAAATATTTACTTTCCTGTCCAAATCTCCTATTAATATTCTACGCTTGTTGCATATTGAACTAATCTGATCAATTAATAAGTAAATACGGTTAGAAAGTAAGCAGACAATTATTTTTTGCCTAACATCGAGAAAGGTACAATTACTATTTGAATAATTAAAAAAATACATTCACAATTCAACGCGGTCTAGTTTGATATTTTTTCGGGTGGAATTGTTCGTTGTAAATTTATTTCTCATTTTCATATGTGTCTAGTTAACGTAAAATGTATATTTACATTCGTTTGGTGATGTACTCTTACTCTTGCATATGAAAATCAGCGCCTGCCTGTGTCGAAACAAGTCAGAATATTTCGCAGAGGTGGTTTGTTAATAATTTAGTTTGCATTTGGTTGGGTCTCCTCGCCCTCTCCATCTCACAAAGCAAGAGGAAGCCTCTGACACGTATTCTTCCTGCAATATTAAATGCATCTGCACTGTTTCTAACTCTGCATTCACCGGATGCAAAGTAGATTGCGAAGTGCGGAATAAAAGGATTGCATACAGGGCACAAATTTCAGTTATTGTTTGTTTTACATGTTGCAATGAGCAACTTTCCAATTTCGCAACTTCAAGCAACACCAACACTCCCAAGTAAATTCTCCTTTATTCTCATTACAATTAATTTCAGAACTTTTGATTACGAGGAAGTTCACTGAGTAAACCCAGACAGACTCAAAAATAAACAAAGTGCAACAATCTTCTTGGAAATACAATACTTTCAGAGTTCAACAGATTTGAAAAGTAAATAACCAGGCAACAAACCGTATTTTAATTTAACTGACACATCAGGAACATTTATTCTATGTAGTCATTTTACAGTGGATGAGTATACGCATATACCGGGACTCTACTTTTTTCTAAATATAGGAAATACAATATTAAAATTTTTAATTAATGATTGTCTACCTTTTTTTAATTTTAGAGCAGAAAGTATAAAAAAATCTGATGTGGCCAATACAAGACCTCCAGTTGATCTTTCGTAAACAAACAAATTCTACTTTGTTGTTCCAATAAATAGAAAAGTCTGTAATACCAAATTTTGGATTATATCCTATTATGTTTTTCCTCAAAAATCTGTTAAGAGCTCAAAATTAAGTACCATTTCCGATTTATCATATAGGTATAGTCATAATATAATGTTGTTTCAAATTATACATGGGTTTTAAATACCAAATTTAAGAAGTTTTGGATCATGTTTTAACATATATTTTCAAGAAAATCTGTTTATATGTAGCTTCCTGTTAAGTAGTACTTCCGGTTTATCAATTTTAGAAAACATCTAATATGTCGTTCTCATTAATATAAAAGTCTTATATACCATATTTGAAAAGTTTTTTTTTTATTTTTCACGAAAATCTATTCAGAGCTTCAAATAAAGTATCACTTGTAGCCAAAATCTAATATGTTGCTTCCCGTTATATAAAAGTCTTAAATACTAAACAAGAAATTGGCGCCTCCATCACCACAATGCTCCAGCACATTCCTCGCACTTTATTCAGACTTTTTGCGAAGAACAAGATTCCTGTGGTTCAACAGGCTCCTTACTCTCCTGATATGGCCCCCTGCGACTTCTGGCTGTTCCCCAAACTCAACAGTTCATTGATAGAAACGCGATTTCAGATAAGAGAGGACATTATGGCTGCAACGAAAGCCGAGCTAAACTCCATTCCAAAAGAGGCTTTCTCTGAATGCTTCCAAAAATGGCGGCACCGGTGGTAGAAGTGTGTGGAGTTTCAAGGAGACTACTTTGAAGGTGATTAGGTTTCCAACGCTCCAGGTATACCATACCAAGAGCAGATGGGCGGAATTCCAGTGGTTTTGCTGACCGTAGCTGACTGTATTACCATTTCCATGGCGTCCCAAAACAAAAAAGCCATGATTTTTCCAGCAGAAGACATCACCATTTCCTATGCTTCTACTGCTTCGATTGTTGTTTAAATTGAGGCTGATAGTGGTGAACCCATGTCTCTATGAGTAAGTTTATACCGACGCCCTTACACGGATTTAAGTGGATTTAGCATTAGAAATCGTATTTAAGAAAACGATGTAAACGACCTGGATTGGATTTGGAATCGGATTCTAAATCGACTTTATCAACGAGATTTACACATAAATCCGATTTACTTTCGCGGGATAAACACCGATTTAACAGAAAATTCAATAGTAGGTTGTGAAACAATGAAAAAAAACGCACAGTAATTTATTTATCTTTCACGGTTTGACAGTTAATATTTGTCAACGATAAGTTAGTATAATTATTAGAAGAGCAATGAGAAATCCGTAGACGCAACAAGAAACAGTATTTTTTGAAATTAATCCTGGAAAAAAATTATTAATTGAATTGGTTAGATGGTAGAAAGGCTGAACTGTAACAAAACTATCAAATGTCAAGTCAAAATGATCAAAGTCAAAATTAATACTGGTCAATAATGTTTTACGCTGCTATGCCAACAATGTCAGTAACAAATCCAATTAAATCTACAGTATATTCAAATGTACTTGATCACTTTAAATTTTTCTGGTATAAACAGTCAAGATTTAGGATTTATTTAAATACGATTTGATTAGAAATCCGATTAAGAACTTTGATATAAACTTACTCATTGGTAGTAACAAACCTTACGGAGCAGCAACAAGTTGGTATCATACCTTCCAGAAATTCCTAACTCATTACTTGGAATGTTTTAGTTCGTTCATAGTAGCTGTTTATACTATCATATTGTGACACTAGGCGCGGGAAAAGCCTAGGTGATCATTACAGTACGTCTACCTAGACCAGGGATCGCCAACCTTTTCAATGTGTTGAGCTACTTTAAAAATGTTCGAACAGAGAGTGAGCTACCTATGCTTGGGGAGGCAAGGTATTAAAAAAAGCGCCGCAGGCGAATTTTTTTTTCATTCAAGGTTAAATTCCTTATATTTAAAAGTTACATTTTTTCAAGGGATGTGAAGCTGCATGTGTTTCTCCTCTCATGTACAATAATAATTGCCAGAACACAGAACATTTTAGAAAAGAACATATATATTTAACAGATTGCATCCTTTACAAATAAGTCATTATAATTTTATAAATATGACATCATAAATATACATATATATATATATATATATATATATATATATATATATATATATATATATATATATATATATATATATATGTTTTAAAAATAAAACAAAACTTAAGAAAAATAAAAAAGTAATTTACTATTTTAAACAACATATGTAAATAAAATAACATTTTAATGTGAAGCCTGGCACTCAGACCCGTCGATAATATTTTTAATATTCGCAGTATAGTTGGTTACAGCCATCCGAATACAATTATCCAAATGTTTATCTGTAAGTCGGTTGCGGTATTTGTTCTTTTTCACTTTCATATTAGAGAAAGAAGATTCACACAAATATGTCGAACTGAATAACGCTTTTACTTTTAAGGCCACTCTAACTAAAACTGAATATTTTTCTTCACTTCCTAAAGGCCAGATAAATTTTGTGTTTGACACTAACGATTTTAAAGCTATATCATTTTGAAGCGTATTAAGTTCCATTTCAGTTACAGCACTGTTTTCGCCAAAGTGCAAGTAGAAAATTCCTCAATATTAATTTCCATGAAGGGTGAAGCAACAAATTGTGCCACTAGTGCGATTTCGTTGAAATCTTCAAAACGAGATTTAAAGGCATTCTTTAAGTTAAAATTATTTGCATATGATGCTTACTGTCATAGGGTTGCAACGGATTTTGAAATATCTTTTCTGAAAGAAGAGGAAAGTGCTTGGTATCGCGGTTAATTATGTTTTATTCCCAAAACTCAAGCTTTTTGGTAAATGCTTTAATATCAAAAATCATTTCCGCTAATTCTTTGTCTCTCCCTTGAAGTTGTAAATTAAGTTCATTTAATTTTTCTGTAATGTCCACTAGAAAGCTAAAATCTGCTAGCCAGATTAAATTTTCTAGTTCAGGAATGGGTTTATCACGTTCTTTAAAAAATACGACTAGGGCAGGTAGGACGTCATTAAAACGTTTGAGTACTCGTTCTTTACTCAACCATCAGACCTCAGAGTGAAGTAGCAAATAAAACATTACAACAAATAATTCTCACTCTTTAGATATTGAAGTGATCGATAAAAAAAAAATGAGAATTTACGGAAAATTCTATTATTTTTGGTTCTTTTGAGATATACCTGTGTGAGCTACCGGAAGTACCCACGCGAGCTATCGGTAACTCGCGATCGACGGGTTGGTGACCCGTGACCTAGACTATGTAAATACCCCGTACGAGGCGTTTGTATTCCGACTTGGTTTGGGTTTGCACCTAGAAGCCAGACCGAATATGACGGAAAACGATAGCGACTACAACCCTTTCAGTGAGATGTGGGTGGGCTCATAGGTAACTCAACAGAATCTCCACTCTGGGCACTATACTAGAAACCAATGGTTATAGAATTCTCTACTTTGCATTGTCAGGCAATGCACTTGGGGGCAATTCGTATTCAAACCAACTGAAAAATACCTTTCCATAAACATTCTATGCACTTGCCAGATTCGTATTTGTCACAATCTTCTTCTTCTTATTCCCTATACGAGTAACTAGACACACCGTGTAACGAGTCTTCTCCAGTGTAATCTGTCTTCTGCTACTGCATGTGCATCTTGCCACATGACTCCTAGACGTTTAAGGTCTCAGCGAAAGGTTGCATGCCATGTATGCACTGGCCGACCGGGACGCCGCTTGCCGTACGGAGGTATCCAGCGCATTGCCACAGCTGCCGGACGCTGCTGTTGTAGTCGCAAGATGTGTCCAGCAAACCTCACACGAGGCTGAGCTACAATGGCCTGTAACGGTTGGCAACCACTTATTTCGTATACATCTTCATTTGTTCGAAGGCCTCGGTAACTTATATGAAGTACCTATGCGACGAAGACAACGCGTATGAAACACATTCAACTTTCGTTCCACATTTCTCGTGGGAGGACAAGGGTCTTGTACAGGCGTAACTTCGTCGCAGTGAGAATTTTGGTTGACGCCCAGATTGACTTCAGCCACTGAAACACCCCTATCACTCTGCCCAGTTTTATCATGACATCGGCATTCACGTTCCCATTAGCAGATAGAGTGCTGCCGAGATATGTAAACTGATCTACTTCTTCTAGTGGCAAGTTATCAACCATGATCTGCAGATGCAGACGCCTGTCACTGATCCTCATAGTTTTAGTTTTTTCAGTGCTAATGCGCAATCCAACTTCCGCCGCTGCATTCCCCACGGAATCCGTTAAATTTTGTAATGAAATGCTTGATTGGGAAAGTAAAGCGTTATCATCATCGAAGTCAAGATCTGTGAGATGAGTTTGCTGATCCCATGGAATGCCAAGATGTTGCTCACTTGTCGCTTGTCTCATAATAAAATCCACAACAAGAAGAAATAGAAAAGGCGAGAGAACGCAGCCCTGCCGAACACCAGTATAAATATTAAAGAAATCAGTGTTCCTACCATCAGTTCTGATACAACAGCTTGAGTAAAAATACAGGTTCTTGAATAAACTTATCAACTTTGCTGGAATACCATACAAACGTAAGATGGCACAAAGATTCTCTATGAACACTATCAAATGCTTTTTTGAAATCTATATAATTGATTGCTAATGGTCTGCGAAACTCAATACTTTGTTCCAATACGTTACGTATTTGTCACAATACCAATTCTAAATCAAAATAGCAACCGAGCAACGTACAATTTCATATTAAACGAAACTGACGCGTTCGTCTAGTTTCTAGTATTTTATTCACACTCGCAACGCCGGTTGTTATTGGAGTAATTTTCAGTTTCCAGTCAGAACAATCGTTTCTAGCTGGAAAGTTGAGCGAAGAGCGAATATCTCATATGTGTAACAGAGTTGTGAAACTACTTGCCATTCTCCGTCAGAACCACTTTGTTTTCTTCAGCTGCTGACTGTCGTAAAGTGAACATTATGCGAAAACTATGTGAATCTTTTGAAGCTTGTAATTGAAAGTGCATTAAGTGATATTGTTTAAAGTTTGTCGAACTTAATTTCGGGTAAAGTTTGTGACTTACGGCCGTGTAACGCCACCGAGATGGAAAGGTTATTATTATTAACCCGGCGAAGAAGTCCAGAGGGCTGCACTGCAATGGCAGTGCCAGGCCAACACCGCCTCGGATATTATAATCGTTTTAATTTTCTCCCCAGCAGTTCTTGGCGAGAATATCCCAAAAGGAAACGTACAATTATGATGAATTTGCATATTGCCTGTTGAATTATTTACAGAAAAATTTACACTAGCTGAAATTAAATTCGGTATTTCTATGGCTTTTTAATATTCCGCCGACGTCGTTTGTTTACTTGTGATTTATCTCTGGAACTTCCTGCGCGGCGAAAAATAATCCACTTTTTCCATTCAAACTTGATTTATGTGAGGATAATGCAAAAACTGTGCCATGTTGATAGTTCCTCTATATTTTCAATAAAAAGAGGACGAGTAAATTTAATTTTCCCTTCGCTTTGCAATGAATTTTCTAGTGTACTGACCACGTTGACTTCATAAATTTTCAAAAAGCGCACGCGCTTTCAAATATTAATATGTTCTGGCTCTTCGACGTGTATTTATAGCTTCTCTGGAAAATATTACATGCCAATACATATTCTTACAACGTTATTTTATGTTTTATGTTTATGCCTCTGGTAGGTGTATCAAATATTAAAATAACACTACTCAAATATGTATTTACTGTTTGGAATTAAGGATACCGGGTATCTACTTTATTCTTTGAACATCGGAAATACAATGTTACAATTTTCAATTAGCGATATCTTTAAACCTTTTAATTTAAGAGCAAAAAGTGTAAAAAAAAACTGTTCAGAAATAAAAACTGTGTCTGTCTAGTGAATAAAAACAATGGGATGTTCCATTATAATAACAAATTAGAACATGGATTGTTTATATTAGAACTAGACCTTAAACTTAATCTCTTAGTTTCAAAACCCAACAAATCAACTTAGGCCAAATTTTGGAAAATCGTCAAAAAACTGTTTTGATATGTTTCAAATGAATAATTATACAAAAACATCAAAATACATATAACGTTGAGGATAGTAAACCAAAAAATACTTTGTTTAATAAGAAAAATACTGCTGCAATTCTGAACAAATCGATAATTCTTACAGATCTGTATATCTGTAAATAATGAATAAAATCCCAACGAAACCGGCCATTGTTATGTATGATTTTATAATCAACAAAAATGGATGCGTTTTTGTCAGTTTTTTTTTACAGATTTACAGATCTGTATGACTTACAGATTTGTTCCGAATTGCAGCATTAATTAATGATGTCAGAATTTAAATATAAAGAATGGATTTGTCGAGTTTTAATTTTCCATAATATTGCAAAAATAAACCACATTACATTATTAAACCGGGGTTCTAATCAACTGTTTCCCACAAATGAATATTGTATACATAATTTTCTTTAACTATATATTTTTAATGTTTATCCTATGGATCATTATAGCTATTAACATACCTAGGATTGTCATGGGCATCATAACTGCCGCAGATGTCTACGAGCTCTGATTTTAAGACATCTAAGACTTGTTATGATTCATAACATCCGTGGTTTTGTCAATAGTTTATCGGTTTAAGAAAATGAAGACATTATTTAATGAATATTATTTCTTGAAGTTCGCTCATTAATGCTACTCTCAGAATGCTATGATTAACAGAACAATTATTTTGACATATGTAAATATGACAATTATTTAAATTATGTGCTTTATATCTCATGTTTATTATTTTAGAATAAAGTAAACCGTGTTCAGGACAATGCACTAAGGATGCATTCACAAATGAACATTAGGTTTATGGTTTTTGTTTAGGTTTAAGTAAGTCATTCATAAATGTAAGTATAAATTACCTGAAAATTAGTTTGGTTTGTACAGACATCTATGTAAATGCTTCAAAAACAAGATTAAAATATCGGTAGAAAGTACTCAACAAGACACCTTTGCGCCGTGAAACTGTCATTCGCTTGGCAATATTGGTTATATTTCAGCAATTAAGTTATGTTATGACAGTCTTCATGTTCTTCTCGCATTTGTTTAAAAAGCCGAATCCACCAAGTGGATACTAAATAAAGATGAGTGTATATATCTATATCATTTGATACTCGTTCTCATTGGTGAAGTTTGTGACGTCAAACTAAATCATAAACCTAAAGTTTGGACCTTGCAATGTTTAGCTTTATGATTTGTATTTAGATACCCTAAATTCTGAAGTGTGAATGGAGTCATTACATAATATGCGGCCAAAGTCTTTAAATCTAAACCTAATTTTCATTTGTGACTGCACCTTCACGTTATCTGTATGTATTAATGAAGAGCATTATATTTTCATTTTCATTTTGTAGACTGTTGTTGACATGTCAGTACGGTAATAATATTACCGTACAGATACAGTTATTACCTAGTTACCAGCATACTTTTGTACATGTAAACAATGGATTAATATAACTGGTAAACATCTTTAAATTTTTCTTTGTTAGGCTCTACACCAATGGATTTTTAAATTGTATTATGTTCGTCCCTACACTTTGCAATTGTTTAATTATTATAAATTATTGAAATCATTTGAAAATTTGTTAGTTAATAAAATCCAGTCGACACTTTCTTTATTAAATTATTGCAAAGAAACAATAGTCATTATTAAACAAAATGTATAACCAATGATACAACGTGACTTCCAAGCCGCTGCTCTGATTGGCTAAATTGGATTTGCCGGTACCTCAACCGGTTGTGGATTTCTCGGGTTTCGAAACTAACCTGATATTTTAAACGTAATTATCATAAGGATATGTTGAGTTTCGGTACGTTAATATCCCATCAAGTTATGGAGAATGAAAAGAATCCGATGGAGAATCAAACTCATTTTTTGCCAGAAGTGGATTTGCTGGGTTCTGAAACTATGCGATAATATAATAGATAGAGAGAAAGAGAGAGAGTTTTTATTGCTTTTACCTCACCCTAAAATCTACTTCACATATGTACTCTATTCCAAATTCTTATTACTTTCAAGCCTTCAACTATCGCCCTTTTGAAATCCGGAATCCATTTTCAACTAAATGAATGCAGAAAATAACGAAATAGCGAAAGTAAACCAAATAACACTTGTTTGAATGACTGATGACACGCCATATAAAAAACATTTGCATTTGTATGAAAATAAAAGAAATGTTGAATCACATAAGTAACCTGTACTAAATTGATTATTAACCACAAATATTTTCAATTATTGACCACAAAAGTTATTTTAAACAATATTTTTATGTGACTCCATTTAGTTGAGAACAAAATTGGAAGTGACAAGCAACAAATTCTTTCTCGTTAAATATTTATTTTCAGTACATCGTTTAATATTTTATTATATAGTTTCTTTCGTCCCAAAAGAAATATAAATTGAAACTTTAACACTCTGTTCCCCTGCATCAAAGCGCAATATCTAGGAAACAGTTCAGTTCCGCGTAGCCTAAGGCAAAGTGTTTAATCTAAGTGCACGAGTTGTCTAGTTTGCTAACCTTTGCCTATGTCTCCGTAGCCGCATTCTAGCCTCTTGATGTTCTAAAGCTTCATACATATGATATATGAAAAGTACTCTATATTGTGCATATTAGAATGTAGCTATATTGTAAAGTAGATATAAACTATGAGTATAAAAATAATATTATAATAAAAGTGTGCTCTAGTCGTCTAGTCGGTTTATAAACTTTTATGGAGTAAACAAAAGTGGAGTTAAGAAGCTTTGTTGCACATCTTGAATGTTTTCAATAGATATTGAAATTCTGTTATTAGAAACATTGTAGTAGTACTTATTTTCAGATTATTTATAATAAAAATAAATAAATAAATATTCAAGTAATTATACTTCGGGAAAAAATTAAAGGGCATATAGTAGACCAAAATGAGTAATAAAGGCTTAATCAACATGGGTCCGATCTTCTATAATTTCCGAGATATAAGGCAATGAAAAATAAGTTTTTACAGAGTTTACCTCTGTAATCTCGAAAACTATAAGAGTTACGACTTCGATTAAATAACATTGTTTGTTTACTTTTCAGAGTTCAACTTCGATGTGCTTTTGTTTTTTTTTAAAAAAGTCAAATAATTGTACTAATAGCATATTCCGTAACTTAACCACGACCGTGGTTATAGTTTTCTTGTGGTTCACGTGGTCCGGTTATGGTTATTAAAAAGTGGTTGTGATTCGGAACATTTTGGTTAATTTGTGTCGGTAAAGCAGGGAACCACCGCATCATTAGAAATAAGTGACAACGTAATTCTGTTTGTCTATTTTATACTACCGTAAATATTATACATATGAGTATATATTAATAATAGTTATATGTTTATACGATTTTATTTATTATATTATAAGAAATAAGAAAATGACCACAACCACAAAAAATTGGGGTCGTTGTAGTCACGAAAAAGTAACCAAAACTTTCCGAAATGGAACCTCGATCCTGAAATTATGTTTTGGTTACATTCCGAAACGCTTAACCAGAACCTTGGTCACCGGGGATTTTCGAATAACTTCGTTACTTTTGGAAATTGAGAAAAATGTTTCATATAAAATTTTATTGTTTTTACTTCCTTGTACGAAGTAAAGGAAGTATTGTAATCGCGAAAAATTTCGGTTTTGAGATTTCAACGGAAATATCCATTTTGACCATCCCTGAATCCATTTTGACTAATTTCGTCGTGACGTCTGTACGTACGTATGTACGTACGTGCGATGTATCTCGCATAACTAAAAAACGGTAAGCCGTAGAAAGTTGAAATTTTGTATTTAGGACTGCTATAACATCTAGTTGTGCACCTCCCTTTTTGGTCATTACATAATTTCTAGAAATGGTACTTTATATGAAGCCTATAATAGATTTTAATGAAAAACTATCTTAAAATATAATCTAACACTTTTCAAATTTGGTATATAAGACTTTTATGTCAATTGGAATAACATAGTGAATTTTGGTTAAAACAGGCTAACCGGAAATGACATATTACCTGAAGTTGTTTAAAGTTTTTCTTCAATAAATTGGTTTCATTTTGATTTTAGAAATAAATGCTTCAAATAAAAATTTTAGAGAATTAAATTCTGTGTCTAGCACATCAAGTATTATTAAATTAGCCCTTTGTATAAGCGAGATATAAATATATAAAACTTATATAACGCCCGCACGATACAAATATGTCATCATCATTACCGATATCTGCATACAAAGCGGATTGGCACACCCAGCAATGGTTAATATGCAGTGATGATATATTTTATTTATTTATTTATATAATTTTTGGTTTTTATAATGAAGCTTGGTATGGATTAGGACAAAAAATAACAAAAAAATAAAAAATAGATGCTAATGTCAAATTACGTCAAATACGTGCAATTTTATACTTGGGTCTATACTTCATATTGGTCTTGTGTACAAGGAAGTCGTGTGGTGTCCACATCAGATTTTTTATACTCTATTTACTAACATAGACAAAAAAATTTTTCAATTAATATCTTTGTCAATTTTCTTCGATTCTAATAGTAAATGACCTCTTTCTCGGAAACACATTTTGGTCAGTATTATATGCCCTTTAATTTTTTTCCCCGAAGTATGATTACACCCTGAATATTACCATTTAATAATATATTACTTATTAAGTAATATTGCCTATTGCTGGGTGTGGCAGTCTGCTTTGCACAGAAATGTTTATTAATTAATATAAAATTGTACGATTATATGGAATAATTGAAAACAATTTTTTTTTTCGTAACAATTTAAATTAGTTGATATTATTACCCGAATTTTAATAGGGTTGTTTATACATACAGAATTTTGTTGTCGATTTTGAGAGCAAATTGATGTGTATGTGCTCTTTATTAATTTTTTGTACGCTATGTAAAACTGAATGTTAAAAACGAATGTATTTTGTGCACATGATATGTACTATTTTATAATATCTTACATCTTATTACCCAGAAGAAGGTGCAGGTGCGCACCGAAACATTGGTGTAAGAATAAAAGCTGTTTGACTGTGATTTAAAGTAATTGTTAACACTTTACTCTATCCATAAAACAGTCGAGAAATTTCCTACATAAAATTTTTGATTTAATAGTGTATTTTTTTATATTTACAACTTTAGTAACCGAATAAAATTAATTTGTAAAATTAATAATTTAGGCATTTAAAAATACAGAATTTTATTTGCTAAATCTGTATGTATAAATCGCCGCAAAAAGTTTTATGGGATAATATTTGAGAAAAACTATTTTCCCATGTTAAACGCTTATGTCAAGGAGTCTCGTGTTCATCTGTACACCAGTATTTTGTTTAAAATATTTTGAAAAAGCGTTCTGAAACGCATTCCTGCTACGAAAAAAAAAATGTACCTGAACCGTGTTCAATATAATTCCGGCACCAGCATGCCACTGTACATTTTACAAGTACATGTATCCAGCAGCGGCTCGTGGGTTGAATATTCGGCGTGTCAAATTTGGTAAATATTTGCACACCCTACGTCCATCTTTCGTAGTCTATTTTAATTTCAGATCTGGCTTCAGCCGGTTTTTGTGTCTTTATTTCCAAACATTTTTCATAATTTAATGCATTAGGTATTGATTTTTAGTTTTTTAATTTCTTGAACTGCCAATCGAACTTACGCTGTCAATATCCGCTATTAGTCTAGACTGATGACTGGGTCATTGGCCGTTGTAAGCGAATAGGGCAGTGGTTGTCTTCGTCTAACGCAAGGAAAGTTACTATTCGTTTGACTTTGTATGGCACATGGGCTTGTATATGCAACATACTCGTATACTACAACGTAGTCAAAATTTTGATGTGACCCAAGAAGCGCGCGCACTCGCGCCAATCGCTCTTAATTTCAATACATATATTTCGTATGCAAACAACACTAACGACACGATGGACTGACACTTTATTAAGAATAATTAAATTCAAAATGTTTTATTTTTATCCTTTCGCTTTCTTTTCTGCTTTGATAAATTTGGGAGGTCATTGACCAAATGAACTAATGGAGGAACCGCCACTGCATATATCTAATTGTTGGTTTTATGGCTGGTATTATAAAAGTCCAGTTAAATTTAGTCACAGCAAATATAATTATTATATGAATAAATTTGAATCTATTCCATATGTTCTTATGAGAATATAATTCATGAGTCACGAGACATGTTTTCCGCCAATCAACATTCAGAAACTCCCTAATTACATGTCTAACACAGCGATGATAAAAAACAAAAAAAAATATCACCTTATTTATATTCGTTACTAAGGGATTTTTTTCTTTATTTGACATTGACAGTTAATTTTGAGCATAAAAATGTGCGATATGGGTTGATATCAAGAATGATGCAAATAATAAGATAATTGTCAAATTAACCATGTTGTAATACAATATATTAAAAGTTAGGTTAGCAGCACACATAATGTGTCACAAAAATTCTCTCATTAAATATAAGCTCGTGATATGATTAATAATCAAAGATATTGCTCGTGAAACCGAAGCAGCACATTTCACTCGTCCTTCGGACTCGTGGAATCTGCAACTCGATTTCACTCGAGAATATCATCGATGATAATCATATCATTTGTTATATTACGTATGACAATATTGCATTCAAAACTTCGCCTTGCATTTTTTAATTTAATAAAATTTATTATAAAATTAAATTTAACTGGACGTTTATAATAAGGGGCTTAATAACAATTTTTTCCAAAAAAAATCATCCCAACATTTCGTTTTTAGAAACGACGATGAATTATCAGCTCATTTTATTCGAAATATACAGAAATATTTGCGATTCGATAATTACATGCCTGAAGCTCATTATCACCTATCCATATTTTGATTTGACAGGTACGAATATTTTTATAGAACGTCTATTGTTTGAATATGAGAGCTGTCAAATTCAGCACTGGTCATTAGCACGTTATTTTTCCTGCAGTTAAAAAAACAAAGAGATAATAACATTCATGAAGTCTTCTAAAAAGTAAAACGCAGAAATTTAGATGATAAATACAGAAATATCCACAGGGATTCAGAAAAAAGTTATAAACTATTGATATACAATTTATTATTCTTTTTTATACGTAGAATAATATGATAAATCTAACGTTCGCATTTTTATGACAACTACATTTATTTATTTTTCATAGAAACAGAAATGAACACAAAGAAAGAAGCTATTAGTGAAATTGGTGATTGTTGTTTTCAAAATGTAGGTTGATCTCGTGTTTGATATATTTTTGATAAAATAACATGTTATGTTTTCAATATTTTATTACACTCATACATTTGGGAAAAAAAATCGGAGGAAAATTCGTATTTCGTTTTACCTAAATATTAAAACAAATAAATATATAGATCACCACTACTCATTCCCCATTGTATGCCTGCAAATCTGCTTTTACACTAATTTGAATAATGATGATATATTTTTTACTGATTAGTCCATTAATAGTTATTTGTATCACTAGGCCAGAAACTGAACATTTGCGAGACCGAGTTCACTTTGACAGGCCGAGCTGAAAGCGAGGCCTGCAAATACGAGATCTCGCAGAACAGTTTCTGGGCGTGTGATACACAAGATTTTTTGTGCCGACATCTCCATAAATTCTTCGTATATTTCTCAACACTTTATTCTATTTTACATAACCTAAAAAAATGAACATATATTTTTATCGGTTTTGCATTGCAAGTTTAAATATAATTACTTACATTTGAGCTTAAAATGCGTAATTGTTTTATATTTATTGAAAATATATCATACAAACATTAGTTATATATATATATATTATATACTTTCGCATATTTTCAATGACAGATAGAGGAAACTCAATTGTATCACGTGAAGTTAGTTGTAGTTGCAAAACAAACGAAACAAATTAGTCCTAAAGTTGGAACTTACAGTTAATCTATACGAGATGACAGCAATGACAGCATATTATTCCTTTTATGACAAAATTTAGTTATTTAAGTTACAATAATTAAAGATTTAGCCCTAAAATTTGTTAACATTTTGCTAATTCTTGTGTTGAAAATAATCTTTAATTGACATATCACCAGGACAGTAATACCAACTCATTTTGCTGGCCTAGGTCAGTAACAGCGCATTTCTGGACGATTTTGAGGTCTGTAATAGTAGTCAAATTGGACGGAGGAACGAAAAAATTATTTTCTGATCAATTTATACTTTTTATTTTCCGCAAGATTATGTCACGAAATTAATAGACAAACATCTATTTGACAGTTAGAAACATTTGAATTTTACTATTGGTTTTCTTGGGTAACATTGGCTGCGAGAATTATTAGAACATATTATTTTACAGGTTACAGAGTGAGCACGACATTTCATGACATGCGTTTAATATGAGAAAAACATTGTTTTCTTTTTACCTCCCGCTTACCCTTGGTAAGGGAGGTATAGGGATTGTGCTAAAAATCACATATCGAGATTTTGGTAAATGACCACGTTTAAAAGTCCGTAGAATCCAATTTTAACAGAAAATTTTGAAACCTTGTATTTCTACCTTATTCTAATATGAGAAGAGACCATTAGATTTTGGTGTATATCAGATAACTGGAATTGACACTTTACTTGGAAAAATACCTTCAAATGTTATTTTTTCAAGATTTGTGTTATAAAAATTAAAGATTATTAAATTTTCTACATATTTGCATAAATACTTTTTCTATATATTTTATGGATAAATTTATAAAATTATCTATAACTTTAATCCCGGAGCCTACGCTTTAAACAAGAAAAACTCCTTGGATAAATGTCACTGTTAAAGAACTAATCATTCCAAATTAATAATAGTAACGTTTTAAAAAGAAATTAGTAAATAGAACCATAGTTATATGGAATGGATCTTAATACAGTTTCCGCAATAACTAAATATGTAAGTATTTGTATTTAAATTTACAAAAATTAAATAGCGGGAGGTTTGATGTTGGCCACATCACATTTTTTAATTTTGTATCTCGTATAACTATTTGGGGTAATTTGTATATACATACATATGTTAAATAGCTTGTAAGAACAATGTGACACCGAAAAATTGACCCATGTATACAACTTATGCTAAAATAACGATGCTATGTTTTTCTTTTATCTGACAGTTACGTTAACAGACTGATTCACGGGAGTGAAAATATCGGTCCTTAGGCTCAATCATACAATCCACAGTTAAAATTTAAATAATAAATTTGTCGTTTGATGTCTGGTCGCGAATCTGGGCAACCGGGTTCGATCACGACGGACGCCAAATATTTTGAATTTTAAATAACACAAAATTTATCCTGTGGTGCACTCTCTACGCCAGCAATGAGTGTCCGTGAGGTGACTCCTGGTAAACGGCCGCACGATGCAAATATATCATCATCATTACCAATATCTGCATACAAAGCAAATTGGCACACCCAGCAATGGGTAATATGGCGTGATGATATATTTATTCTTCATTTAACTGGTGGTTAAAATTTTAACTGATGATTGTAAGATTGGCCCTTAAGGTTTTATTTTTTTGTTTAAATATTCATTGATTTTAAATCCTTTAAAAGCTGTTTTATTTTTTACCTCTCGCTAAGAGAGGTATTGTATTCATGCTAAAAATCGCATATCCAGATTTTAATGAATAAGCACGTTTTAAGGTCCCTAGAATCCGATTATAACATTTTTACGATGATGTCCGTATGTGTGTGTGGGTGTGTGTGTGTGTGGATGTGTGTGTGTGTGTGTGTGTGTGTGTGTGTGTGTGTGTGGATGTGTGTGTGTGTGTGTGTGGATGTTGGATTCACTATATCTCAAATACTATAAGACAAGACATTTTTAACTACGGATTCCTCAATCTAACAATAATGGGAAGAGTCGAGTCAATTTTGGTAACAATCGGACAACCGGAAGTAATAGTTACAAGAAAAAATTATCTAAATATTATTTATCGAAAATTTATGTAAAAACTTATATTAAAGAACGTTAAATTCTTTATTCGATAAATTTAAATTCAATATTATATATTCTATAGATTTAGAGATAAAGAAAGGCATATAAAATAATCTGATCTAAAAAATCTCAGATCAAATTACTACAAGGCAAGAAATTCAAATGCTTGTAATTGACACATAAATGTCACTGTCAAAAATATTTGTATGCCTCTGTCAAAAATATTTGTACATTATGAAGATTATGAAAATAAAAAAAGTCAACAACGCAAAAGAATATACGTAAAAAAGAATATAAAAGGAATTTGCGAAAAAATGACGAATATAAAGAAAACGAAAAGGAAAGTAGAAAAAGAAAATTTCAGGATATTGAATATAAAGAAAATGTATGTACTGTACATAATTTATATTAAAATAATTATTTTGTAGTAAGACATGAATACAGTGGACCCCCGGTAATCCGACAAACGTTTTTCAGGGCAGTGTCGGACTATCGAATTTGTCGGATTATAGAGTACTGCCTAAGACCCCCTATAGTCCGGAATTTTTTACAAACGAGTACCTTGTAATCCTACAAATTACAGATCCAGTGATAAGATTCTATATGTTATACTCTGAAGTACAAATCATACTTTACATTATGTATGTCAAATTTAGTAAATTAAACAACACACTAGAGAGCTTACGTTTTATTACGAAATTAACGTCATTAATGCTATAGAACTTACAAACAATAATAACTTTACATTATCACATGTAGTCAAATTCAAACTAAGCAATCAGAATCAAAACAATACCTACGCGTCGTCGAGCACATTAGTGGTGGGGCGTACAATATTCAATAATAATAGTCATGTCGGATTACAGGGGGTGCCGGATTAGACAGGGGCCGGATTACCGGGGGTCCACTGTATATGTATTTGTATTTAAAAATATTTTTCGTTTTATGCGTACAACCAGGTAAAATATCTGGCGAGAGGTTATGTGTTGGCCACATCCATTTGGACCCAACGTAGAGAGAGAGGAATTGACGCTCACCTTAGAAAAGGAAAGATAGATAAGCGGAGCAACGTCAAACAAGAACATTGTTGCGGTCTGATGTTTTGTTTGCTGGTTTGACAGTAGTGACAGCTGGTAAAAGTGCAATATATTTCCTCAGAATATTAGTAAAAATAATATTCATATCTCTAACTAAGAGTTAGTTACAATACAAAGTGAGTAATTTTGATTTAATGAGAAATAGAAATAATTTGAATGTAGCTTGCTGGTAATGCTGCTATGCATATAAGTGTGATATCATTTATATTTCAGAATTCCTTTAAAATGGATGCACAGTTCGTTATCAAAAAGGTATAAAATTTCACAAGTCTTTCTTATTCGTCGTAAACTAAACTGTCATATCTTATATGAACGTTTTTTGAGTAGATTTCCGAAAGATTAACTGTGAACAGACTGGCTTATTGCAGTTAGAAAACACAATTTCAAGCCATCCAAACATTCTGTGATGCAGAAATCATTTTCAATCGACGGACTATACCTAAAATATATATAAAAATAGTTTTAAATAAATAATATTAGCTAAAGCAAAAGTATTTTTCTTATTTTTACAAATAATTTAATATACGAATGAAATATTTTATGTTAAATCGAATATGAACTATGTTTTACGTTGTCATTTATTATGAATGATATGAATATTCCTAAGCACTCTGTGTTATTTTTCATTTTGACTTTGCCCCTAACTTAGCTCTATCCTTTTCTAAGGTGTGCGTCAATGCTTATACAGTAAAGCAGTACCTACGTTGCGTCCATTTATATAATACGTCAATGGCCACATCAGATTTTTATCATTAGCTGAGAATAATTATCAGTGTTTTCATATTCAATACTTTTTTCTCATTTACTGAAATCTTCTTTGTTATTAAGTTTTCCAATTTAAAAATGGCGACAAAAGTTATATTTATAAAAAAAAAATCAGCAGTTATTTTGCGCTGTTCAGGTAGTTGTGTCCGTATTTCATTATTCACGCTTATTAAACAGAAACTAGTTCCGGGAAGTTTTTCCATTTTCACATTTAGAGTATTTTCAGTCTTTTTTCTCAGTGCAAACAAGCTAGCCAAGGAGAGCTACGCTGGCAGCGGCAGTCGCCGAGGAACAATATTGTTTTAGCGTTTTTCATCTCGCGCCCGCGAATTGGAACAATAAGAAGAAGAAAAGTGCGCCGAGCGATAGCACGGTATAAGTAGACAACACGTACAGGGTCAACTACGTCGTATAAAATATTCCAACGTGCTTATGTTTTGTTCAAAAATTGAAATACTCCTTTCGACTGTTTTATTCACGGCTACACGAAGGAATGAAACACTAAGAGGACTATAAATAATATATAATAAATATATCAAAAAAGATATACAGTAGCGTAGCAAGCCGGGGGTAAAAAGAACACGGAATCACTCAATATACGAAAGGTTTTTAACCCTCCGGAAGTCTGGTGGAGTCTGATAGGAGCAGAGGTATGCTAATTACGTCGCATCTCTTAGACTAATAAATAGTGGCATTCAGTTTTTCGTCATTATCTAGTGCCCAATAAAGAATTTTTGGAAAAACTAAAGCACATCTGAGATGTGGTGCACAAAAAGTTCCATTTAACAAAATTGTATCGTATAGTTCGCGAGATCCCAATGGTGGCAGCTCTAAATGGGACATACTGTATACCGGGTGTCTACTTTTTTATCTGAATGTAGGAAATACAATATTAAAATTTGCCATTAACGATACCTCTTTATCTTATAATTTTAGAGCAAAAGTGCAGAGACAAATGTTGTCACATTTCTCAATTAATGGATAAATAAAAAATCTGATGTGGCCAGCACATTACCGTCCGTCAGTTATATGCAGTGTTGTGACAGATCAATTTATAAAGGATCTAGACCAAGATCAAAATCTTTACAATTAATATGTACTAGATCAGATCATATGTCAATTTCTGCGATCGGATCTTTTTTTCAGATCAGATCAGAAATTTGGGATCTATTTTTCTTAGATCATAAAAAAGATCAGTAACGATTTTCAAATGCTTTTCATTTCCCATTAATTAAATAGGAATACAAAAAATATTGAATTACAAAGAATATACAGTATGTCAAACAAATCCTCACTCGGAGTAGGCTATGAACTAAGAAATATATGTCTTAATCTAAAAGTGTTAAATTAAGTGTCTTTTGAATTGAATAATGATGAGACATACGCGTCCCTGTTCATAGCCCACCCCGAGTTAGGATTTTTCTGAACACACTGTACCTAGCCTCTTATATATAAAGTATACCTTACTTATGGAAGAAAAATTAGATACTTACTTAGTTTTATTAATACTAAATTAATGAATAAAGTAGAAACTAAAACAAAAATAATAATTTTCGTCTTCTCCAATTTTATTAAAGTTTCCCTTTAAAAATATCAAAGATTGATATTTATTGTCACTTAAATTGCATTTCTAGGAACTGATATGTGACTGCCAATACTAATTTTCACTAAGTTCCAATGGAGTAGATGACGGTAGGGTCATTCGAACTATTTAATTCTAAGGCATTTATTTTATTTTATTTGATCTTTTTTAAGATCATATATTATAGTTTTTAGATCTAGATCTAGATCAAGATCTGAATACATAAAATGATCTAGAGCAGATCAAAAACTGTACTAAATGAACTAGATCAGTGATTTAGATCAAATGATCTAGATCTGTCACAACATTGGTTATATGAGGCATTTACGAAAATCCTACCGGTGAACTGTTACCGGTAAACAGCTGTTCATCAGGTTATAGCTACCGGAATCGATATTTTAAAAACGCAAGTGGTAAACAGGGTAGACCCATAACCTATAAAAAAATTGAAAATTTGAAACGGGTTAGAAATTTGATATAGTTAACAAACTTTTAAGCGCGCGCTTCGCTTTGCATCACTACCTTTTTTTGAGATTAAATTCTTCATGAATCCGGTAGATAGATCTGGTAGATATTGTACAATTTTCAAATACGGTAACTTCTTGTTTGTACATTACCTTTCGACAGTTGTACGTATTTTACACAAGTTCTACTGATTTCTTGCACATCGTAAACATGGTGGCTTTCGATAAGTTTTTTACCTTTATTTAAACTTTTTTTTCGAAAAAATACTAATGTTTAGCGGCCTAAACCCACATTTGATTATAATAACCGGCGCAACGGAATTATATTAGTTTTATAGTTTTAACACAAAAGACACCGTTTTGCATTCATGAAGACGCGTTCACTCCTTTCTGTCACCGCTTTGTTGTCGCGCCTCGCCGCTAGAGCGGCGCTCATAACGAATCGGCTGATGTTGGGTAGGCGTATAGAGAAAAAGAGATCTCAAAAATTCCATACTTGAACAATTATTTTGTTTTTACCTCCCGCTACCCTTGGTAAGGGAGGTATAGGGATCGTGCTAAAAATCGCATATCGAGATTTTGGTAAATGACCACGTTTTAAGGTCCCTAGCATCCAATTTCCACATTTTCACGATTATGTCTGTGTATATGTGTGGATCTTCCGCTCTATCTCAAATACTATCATTCAAAAAATTTTGAAACCTTGTATTTCTACCTTATTCTAATATAGAAAGAATCCATTAGATTTTGGTGTAAATCAGATAACCGGAAATGGCACTTTACTTGAAGCTCACAATAGTTTTTTTGCGCAACCGGACGCGAAATAAGTATTTCGCAGCCGCAATACAGGCCGCGAAATTAAATTTCGCGACCGTTGTTGTGGTAACGGCCGCGAAAGTCATTTCGCGGACGTTGTCATGGTAGCGGCCGAGAAATTAGGTAAATAATCACTTTGACACTTGAGAATTCCATAGTTTTGTTTATCAAATGTTAATCCCATAGCCATCTTGCAAGTTACCTTTCTATTTACATTGAAACTGTTTAAAATCAATAAACTTTGTAATTACATATTTTTTACGGTTGCACAAAAAATATTGTGTACACCTTGTCCTCGAAATCCTTTAGCGCCCTCGAGATTGTCTTGCCTCGGCCGTAAGCGGCCTCGGCGACAATTTTTCTCTCGGTGCGCTAAAGGGTGATTTCGCGGCCTTGATATACAAATAATTATTCTTCGAAAAATACCTTTAAATATTATTTTTTCGATATTTATGTTATCACAAAAATTAAAGATTATCAAATTTTATGGATAAATTTATAAAATTATTTATAATTTAAATCCTGTAGCCTATACTTTAAACAAACAGCAAACACAACTCCTTGCTTACACAGTTCATATCTCAAATATATGTTACTGACAGATAAATGTCACTGACACAGAACCAATCATTTCAAATTAATAATAGTAACGTTTCAAAAAGAAAATAGTAAATAGAACCATAGTTATATGGAATGGGACTTAATATAGTTTTCAGCATAAATAAATATGTAAGTATGTATATTTGATGAATCAAAATTAAATGGCTGGAGGTTTTGTGTTGGCCACATCAGATTTTTTGTTTACGTATTTGCAAGTTTCGAAACCATTAGGTATTACAAAATAAAAGACGTTGCACATTCAGCAATTTAATTTGTATTTATTTTGTTACTTTTAATTGAATTCAAAACTGCATGTAACGCAAAAACAAGCAAAGTTGATATTAAAACTCTAAACTCTTATAAATGTTTGTTTAATCTTTTTTAAGATGTTCTGTCGTCTACCAAGACGCATCAAAGCTTGGAAATAAGATGGAGAGCTTTTAGTGAATTAATTGTATACTAGAAAGTTTACTTTCAACAAACTTACTAATTTTGAGACAAGCTTTATGAAGCCTTGGACACATGATAAAGAAAATTATCGTTTACTGAAAGAATAAACTTGTTTTCGTTCCAATTAGGTGTCTTAAAAGTTTGCAATGTAAAATAGTTTCCTGTTTAATTTTTTTAAAGTTTTAACAATGTATATGAAAAAGAAAAATGAAGAATATTCATGCTTTAGTTTCTGCCAGATATAATACACTTCAAAAGCTCTGACAGAGTTTTACCTATAACATATTAAATTTTAACAATATCTTAGATCTGCTTCAAAAGTAGGTACTTGTATATTGCGAACAATAGATATATTCCAGACAGTTGCAATCATTCCGGACAAATTCGTTTTGAGAGGATTAGAAATATTTTCAATTTTACTGAAAGATGCAACAGGCTTTTCTATTTTTAGTTCGTCTTTCTCCGTGTATAAAAGTAAGTAGTTTAACACTTTTTTATTATTAGCCAGATGTGCATACAACATTTTTAAAAGTTATCACAGTTATAAATTTTTATATGAAAATTTATTTAATAAATTATTGATTCAAGTTACTTGCAGACTTTGCTGCCTACTCGACAATTCACAAAACAATTTGCTTACTATAATGTAATAACATCAGGTTTGTTGCCCGGAAAACCAATTAAATGAATGTAAGTAATGATTTTGAATTCCTGAAGGGTTCTGATATATATATATATATATATATATATATATATATATATATATATATATATATATATATATATATATATATACCACAACCCTAACGAAGCCACACAACAAAGTTATTTCATTTGGTATGGTTTGTGCGCATGCCTGGATTTTACCGCGAATTATTTTTATTGATGTTCAGATGTATATATACCGTGTGTCTGTCTTAAAGGTGTACATAGGAGATTAACATGGGAAATCAGGTTTTTGCAATTTTCTGCTCGCCTAATTATTTTAAGCAAAAATGCGTCAAATAGGGCATAAAATTCTGCATCTAACTCAATAAACAGAATTACCTTGACATGCTTTGTAATGACAGAAATTAATTGTGAAAATGTCGAAAATTACGTTGAAAATATCGACAGCCATGGAATTGAACAAAAAATAAATGAATGCTTAACGTTTCATCTGTCACAACGTAAGTTAACTTATTTGACGTTTCTGACAATTTGATAAAACGTTATTTATTTTTTGTTCAATTCCATGGCTGTCGATATTTTCAATGTAATTTTCGACATTTTCATAATTAATTTCTGTCGTTACAAAGCAAGTAAAGGTAATTCTGTTTATTGATTTAGATGCAGAATTTTATGCCTTAAAATTTTTATTTGACGCGTGTTTGCTTAAAATAATTAGGCGAGCAGGAAATTGCAAAAAACTGATTTTCCATGTTAATCTCCTATGTACACCTTTAAGACAGACACTCGGTATATATATATATATATATATATATATATATATATATATATATATATATATATATATATATATATATATATATATATATACAGGCTAGTGACTTGGATGACGCAGCATAGGGGTTTCAATGCTAAAATCTTAATGTGCAGTTATTTGCTCCCCTAATTATTTTAGAGCAACATTGTACTTAAGTTTTTGTTACAGAAAAAAATACTGCATCCTAATATGCTATTGTTTATAATTTTCAGTATCCGGAATCGTAAAAATAGTCGAAAACAATAATAACATTTTTGCAAAAATCATTGATGCTATGGAACAAAAATTTAAATAAAGTCGCACACATCTGTCCCTAAATCTTAAATTTGGTTCTCGTAAAACTACATTGTTGTAATCAACTACAATAAAGATGTTTTCATTTTCCTCGTTTTATACAAAAGTGCAAAAATCTGTCAAAGATTCTTAACGTTTAAAATTATTTTCAAAACAAGGATAAAGAAAACATCTTTATTGTAGTGTTGATGACAATGTAATAGTTGATTACAACAATGCAATTTGACGAGAATGAAATTTAAGATATCTTTAAGTAGTGACAGATGTTTGCGATTTTGTTCCATGGCATCACTGATTTTTGCAAAAATGTTATTATTGTTTTCGACTTTTAAACATCTGCAAATCATTTCATCTGAAATTTCGACACATATTAAATACGTAATATTGTATATCTTTAATCGTGTCAAAATTTGAAACAAAAATATGAGAACTAAGCCGATTTGCAGATGTTTTAAATTTTAGAAAATGTTCCTGTACGTTTAAGTTGTTAGTAACTCGCGAACCGCTCATCAGAACTTTATTTTGTTTTTATTTTATTGATATAGGGGCTCAAAGCTTTTTGCCACAATCGCTCAAAGCCCTATTTACGGCTCTGCATCGTATACAGTGGACCCCCGGTAATCCGGCCCCTGTCTAATCCCGCACCCCCTGTAATCCGACATTAATATTATTATTGAATATTTTTTCACAGTCTTTGCTAATGTACATATGCATGATTGAGCAGGTTATTTTTATTCATAATTTTTGATTATTTTAGTATGTACATTTGTTTGTACACAATTACATATTTCCTAATGTAAAGTTATTATTGTTTGTAAGTTCTATAGCATTAATGTTGTTTAATTTACTAAATTTGACATAGATAATGAAGTATGATTTGTGCTTCAAAGTATAACATATAGAATCTTATCACTGGATCTGTAATATGTCGGATTACAAGGTACTCGTTTGTAAAAAATTCCGGACTATAGGGGGTCTTAGGCAGTACTCTATAATCCGACAAATTCGATAGTCCGACACTGCCCTGCAAAACGTTTGTCGGAGTACCGGGGGTCCACTGTACTACTTTCAACGGCTCATTCATATATTCCTTATGAATAAATCAGCAATAGTAATATATTTTTGTCCTTTTTTAAGCAAAAATAATTGGCCCGTCCAACTTTTTTTTTATGTTATGAATAATTTAAAAATAGAAATTCCGTATGTTTTGTTTTCTTATAATTACGCTTAATAGCGCCTAAAATAATCATTGAAGTTTTGACGCGAAAGTTCTGACGTTAGCGTCACTCCGTCATAAGTAGAGAGAACCGACATACGTTACCATTAATATGGCAATATACAATAAATGTTGCACGAATAGAAATACGTATCCATTACAAACTGTGATCATAAATCTTTAGAGCTAATGATAATAAAGTAAGCCAGATAGTTATTATATCATTTCAAAATTTATATTTGTTTGATTTACTTACATGAATAGGCATAGGAGTAGTGTTAAATGTTAATTTATATAAAACTTCGATAGTACATATTATACATAAATAAAAATCAGGTAAGTAAAATTAATAATTTTGGCTCGTTTTCATAATCAAGTTAATTATTCGCTTTAATTAATTTGACTAAGACTTTCTTTAATATAATATTGAAGTTATCATACTCACCTAGTGCCATTATTATAATTAAAACAGTATTTAAACTATTTTCTATTTATAATTAAATACAAAAAAGACAGTTATGATTACAATAATCAGAGCATAATTCATAATAAAAAGTAATTCATCATTTACATTATTATTTACTAGATGATTACAACAATGACAATTATTGAGGTTACAATAATTAAAACATAAATTATAATATAAACTTATTTAATAAGTAAATTTTCATTTGATCTTAATAAAAAAATTACTCGGATATATTAAATATGTGTTTGTTAGAGTATGTGTAAAGCCAATCGCGAATTTATGAGCAAAATATGCATGGTCCACTTTATAGTGACATTTTCACAGGGAAACTGGACTACTGTAATGACGCTGACGTCACAACATGGCGACTATTTTACGCTAAAAACTTTAATTACGTTATTATAGGTATAAAAATACAAAATATATAGCAATTTTTATTTCGTTTTCATTTATTTATATTCAAAACTCATATGCGACATGTATTTTTTAAAAAGTCGTGGACTTGGACGGGTCCATTATAGACTATATGCTCGTAGACAATGTAGAAATTTTAATCACATATACATCATTCTCTACGCATAGACACAGACGTATTTTACGTAGCATAGATTACAGGCACAACCCTGATTCTAGCTAGATATTTTTAAACGCGCGAGCATAGTCCAAACATCTCACTTTCTTATTTGACTAACATGATCAGACCATCGGGATTTCTCTGGTTTTCATCCAGTAAAGTGATATCATCTATTATATTTCCACATGATTTAGTATAAAATTTATTGGGTTTGCAATATTAATATTAAATTTAGGGCGTCAATTACTGGGGTTGGAAGAAGTGTATCCCGTGTAACTTGTAAATTTCCGTCCCTGTTTGATTTACGGCCATGTAAAGTCGACATGGGCTCGTATATAAAATGTATTCCGCGAATATGTTTTACGGGATCCATAAAATTCAAACCGGGAGCTTATATCATTTTAAAGTTGTGGTGGGAAATAATTCAAGCAACCAGATTATAGTCCCACACTGCCACACTGCACTAAATAACTTGGCAACCGTACAGTTTCATTAGAGATGTTAAATAAATTTTATCGAGGATAATATCATAATTAATATTATAATTTAATTTAATGGCTGTCCTGGGTAATCGTGCAATGCAGGTAACGATATTCCAGTCACTTGTGAGTAGTGTTCATGGGTACTTATATTAAACGGTAGTGAGCTTTACGACCATTCGCCTTGCGAAGAATTCATTCTTTTCAGCTTTTATAGTTTTTAAATTGAATTATAGTTATATCGATGGTATCTTCAGGTATAATGGAAACAAGTGTTGGAAATCTTTGAAATAAATATAACTCTACATAAACATAAATATCGTAAGGTACTTAAATATACCAAAGAAATTTTAAATGTTGTAATAGAGATGAACAAAAATTGACGAAGAACACAACCAAAAATCATTAGCTGTATTCTTTTTGACGCAATTGAATCTCAGCTCAGTACATAACTGAGTTGAGCTGAAGTGAGTTGTGATATATGTAAAAAGAACAAGTTTAATTCAATTTGATCATTTCCTTCTTTACCGATAGTATTTGCTGTAACAGCTCACAACTTTATTGACTTATTTTCTGATCTATGATATTGTTTATAAACGAAAACTGGATAATCTTAAAAATATATTATTTGTAAGTATATCTGTAAATGTGAAAATAAAATGTGTTGTATTATATAACCTTAAAATGCAAACTGAGTGTTTCAAATCATTTTGAGTTTGGTAAACTGGGAGTGTAGCATCGGAAAGAAGGGAAGTGAGTTTACTCAGAACAACTCAGATCAGTTGTGTCAAAAAGAACAACGATTTCCTGAGCGTATCTGAAGTGATCTGAGATGAGCTGAGATTTTGTCCAAAAGAATACAGCTATTTACTTGAGTTAAAAAAATCTGATGTGGCCAGCACATTACCTTCCGTCAGTTTCATGTATTTTGTACAAAATCCATACAGAAAGTTTCTAGCACAAGGTATCATATTTCAAGTACATTACCTTCTGTCAGTTCTTTGTATTTTGTACAAACTCCATGTATTTCCTGTAAGCAATTCTATATTTCCAGTAAAATTATAACACAAATATACTATGTTAATTGTACTTGACACTGACATCTGTCAATCAGCATTTTCTTAATATAGTAGCTGTTTCCATGATTATACCATAGCTGGCTGCTTTATGAAATTTAATTTCTTTATAATTTTTTAACTCTTTTATAGTAGCTGTTTCCATAGATGGCTACTTTATGAAATTTAATTTCTTTAATATGATTTAACTATATATTTATTAAATATGAAGTACAAAATGCAGTCGAATAAAATAACATTAAATGTAAAAAATCTGATGTGACCAGCACATTACCTTCCGTCAGTTATATGAGGTATTTACGAAACTTCTACCGGTGAACTGTTACCGGTAAACAGCTTTTTATCAGGTTATAGCTACCAGAATCGATATTTTAAGAACGCAAGTGGTAAACAGAGTAGTCCCATAACCTATAAAAAAATTTAAAACAGGTTAGAAATTTGACGTAGTTAACCAACTGAGCAGAGTCCTACTTTGAACACATTTCCACTTTTTACGCGCGCGCTTCGCTTTGCATCACTACTTTTTTTGAGATTAGATTCTTCATGAATCCGGTAGATGGATCTGGTAGATATTGAACAATTTTCGAACAGGGTAACTTTTTACCACTCGTGTTTTCGAATACAGTCGGTAGATGTGGTATCTACCGATAGAATTTTCGTAAATGCGTATGTATTTTCTAAAATAAAATAAAATCCATACAGAAAGTTCTTTGCAAAAGATTTTAAATTTCTTGTTTGTACAGTACCTTTCAACAGTTGTATGTATTTTATAAAAATTCCATACAGAAAGTTTCGAGCAAAAAGATCTTATATTTCGAGTAAAATTATAACACAAATATACTACGAATATGTCAATTGCACTTGACACTGACATCTTTCAATCAGAATTTTGTTAATATAGTAGATGTTTCTACCATAGCTGGCTAATTTATGAAATTTAATTTCTTTATAATTTTATAACTCTCTATCCATTTAATATAAAGTATAAAATGCAGTCAAATCGTATAGAGAATACAATGTTCTTTAATATTTATAATAACATTAAATGTGAAAAACAGTATATTACGTTATTAGGAGTAGAAAGCGGTCTTTTTGTGTTGAACCCAGTTTTGCGGCCGAGGCGAATTTTTTAATTGTAGTGTTTGGAGTTTCTGTCAAAGCTGGCTGTGTACAATACAAAACAAAAACGATACAACTGTCATATAACAATTTTCAATATAATATGTGTTGCTGTGACGACTGCCGCCGCCAGCGGTGAACTATGACACTAACATTTTTTTACTAGTACAACAATAACAACATTTTTGTACTAGTAAGACAATGAATATCTTCTATAGTGTGTATACAGTAGCATAATATGAATATTATAATACGCTTGAAGAAAAATGATATTTAACATCGTTTTTTCAAGAAAAACTGTTAAAATCTTTAAATGAGGGTACTTCCGGTTGACCAATTATAACCAAAATCTAATCAGCTCTGCAAATGGATGCAACGAAGAGGAATACGAAAGAATTATAATTTTAGGAATTGTAGTATTAGTTATCGTAGAAGAAAATTTTGTTACACACACACACACACACACACACACACACACACACACTGACACACACACACACACACTGACACACACACACTGACACACACACGCCCACACACACACACACACACACACACACACACACACACACACACACACTGACACACACACACACACACATACACATTCCCACACACACACACACACACACACACACACACACACACACACACACACACACACGCGCGCGCGCGCGCGCACACACACATACACACATACATACATGCATACATACATACATACACACATGCACACACACATACAGACATCATCGCAAAAATAGTAAAATCGTATTCTAGGGACCCTTAAACGTGCTTATTGATTAAAAACTCATCATCGAATTTTTTGACCAAAGACAATACCTTCCTTACCTAAAGGTGACGAAAGGTAAAAAGCAAACATCCTAATCAAGACTCAAAAATGGGATCATCACTATACTATAGAAAATATGAATAACTATTTCTACTGTGTTGTTTTTATGTCACAGCTAGCTAGATGAATTCATATCTGAAGAGACACTACAAAGGGTAATAATTTTCCCAATGAAGTAATTTGCTTGTTCTGACTGTAACTGAATTCAAAACTTTGTTCGCACACACAAAGTTACATAATATTCATCTAGTTCGTTTATTTGCCGCATGTCTCCCTCAAGCATTATACAGCGTTTCAATAATGCAAAATAAACTTCCTGGGTGTTAGCAATAATTATCCATTAGTTTGAGTCGACAAACACAATAAACTACGGAAGTGTGAATGGAAGGTTTTAATTATAACTTTTAAATACATCCGAGCATTATCAAATGTTTATATTTATATATTAAAAATAGAAATATATGTTTTAATGTTTTATATTCTATATTAAGTTGTTTATTCTTTCACTTCGCATGTCGTTCGTGTAGATAAGAATAAATAGATTATAGATTACATTTATATAATTTGAACACAGTTTCCGATTATAACCATTATTTCTATCTTTTGTTCGGTATACTATATTTTAATATTTGCTTTGATGGTTAACATTGATTATTATTATTATTTTCTTGTCATGTTCTGTATACAGAATTTGACTTCCACATTAAAGTAATATAATTTTAATATACGTGATTCAAAATGAAACATTTACGTTCGTATAGGTTTGTTATATAGGATGTTCAATTTACGTGTTTCACTATTGCTATCTCGAGAACCGTAAGAGATACGAAGTCGGTTAAATTAGCAAACAATTTATATATTATAAGACTATTAAAATTACATTACAAAAAATTTTTTCAACCAGTGGTTCTCAAAACACAGAATTCAACTTTTTAATTTTAAATGAGAACCTACTTTATTTATTCGCCTATTCGATTCATCATTTTTATAGCCGGGTTTATGCAGCAATATCATAGTCATTGTCATAGTTGTAGTCTTAGTCTTACGAATTAAAGTATGTTTTTATAATAGATCTGTTTATGCAAGATTGTTATAGTCATAGTCGGTATCATATACATAAGCATAATCACAGAATTGGATTAATTTTAATTTAAGACTATAACTACGCCGACTTATAATCTGCGCATGTCCGAGAACTGTCAGAATCAGATAATAACCTCTATTTTAATTGTGATGTTGTTTATTATGAACAAAAAGCAACAACTAATTTTTCTATAGTATTTGTTAACATACGTATCTATATTTAGTTATTCGACAAATATAATATTTAAGTAATTGAGTTGAAAAAGTGACAAATTAATAGTCACATCAAAAATGCTGCATAAACGGCCAACTATGTTAAGACTATTTTTATGATTGTAGCTTAAGACTATGATTATGATAGTGACTGTATTATTTCTGCATAAACCGGGCTAATAACATTGTAGTTCGCAGCAGGTAAATAAAACTTTCAGGAGGCTATAAAACTTAGCTAGAAAAACAGCCAAAGCCGGAAAAATTCCAAAAAAATGCCGATGTTTTTAAAAAAATGTGTGAGCAAAATGTTTATACAGGGTGTCTCACAAGTCGCGCCCCAGAACGAAGACTGCACTCGGATGTGTAATTTCTAAGAAAAAAAAATCTAGCTTAAAAGATATTCGAGAAAAGATGTCTTAAAATTGACCAATCAGACCTACACCTTTAACGTGTGTTTCTCGTAATTTTACGTTACTAGGGTTTTATTCAAATCAAATCTTCTTTAAAATGTGTGGGCGACTGTAGTTTTCGAAAAATGTCAGTGTCAAATTAAATTGGACAAGGTTAATAAAAAAGGCAAATTCTTACCATGTATTCAGCCGCTGATTACTTAGATATTATTATAATTTTCGGAGAATGTGGACGTAACGCCAGAGAGGCAGCACGAGTCTATTCGGAACGTTTTCCGGATAGAAATCTTGTGGAAAGTCAACTCTAAAGTGTCAAAATTACAGTAAGTCAAACAAATTTTGTAACTCACTAGTAGTATTTTTAAAACCTAGCAACCAGTTTTATTTTGTAATAATATGATCACACCTCAAGATATCCTTCCGGGATTGGTGGATTAAAAAGTCTTGTAATTCCGTTATGCAAGCAGCCGCAAATTATTTTCTTCTATTTGTTGGCAACCTATTGTCGTCGGCAAGTGTCAGTTTGGTCTGGGGCACGAGTTGTGAGACAGCCTGTATAGAGAACACTGGCAGGTTAATTTTGACCGCTTCTTCTTTCCAATTAAAATTGTTAGGGTGTTTAAATAATAAATATTTCAATCACTTCTCTTTGTAAGCGAGCATGAAAATTAATAGTAGTCGACAAAAAGCCGAAAAGGAACTAATAACCATTTTGTTTACTAATTTACTTACGTATATGCATATATAATTTTATGCTCTCTACAACTTTTATTTCAAGAATTTTTTTCTAGAATAATTTGGGAAGCATTGACAAATGAAAAACTGTTTTCCATGTTAAAAAATGCATATGTAACGGATTTCGAGTACATACCGGTACGTATAAATAAATAATAAAATCAACATTTTTAAGATGGATGGGGGTTAGGTTGTAGAACGGGCAATTTATGTTCAAGCCTAAATCATGCATTTCCTATTAACTGCTCATGAAACTTCCGGACGGAGCACTCTCCAGATTACATAAGTAAGTGCTCTAGAAATGTCGGTTGGTAATCATTCATAGGCAATTTAACATTACCGAAATAGGTCTCCAAATGGTAAAGCTACCGTCAAATTTGGATAATAATTGAGAATGCTACGTATATTCGTGTTAAACATTATGTCAATAGTGAGTTTTAAACGTAATTTATGGATTTTTATTGTCGTATATGAACAAATAGGAAAGTCGATCGATTTTTCAACGAAAATAAATTAATCGAAACATAATTATATTCTGTTTTGTCGATTCCTTTGAAATTTTTGATTATTTTTAAAATTATGATCTTTAAACCATTCTTCCAGAATATAAATATTGTTAGATGGAAATATTTAGAATAAAAATTTAGAGATAAAATAACCATTACACAGAATTAAACTTGGTACATTAGAGTTTAATTATAATACGCAATCGCACTACATCTACAGGCTTTTCTCTATGATGGTCGCCAGCATGCATGAGGCATGAGCTTTATTTGAGGCTAAATTAACGCAATGACTTCTAGAAAAAGAAAAATATAAACTGTAATACGTACGAAGAACTTTTTACTTTGATGTTAATTAAGCATGTAGAAAAGAGAAAATATTTGAGACTGTGGGTGCGAGTATGGTATCATTAAACTAAATGAAATTTGCTTTTATTAGTTAGTGACTTCAAAGTGGTAGTTTAAAATTTATCTAATTTTGCAACTCTTCTTTCAACAGCAATAAATTGATGGAAAATCGATGTAAGGACACAACGCTCATTGATTGATGTATACATGAATTAAATTATTGATCAATTTAACACCTTTATTTATTTTGTTGTTATATTTGATCAACCATTGTAAATTCAAAATTTTAAAAGTATAATCTAATGCACAATTTTGTTTTTCTATTCTGCACATCTATTGTTTTACTTCTAGTATTTCGAATTTTAAATGGTACAAAATTGCCCCGGTGGTGCACTTTCTAAGCCAGCAATGAGTGCCCGTGAGGTGACTCCTGGTACGCACGGTGCAAATATTTCATCACTACTAAACCGTGATGTTATATTTATTTATTTATTTATTTATTTATTTATTTATTTATTTATTTATTTATTTATTTATTTATTTATTTATTTATTTATTTATTTATTTATTTATTATTTGATCACTGTCGCCCAGTTTTCTGTAGCTCAATGGGGTCATTTACCTTTTTTTTTCTTTGAAAGTTTAACTTCATATAAAGTATTTGGTCTTTGTCCGATTTAAAAATTATTTATAATAACTGAGAAATTAATTTTTAAAAATTGTATGTATTACTTGAATACCTGTCTGATGACGTAGAATTCACGGAATGACATTAATGACGGAATTATCCGACCAAAGCAGAACATATATACTCTTAACAAGATGTTTCAGATAATAAAAGCTACTGTCATTGTCAACCACAATACACACACACGAAAGCTGGGATACTCTTCCACATTTGTTATATAATTTTCTAGGTTACCGCCAATCATTTTAAAATATGTCCACTTTTCAGCATCGGATTCCAACTGGAGAATGTACGGAAAGTTTGCTGCAAATGTTTATAATTATTTTATAAATATATCTACATCAAAATGATCTTCACAAAAATATATTGTTCTGGTTTTGGCAATTTCATTGTTATCACATGGACCGTACACTGCTTCAAACCACATTTTTCTAATTTTATGTTTACATGGAACGTGAAAAAATATTTAGAATTATTAAAACAACCAGGTACAAAACATTATAAAACACTGGCGAGAAGACCACAAATCTTTTACGTCGCAATACATAAACTACCCTTTCTGTCACAGCTCAGTTGCTAAACATGTGTCTCCCAACAAAACTAATCATGCTCTTTCTCTCTTTCCGTCTCTTTCTGATGTCTATGATTGTGACGTCACAGCTTTCAAGGACATTCTATAGAGGGCAAAAATATATTAAGATTTTGATTTGATTTAATTTTAAGTATTTTCTTACATTATTTAGATGTGAACTAATGAATTTTACTATTACAAACACTAAATTCGTTCATGGTAAATGCTCCCATTGTGGACAGAGCTGGGCAAGCTACTCATAAAATGTAGCCGAGCTACAGCTACAGCTACTTTAATTTAAAAAAAGTAGCTTAGCTACAGCTACAGCTTTTAAATTGAGAGTAGCTGAGCTATAGCTACTAGCTGTAGCTGTGATTTACAGCTACTTTTTAAAACTATTATTTTATTTCAGTAAATTTAGGGAAAGAGATATACCGACTGCTTATTTATTGGTAAATAAAATTAGTACGTACTATAAATAAAAAATGTTTCTTTTTTTATCTTGTTCTGGATCTTCATGGGTATTATTTTCATTCGCTTTTTTATGTAATTCAATTGCAAATATAACTAAATTAAATCTTACATAATAATGTTACTACTCGTCTTTATGTGAAAAATTTGGAAATGGGTACCATTAGTTTATACTATTTGGGCCAAAATTATATTGTTTGATAATTATTAATTTGGGCTTTTCATGTGATGCAGGATATTTTGGCACTATTCCTGCTTTCAGATAATGGAAAAGTAAAACCCATTTTGGTTGCGCAGGCCCTATTTTCTTCTCCCGGTCGGCATCAAAATAATTTTGACTATTAGATATCATTTCATCGATATCCGGACGAAAATATTAGAGACCCAGAGCAATTATAATGAAAGTACCAATTATAATTGATACAATGCTACTTGGAACAAATGCAAATTGTGCTTATTTCTTTGTATTTATTGGCAGAATATAGTGAAATGTTTGCAACGAATATTAAATTTACTATCACACATGTTGCATATGTTGATAGTGCCTCTACTAGGACTAAACTGAATTAAACTGCGCTCTCAATGTGTTATTTTTGCTGGATGAAACACGAGCGTTAAAGTAGCGAATAGTTACTGAAAAAAGCTACCTAAAGGAACTTCGGTTAAAAAGCTACAATTTACAGCTATTTTAAAGAAAAATGTAGCTAAGCTACAACTACAATTTATTTAAAATAGCTTAGCTACAGTTACAGCTACACGAAAATTTGATCATCGCCCTCGCTTAGTTGATCGTGTCCGAGAATAAATGAGTTGACATTCAAGGAATGCGAATACACGAAAAAGTCAACATTTCAATAAATTTTCTTAATTAATTTTCCCCCCCTATTACTAATTGCGGTACTTTCTTACACATACTTTTGTTGTTCATTTCCACATTTCCAACGTAGATCTTACAAAGCCCTAATAGTAAAAATAAACCACGTAGCATCTCCTTTATGAATTAAGAATCGGGCATTCGCAGGACATTGTGAGATCGGAAGTGCAAGGAGTCGTCGCGACGCCAGCCGGATGCAGCGCTCAGCGAAGGGCCCTCCAGGGGCGTCGCTGACATGTGACATGGGTCGACGCTGCCAGGCGTTGGAGGGAGCTAAAGCTCAGTTCACATGAGCGGACCAGCGGATGAGCTGATTGGATGGAAATTACACGGAAGAGGGGATGATGTTAATGTGGTATTGTCTTTCAGTGTGATGCTAATAGGAAAAACAAAAGGGTAAATTGCAAGACGTTGTTAATCAATGTATTTACCCTAGTAATTTTTGCCTCCCGCTTCCTTGCGCAAAATAAAAGTTGTGCAATTCACTATCAATGAATTTAAATTTTCTTCCTCATATCTCTCATACCCAGTCGGGCATGAGATTTAATTTTCACAATTTTAATTTTTCTAAAACTATTATAATTATCCCTTAACCTTAAAATTAATTTTAACAAAAACTAAATAAGTATTTCGAGAACTAAGTTCTCATCATCAGTAATACAACAAGTGAAAGTTAAACAGAATAGTCAAGATTACTCGACATGTCAACCATGGCAGAGGTCCTAACAACTCTGGAAAACAAGGGAGAGAACTGGGATTATATAGGGATGGGAGTCACAGGTGAATGATTACCTATAAACTAAGATAATTTTCGTCCAATAATGAGTCATTAAATTTTAAATCGTCCAATAAAATTTAACTTTGTAATAAATTGAAAAGTTTTGAGTTTGGTATGGGACCGAGATCTGCGTTCATCAAATTATTTTTATATTTATTTATTATTAAACTCTCGTATGCATCTAAATATCTATCATTATTAATATGTTTTAAAAGGTTAATATTAGAATTGTTAACTTTGTGATTATTAATGAACATATGTTGAGCTACACTAGATTTTTCTGGATTACCGCTTTTTAGATGATAAAAATGTTCTTTAAACCGAGTGTCAATTTGTCTTTTAGTTTGACCGATGTAAATTATATTACAATCATTACAACTAATTTTATAAATACCGTATTTTTTGTTAGTATCTATTTAATCTTTAGGGTTACCTAATAACGATTTAATGGTATTATTTGATTTGGTTGACATGTTGAGTAATCTTGACTATTCTGTTTAACTTTCACTTGTTGTATTACTGATGATGAGAACTTAGTTCTCGAAATACGTATTTAGTTTTTGTTAAAATTAATTTTAAGATTAAGGGGTAATTATAATAGTTTTAGTTAAATTTAACCTTAGACTCCATCTATTATTAATTTTAATTTTTAACTATTTATTCCATTTTTCTGTCCTTTGTAATATTTTTCATTTTTTCCAATTTTTACCTCTATTATTTTCAAGTTCTGCTTTTCTTCTTTTCATGTTTTTCTCTGTCCAACTCTCATTTTATATTCTAGCTTTACTGTTTTTCTTATTAGGCTGGTTTTCTCTATCCTGGTAAGCGCCCGCACGGTACAAATATTTCATCATTACCGATATCTGTGTATAAAGCAGATTGGCACACCCAGCAATGGGTAATAAGCCGTGGTGATATATTTATTTATTTATTTTATTTTCCTTTATCCTCAGTATGTTTCAGAAGCAGTCCAGTTTCCTGGTTATTATAGCTAGTTCGTGATTTTTTGTTATCCACTTGTTTTCATTTCTTTCTCTGCAACCTTCCTAAGGTATTTTATTTCCGTTCAGGATTCGCTAGCGTACATGTTCGTTGGTGCAGTTATTTTATTGTATACCTTTGTTTTTGTTTTATTATTTATTTATTTTTTTGCTCAATATCGTTGATTTTATATTATTGTAAATGTTATTTTCCTTCTTTAGTTTGTTGATTATTTCTAGATCTATTTTTTCAGCTTATGTTATCATACTTCCTAGACATTCGTAGGCAGTGGCGGCTCGTGGGTTGAAGATTTCGTGGGTCTCATTGTAATTAGTAATACGTTTATTAATATGAAGAAATTATTTAAATAATTTTGAATGTTTTCTATTTTTCTTTTCTTAGACTCTGCAACATTATCTATCACCAGATCATTGAAATTGTAGATATTTTTAATAAAAATCTTTTCTACCTATGCTTACCGTAGCCAACGTAACCACTACTAGACTGATTCTTTGGTCATTAGCCGTGTATAGTATGACTAGCGAATGAAAGTTGACGTTTAGATTATTTAATAGATGCAGTTTCTTTTAAAAATATTTCCTTATATTTAATTTGAAAGAAAACTGACCTTTATGTATTCCGTTACAGAAGATTAGAATTTTGTTATAATCAACATAAAACGAAAAATGTTTAAAATGTTTTAAACGCACCCCTGTTTTGATATTCAGTTACCCTAGACGGCCATCTATTTTCAGCCAAATATAGTAATGCATTTCTGTGCTTGGCTAGTCCAGTATTTAAATGGGTTCATGCAAAAATTTCATACCTGAATATTTCGTACAATTCTATTCTTCTCTAGGGTTTCAAAAGAAACCACATCTATAAAATAATTTAAACGTCAACTTTCATGCGGTAGTCATACCATATAAACGAATATAGTGGTGGTTTTCTTCGTCTAACATAAGCAAAGTTGCAATTCGTCTGTCTGACGCATATACTTGTAGGTATATGTTAAGTAAAATTACCTTAAGAATGTGAAACTGACGTCACGACAGCTCCGCGAATTTCATGAATTGTACATGACGTAGAGTCTCAATTTCAACTTAAGGTATATCCAGTGGCGTATCAGTTAATTCTACGCCACTTGACATATAACATTCTTAAAGTAATTTTACTCTAAATATATGTGGCTAGTGTCCGACAGCAGATTCGTTTTCGGCCAGTTTCGGCGGAAAATTAGAGTTTAGGTTTAGTTTCGATTTTGGTCGTAGTTTCGGCCGGGTTGCTGCCGAAACTGGAACTAAACCTAAACTCCAATTTTCCGCCGAAACTGGCCGAAGCCGGCATAACGAAACCCGTGCCGTCCTTCACTCGTACTTTTTGTTGAATTCCAGGCGCTATTTGGTGATTTGATTTTGTAGGCTGTATGCTATATTGCATTATATCCTTTCACCTAAGTTTTACTCTTATATTTCTTCGATAATTTGTTGATAGTCAATTTTTTCCATTAATCTTTATTATAAATGGATCTAAAAAGACTGTTTTGATTAATTATATACTGTGTAAATGTTGAGAAATAATCTTTTATTATGTTCAACTCACACCAAACGTTTTTAAAAGAGTATCTACCTATAGAAATAAGGTGATATACTTTTGATATAAAAAATGTCATAATATTATAATAAAGATTGTGTAATTTCAGAGTTCTTAATAAATAAAAGCAAGTTATATATCTTGACTGATCTCTACATAAAACGCTTCTATCTTATCTATAATTTTAACAGTAAATTATACACCTCACCTCACATACAATAGAAAATTTGTGATAATTTTATTTGTTGATTTTCTAAGGACAATAAAACTTTGTTTATCGAATAAGAGTTTTTTAAACACATATGCATTTGAAACTTGCTAAAATAAACACAAACATAAGCTCAAATTAAAAAAAAATGTAACTAGGAATTACCATAAAAGGAAGTTTCGGTTTCAGCCGAAACTGAGACGGAAACCGAAATTCGAATTCGGTGATAAAATCTAGTTTCGGTCGGACACTATATGCAGCATATAACACAACCTGGTTACAATTTGGATGCGACCCAGGCAGCGCGCGCACTCTTGCCATTCGTTGTCTTGCTTTCATCATCGTTGTGGCATGTGCAAGCAACGCTAAGGACACAATGGACTGACTTTATTAAAAATTATTAATTTTTATTCTTTCGCTTTTTACCTCCCACTTTGGTAAGGGAGGTATTGGGATCGTGCTAAAAATCGCATATCGAGAATTTGGTAAATGACCACGTTGTAAGGTCCCTAGAATCCAATTTTAACATTTTCACGATGATGTCTGTGTGCATGTGTGTATGTGTGGATCCTTCACTCTAACTCAAATACTATCATTCAGAAAATTTTGAAACCTTGTATTTCGAACTTTTTGTGTTATGGAAAGAGCCCATTAGATTTTGGTGAAAATCGGATAACCAAAAATGGCACTTTACTAGAAGCTCAAAATAGTTTTTCTGTTATTTTTTCGAAATTAATGTTATTATAAAAATTAAAGATTATTTGATTAACGTTAAAAGATTATTAAATTTTCTATAAATTTGCATTGATACTTTTCTATATATTTTATGGATAAATTTATAAAATTATCTATAATTTAAATCCCAAAGGCTACGCTTTAAACAAACAAAACGCAGTTATTCAAATGAATGTAACTGACAGATAAATGGATTAGTGAATTCTATTCTATCCCAGTATGTAAAATTTAATCTTCATTTTATTACAGCTCCGGTGGCTCAATGGTTAGAGCAACGCCTCATGTCATGAGTGCCCTCGGGGCTCCAGGTTCGAATCCCACTAAGGCATGGATGTGTGTGAATGTGAACCCACTCTGTAATTGGGATTTAATCCTGTTGAGGGGTTTTAAAAAAAGGTAGTTACTTGGATTAGATTAGACTATATTTTAAGGAATAAACTGTTAAAATTAGATTAAAATTCGCTAATCCAAATATAAAGATTAGCTTAATCTTTTTTGTGACTCAGGTGGTTAATGGCGGGAGGTATTATGTTGGCCACACCAGATTTTTTATTTTATCTAATGGAGGAACCGCCACTGTAGGCTGTAATTATTTCTAATTTTGTTCTATTTATTTCTACTGTTTTTTGTCTTCATCAATGACATTACCATCATGAATAATTAGATTAAAATCAGCGGAGTCAAACGATGGTAAACACTGTTAGCATCTAAATGGGTAACAATTTACAGAGACTTCATCTATGTAAAAGTTACTGGAAGAGTGTTGTTGACTTGTGCTCTCATCTAAATTTTCGCTTTTTTCCTTGTTTTAGCTTCTCAGACACTTTATTCTCTCCTGTGTACATAGCTTGACAAATAAACCACCGACGAGTGGTCTTGGTCCAGCCTTTGTCGCGTTACTTATTTATCCTACGGTGTGAGGTGCAATGCCTAGCACAAGGCACCAAGGGACGAACAAAACGACCGCTTCAGCCATGAACTCGCACGGAATAAACGGGCAGACTTCACAACTCCGGACGTTTTTATGGAAGCTCTAGGTACGAGCTTAATGAAAAAGAGACGTTCACACAAATCTAATTACGCATCGGGGCTGTAATCTAAGTAGTTTGTTCAACTATTCAAATCGTTATGGTTTTTCAGATTAAAGTCAACCAGAGGGAAACTTGGTAAATTGAAAAACAGAATGACATTTACGTGGAAGTACTATTAGGGTTAGGGCAGTGACGGACGGGAAATTGTTTAACAAATTGATTATTAAAAATTCAAAAAGGTGATGCAATCTGTATTTTGTAATGAACCTCATAATTCATATGCACAAAATTGAATCAGGAATTATATTTTTCACAGCAAACAGTATGTAAAATGTTACTTTTATTACCTAGACAAGAATAGTTATTTATGCAACAAGTGTGTAAAGTAGTACTTTTTTGGTCGAGTGCGATTTTGTACCACGAGACAAAAAATACTATTTTACACACGTGTTGCATACAACATTTTTCCTACAACCGAAATGTTAGTAATGTTTCTCATAATTCTGAGTGTACAGGCATCCAGTGTCCTCAAATACTCCTAGTGCTCTTTCTCATAATACTGTACAAAATGTAACTTAAACACTTGGAAGAAATTTGCACAGAAGTGGATTAGTCTTCTATAATTGTACAAATTGTACATTTAATATTAATATTAAAAATTAGGTTAGGTTAGAATACATGTCGAAAAAATGTTAATGTTATTAAAAATTAGATTATTATTAGTACTGAATTTGTTACAAAAATTATTATATTTGTTTCATTTATAGTGTATATTAATATTTCTTAATAAATTTTATTACATTCATTATTATTTACTACCTCATTATCTACTTGACAGGTAAATTAACCGAATTTTACTGTTGCCTAGCTACGCCTAATTACTTTTCACGCAATAGTGCTTAAAAAGTGATTCTTTACACACTGTAAAGAGTTCGTGTGAAGTTCTATTCACACACGGTTGTAAGAAAAATATTTTTACTTCCTATCGCATAGCAACCGTTCAACAAACGCATAGCAACCATTTAACAATCGCATAGCAATAATTTGACAGCGATAACTTTCAAACTACTTAAGTATTAAAAATAGTCACTAAATATACAGAGTGTTCATTCTAAATGAGCCACCATTGCTATCTCGAGAACTATAAGAGCTACAAAGACGGTCAAATGGGAAACAATTTCCATTTCACAAGACAGTTTTAAAGAAAAAATACGGCACCTAAGTTTTTTTTTTAAATAAGTACATATATTTTTTATTTGCTCATTCGTTAGAGAATTTAATTATTATTTCATACATGGTTGAAGCGTAAAGGATTTTGAGATGTCATATAATATCTTTGTCATATAGTATAAGAGTTATGAGTTTAAGTTAGGTACAAATTTATGTTGTAGTCAAATGTGAGAGCGTTTATCAACTACTTTCTTAAATTTTAGTTATCTTAGCAACCGCTTTGACTAACAGAATTCTAGTTTTCTTCGATTGATAAACACAAAAATTACCTATTAGCCAAATTTAACTTAACCTAGCATTAATAAACCGACCCTTAGCGTACACTGATTATTTATGTTAGGTTAACAATAAAACATTTTAAAAGAAAAGTGTATTGCAGTACCATGGAAAAGTAGAACTATTATTTAAATAAGAAGGAAATTGCGAGTTATTCTATGTTGAAAATACTGGATAAAAATATTCTGCATGTTTCTGCTAGTAATAAAATTGCAAGAATTTTAATATGCTTTAACAATAAAAAATAATGGAATCTTGCCAAGTTATCTTGATATAATAAATGAATACTACTTCCCTTCGGTCTATGTTTATTTCATATACTTCATCAAATTTAATATCTTTCAATTGTGAGAAATCCATATTTCTCATATAAAATTCATTAATTTAATATATAACTGCTATTTTATGATAGATATAAGACTAAATCAAATGAATACATTGATGCATTAAATTGAGATCTTTTGGCCGATTCTGAAGTATGCAACAGACGCGACAGCCGAGGTTAACAAGTCAGGCTAAAAAAGAACTTTTAAGCCCAGGTGTAAACTATTATTCACGAAAGATGACTATTCAAGATCATTTGAGAGCCGTCTGATATAATATTACTTGCAGATAACTTCACTACATTTCGTGTGCATAGGCGTGCAACATGAAATATTTATGGACATTTTAACTAAAAAAATGAGAGTAATTCATCTGAAAATTATGTTTCTTTATAAATAATGCCTTTCTGAAAGATTTATGTTCTTCACTTATGTTTTTGCAAAATACAAAAACATTGACTAAACTTGTAAACCAAGTAATCATAATTTGATTTAAACGTCAACGCCACTAGGTAAATATTGGCACAGAGGGCAGTGTAGTAGATAATTAGGTATCTGTAATTCTACGACATATGTCATTATTATTTATACTATGTTTTTTAAGTCAACCAGAAAACTTGTATCTTGATTGCTGGTACAACATGGTTCCTGAATATTTTCATCTATTTCGGAACAGATTGACATTAATTCATATGACATTTAAAATTGACACAACCTAACAAAAATACAAATTAACTAAATGAATGATATCGTTGAATAATGCCAATAAAAATAACGCAATCACCAATATCTCAAATATAAATAATGTTTTCATACTTACATCTTTAATAATTATTAGTAATACCACTAAAAATGCGGTTTAGAAATTTAACACTGACTGATATCGTTTGATTTTGTTATGAACCAGGATTATTTCGTGGTTGCCGTGGTCCGACTTTTTATCAACTTTTTTCAGGAACCGCGTTCCAAATAGAAACCGGTAAATAATTTCAGGACTTACGGAACACAAAACCGTAAATCTGGTCGAACCGGTTGCATTACGGAACATACTATTATAGTGTATTAGAAAGTAATGCTACTGTTTACGTATATCTGTCACACCACATAAATTAAATAGACATAGGTCAAATAATCTTTCACTTTCTAGTACAAAATGTTGCTAAGCTACTGCAATAAACTGATGTGTATTCTTTCTTCGAAAGAATGACCTTGAATAGTCATCTTTCGTGAATAATAGTGTACATAAAAATTTTGAGGTTAGGTTATTTAAAATATATATTTCACATCTGATTGATTCATCTCACTTGCAGAGTGCTTTATTGTCAGCTGGACATTTCACAAAGCAATCTGTTTACTGTCAAAATATTTTATAACCTAAAATAAAATTAAATTACTACATTTATTGTAGAGCAAAAAGAATGAGCAATAGCGATAATGACAACAATTTTTCTATTATTCTACATGAAATTTATGAAGCTGTAGGTAGTGCAACACTAATTTTATTTGCTATTAAATAAACAAGGGACTTACAGCGGCCGTAAAGTAAATGCGGCAGTAAAACAAAAGCAGCCTTTGACAGATGTGAATAAAGGCACATTTTACGGTTGTCAACGATACGTAAAATAATTATTAATGTTTATTTTGCTTATACGAAAAACTATCTTCCAAATTATGCTTACGTGTTTAGTTGAACATAGTTTATCCTATTAGTATCCTATTCTAATTGGATACGCTACAATTGTAATGTTGTAATAGGGTTCTGTCTTCCTGCCTCCCTTAGACAGCAGAGCTTCCATCCATCCCCACCAGAGGCGCATGTGTCGTTAGGGATGTAAATTGAACACGATGTAGAATGAATTCGTACTCGTTGCACAACAGCTTGGCAAACATATTTACAGTGGTAAATTGTAGCTCCGCGCATAATTAAAAGTACACTTCATTTTGTATGTATTTCATTAATTTTTTATTATGTATTCCTTTTTTGTTTATATTAATTTAAATTTACCTCTTGAAATGTTCAGATAGCACTGCCTAAATTTAATAATGAATATTGTTACGGTAAATGTTTATTATGTCGGATATTCAAAGGAGATGTCATTATGGCAGTCAAATATTAAATTCTTTAAAAATGGCGACTTTATAAAAGTTTAATATAATATGCCTAAATAGTTATTTGTGTATTAAGGGCAGTAAATAGTGCTTCCTACCGATTGAGGATAGTTTTGCAGATCGAGACTTGTAGAAGAACACTTACTGACCGCAATGCTTAGTTCGTTTTTAGCACGACCGATGCACAAAACATAAAATGAAATTTGAAAATTATTTTGACACTGGTATTATTTTTTACTTCCTTGTACAAAGTAAAGGAAGTATTGTATTCGCGAAAAATTTCGGTTTCCAGATTTCAACGGAAATATCCATTTTGGCCATCCCTGAATCCATTCTGACTAATTTCGTCATGACGTCTGTACGTACGTACGTACGTATCTCGCATAACTGAAAAACGGTAAGCCGTAGAAAGTTGAAATTTTGTATTTAGGACTTCTATAACATCTAGTTGCGCACCTCCCTTTTTGGTCATTATATAATTTCCAGAAAAGGTACTTTATTTGAAGTCTATAATAGATTTTAATGAAAAACTATATTAAAATATAATCCAAAACTTTTCAAATTTAGTATATAAGACTTTTATATCAATTCAAATAACATAGCAGAATTTGCTTAAAACAGTCTAACCGGAAGTGATATATTTGAATGTGTTAACAGTTTTTCTTGAATAAAATGGTTTCATTTTGATTTTAGAAATAAATGCTTCAAATAAGAGTTTTAGAGAATTAAATTCTGAGTCTAGCACATCAAGTATTATTAAATTAGCCCTTTGTATAAACGAGATATGTAAATTTAAAACTTATATACTTTTTGGTTTTTGTAATGAAGCTTGCTATGGATTAGGACAAAAAATAACAAAAAAATAAAAAATAGATGTTAATGTCAAATTACGTCAAATACGTGCAATTTTATAATTAAGTCTATACTTCATCCTCATATTGGTCTTACGTACAAGGAAGTCGTGTGGTGTCCACATCAGATTTTTTTTTTTAGTTTTTGACCTCTCGCTACTCTTGGTAAGGGAGGTATGGGGATCGTGCTAAAAATCGCATATCGAGATTTTGGTAAACGACCACGTTTTATGGTCCGCACAATCCAACATTTTCACAATGATGTGTACACACTATATAAGATATTTCTTGTCTTACTAATACAAAAATGTTGCTATTATTGTACTAGTTGAAAAATGTTAGCTTCCTAGTTCACCGCTGGCGGCGGCAGTCGCCATAGCAACACAGGTCATATTGAAAATTGTTATTTGACAGTTGTATCGTTTGTGTTTTGTAGTGTACAAAGCCAGCTTTGGCTGATATTGCAAATTCTACAAATAATTTTTTTTTAAATGCCAAAAAAGTGTTTGACACACTTGATGACAGAATAGTAAATGTCATTCGGAGTAGAACGCCCTGTTTGTGGTTTACTTAGCTTGCCAGGCCACGGCTTATGCCTCGGTCGCAATATCTGGGCTCAACACAAAAAGACCGCTTTCTACTCCTAATAACATAATATACTAATTTCATCCTGCTCCAAACAGTTACATGATTCTCGACACCCGGCCAAGAACCACCTCGGTCACGTCAAAAATCTAGACACAGTTTTCCTTCTTCAGTGCTTCCAATGACCGAGACCAAGACTGCAACAGGACGCTTAATGTGGGATGAGACATTAAAGCCAGAAGATAAAGCAATGGGTATCCTTTCAGATGAGAAACTACCACCAGGTAATGATCAGAAATGGCCCATTTGGAAATCGTTAAATCGCCTACGAAGTCAAGTAGGAAAATGTGCAGTAAACATTTTCAACTGGGGGCACCAAGCAGAACCCACTTTATGTCACTGTGGTCAAGAACAAACAATTGCCCGCCTGCTCACGTACACCAACTTAGAAAAGGAATGCACGAGAGAAGATCTGGCTAAGGCAACACCAGCTGCTATAAACTGTGCAATTTTTTGGATGAATACTATTTAGATAGGCCACTTCTCTGCCAGTTTTTGCGAACGGTTTTTCCTCTGCCATAAAGAAGAGAATCTTCGGAGAAAATGCATTCTCTCCGTCCTAGTTAATGCCGGGCGATGCATAAGGCCTATTTCCATAATTTACAAATTTGACTATTTATATGGTTATAACAACAAGCTCAGCTAACTCACTCCATGTGGTCCGGATACGGTATTTCGCTACCGAAAATCGCTCACTTCAATATCTAAGGAGTAAAGAACATTTGTCGTAATGTTTTATATATTTATTATGTATTAATTATGTATATTATGTATATGGTTTGAACACGAATAATAATAATAATAATAATAATAATAATAATAATAATTATAATAATCTTGTTCTTCCAGAAAAACAAAAAAAAATGGTATATGATCCTATATATATATATATATATATATATATATATATATATATATATATATATATATATATATATATATATATATGTCGGCTCCGGTAGCTCAATGGTTAGAGCAACGGCTCTCAGTCAGGAGTATGCTAGGGGTCCTGGGTTCGAATCCCACTAAGGCATGGATGTTTGTATATGTAAACCTCTCTGTAATTGGGAATTAATCCTGTTGAGAGGTTTAAAAAAACATATATATATATATATATATTCCAGTTTGTTTCTTTGGTGGTTTGGTAATAATAAATATAGTCGATGAAAAGAGTAGAAAGTAGACTTTTGAAATTTTTAAAGTTTTTTCCTGAATGTGAAAGTATAAGAATTCAGGGGGACATAACTCAAAAATATATAGAGACATACGCTTGTGGATATCAGTAATTTATTTTATGGAAGGGGTGCTGCACAACAAAAAATTTAGAATTCAAAGTGTTAAAATGTTCCCATTCATTAATCGTCATTTTGTGCTAAATTAAGTAATTAAAGAAATATAAATAACCCCATGTTGCTAATTACATTTAATATAATCGACCTTCGAAGTTCGTGTCCTAGAACAAACGATCGATCCAATAAACACTTCGCTTATTAAAAATCCAATAATTCGTTCCAAAGGCACACAAGAAAATAATTTCTAAAGAAATAAAGAAAATCTTTTTAGCAAACAATGATTTTTCAATTACTTTTTTCTCAAGTTCTTCATGCATTTTTTAAACCAGAAAACTTATAAAATACATTTCGGTGTAGTGTTAATTCACCCCTTACTATTTTATACTTCGGTAAACTATATTGATATATAAAATATAAAATTTTACCCCTATATAATTTGTTAAATGATAGAGGATTCCATATAAGTATGTTAGCACTATTCTTACATACAAATTTCCTTATTTTTTAGTTTAATAGTATAATAAAAATAGTTTTATCACTTTGAACGCAGATTTAGTTAGGATTACTAAGATAAAGGAAAGTGAACAAAATTGCTACTTAAATGAATATTGCATTATAAAATTTTATACGAGATTTGCAAATATGTCGGTCATATGTAAATGTGAGCGTTTTACTCCTCTTTGAAATCTCAAGAATACCTATTATGTACTTATAGAAAATTACGTTAAAGATTAACATATTTTCAGTATTTTCTAGGAACAAAAATTAGCTATTTATGTATTTTGATGCAAAATGCAACGTGATTGTAATTTAGTTTCAACATTTCATGAATGAAATTATTGTAATAGAGGTTAGCTAAGGTGACACGCTACCACTGATTGATTGATTTGGTCACCTTAAGGCACTAATATTATTTTAAAGTGGCAAAAGAACGCATTAGTTTTAAAAAGAACATCATTTGACATTGAAAATTATTAACAAAAAGTTGACATTATGAAACGAAGTTACAAAAGAAAAAATCTAGTAAGGCCAACACAATACCTCCCGCCATTTACAGCCCAAGTTACAAAAAGATTAAGTTAATCCTTATTTTTATATTAGCGAATTTTATTCTAATTTTGACAGTTTGTTTCTTAAAATATAGTCTAATCTAAATCAAGTAATTACATTTTTTTAAACCTCTCAACAGGATTAAATCCGAATTACAGAGTGGGTTCACATTCACACACATCCATGCCTTAGTGGGATTCGAACACAGAGCCCCGAGGGCAGTCATGACATGAGGCGTTGCTCTAACCATTGAGCCAACGGAGCTATAATACGAGTATAATGTAGATTGAATTTTAAATACCGGTATAGAATAGAATTCACCCGTGGAATTCACTAATCCAAAAATTAGGATTAGCTTAAACATTTTTGTGAATCGTTAATTTTTATGAATCTAAATACAAACCTCCATATTTACATATGCTGGACACTGTATTGAATTCCTTTTCTATTGTTCTATTTACTTTTTTCTTTTTAAAACATATATCTGTCAGTTACATACATTTGAATAACTGCGTTTTGTTTGTTTAAACGTAGCTCTGGGATTTAAATTATAGATAATTTTATAAATTTATCCATAAAATATATAGAAAAAGTATTAATGCAAATATGTAGAAAATTTAATAATCTTTAATTTTTATAATATCATTAATGTCGAAAAAATAACATTTAAAGATATTTTTCGAAGAAACACTATTTTGAGCTTCTAGTAAAGTGCCATTTCCGGTTATCCGATTTACACCAAAATCTAATGGGCTCTTTCCATTACAGAAAAAGTTCGAAATGCAAGGTTTCAAAATTTTCTGAATAATAGTATTTGATTTAGAGTGGAAGATCCACACACACATACACAGACATCATCGTGATAACGTTAAAATTGCATGGATTCTAGGGACCTTAAAACGTTGTTATTTACCAAAATCTCGGTATGCAGTTTTTAGCACGATCCCTACACCCTCCCTTACCAAGGGTAGCAGGAGGTAAACATCTAGTGAGGCCAACACAATACCTCCCGTCATTTACCGCCCGAGTTACAAAAAAAGATTAAGCTATTCCTTATTTTTTGATTAGCGAATTTAACTCTAATTTTGGCAGTTTATTTTTTAAAATATAGTCTAATCTACTCCAAGTAACTAACTTTTTACCTTCCATCACCTTTAGGTAAGGAAGGTATTGTCTTTGGTTAAAAAATTCGGTGGTGAGTTTTTAATGAACAAGCACGTGTTAATGTCCCTAGAATACGATTTTACTATTTTTACGACGATGATGTCTATATATATATATATATATATATATATATGTGTGTGTGTGTGTGTGTGTGTGTGTGTGTGTGTGTGTGAGTTTGCGCGCGCGCGCGCGCGCGCGTGTGTGTGTGTGTGTGTGTGTGTGTGTGTGTGTGTGTGTGTGTGTGTGTGTGTGTGTGTGTTTGTGTGTGTGTGTATATATGTGAGTGTGTGTGTGTTTGTGTGTGTGTGTGTGTGTGTGTGTGTGTGTGTGTGTGTGTGTGTGTGTATGTAACAAAATTTTTGTCTACGATAACTCTAAGACAACAATTCCAAAACATCCATATGAAGAGCTGATTAGATTTTGGTTCTAACTGGTCAACTGGATGTACCCTCATTTGAAGATTTTGACAGTTTTACTTGAAAATGCTAATTTTTTTTACATTAATGTTATTATAAATATTAAAAGAACATTGTATTCTCTATACGATGTGACTGCATTTTATACTTCATATTAAATGGATATAGAGTTATAAAATTATAAAGAAATTAAATTTCTCAAATTAGCCAGCTATGCTAGAAACAGCTACTATATTAAGAAAATTCTGATTGATAGATGTTTGCAATTGCAATTGTCATATTCGTGGTATATTTGTGTTATAATTTTTCTCGAAATATAGGATCTTTTTGCTTGATACTTTTTGTATGGAATTTGTATAAAATACATAAAATTGTCGAAAGGGTACATGCAAGAAATTTAGAATCTTTTGCAAGGAACTTCCTGTATGGATTTTACAGAAAATAGGCATTTACTGTGTTCGAAAATTTGTTCCATATTTAAACCGTAATCTCACAAATCTGCGATTATATTATTATAACTTTGATGTAAGATCTAGGCTGAAATCGCAGAGGATAAGTCCGTCTTTGACTTCTGTACGGTTTCCTTCCGTGCGTCCTCAGGCTACTCGAGCATAAACGGTTTGCTTGAACTTGCTTGGAAGGGGTTACTTTGCATGTTACCACAGCGAACAACTACCAACTGGTACCTACCTTACCCACCCTCAAGCAAACTTTATAGTTTCCGATGTTTTTCCGATTGTTCTTTTCCTAACCTCACTCTCTCTATCTTCCTCTCTCTCACCTACTTCTTTCACCCAATCTGCCGTTCGACTATTAGCGGGAAATTATTTCTTTTTACTTTGTGGCTTTTCGTTTTCTTATTTCCTGGCTTTATTGATAAATCTGGTTTCTTTAACAGCGCCGCATGACATGCTGTTAGCTTTGATTATTTTTCCAAGAAAAATAGACTATAGAAAAAATGTAAACAGAATAGTAACCTAATTTTACTTGGAGCAGCAAATAATAGAAAGTAAACATTGATTGTTGTTTCCTATTATTACTTTGATTTGTAATGCGCATTTAATATTTATTAATATTTACTCATTTCATAGCTAGAAGCCACAATAAATAAAGTCAAAGAAATTGTATTGACAAGGATTAAATATTGGGTGGGTATTAAAAAACGAATCCTGCTTGAAACTCCATATATTTGGATTACATTGAGATATCGATTTTAAATCTTCAGAAGGTGAAAGTGGAAGGTCAATAATATTCAGGTGGCTTTAGATGATCACATAAATTGAAATATTTCTGGACAAATATTTACAACATAATTTTTAATCAAATGGTTACGCTTTAAACGTTCAAATTATATGAATTATATAAGTGGGCTATATAATTTATTTTGGTTTGACATTTCATCTGCGCGTTTGTCGTTTGTTTTGTCTCTAGTGTGAGTTTTAATATTGCGTGTTCATTTTTCTTTACTGAAAATACTATGAAGTTTAGTCAAAACAAAAACAAATATAACATTTATAAAAAATTTTATACCAACATTTCAAAATACAGTGCATGTAACCTAGGATGAAATAATCCGTCGAAGTAACTAAAATTTTAAGTAAATGACCTTGATATTTAGAACATGCCCTAAGTTGGAATATTTTGATCAAATGGTTTGATCATCGAACGTTAAAATTTCTTTGGATGTGTAAAATTCCAGAATCTTAGTACAATAAGAAGTTGTAAAAATTGATGTAAAATTCAGAATTATACCTTGTTCCATTTAAGCCATTCAGTATTGCGGAGTATAGGGAATAGTTTTGACCACTCTGATTGGCTGAAAATAGAGAAAAGAGACAAGTTTACCCAATGTAATTTCGGCTACTTCAGATTTGCGCTGTTGTCAGTGCCATCTACTGAATGGCTTAAGTGGAACAGAGCATAGTACATGAACCTTCCCTGGTTTTCTGAAAATCGATCCAGTTTCTATCAGTTGCCTAATATCACGATTTATTCTAGAAAGTGGCCTTTTTTCCCTGGAAATTCTTTCGCAATTTTTTTACCACGCTAATTTTTTTCTTGGCAACAAGTTACAATTATCTCAGTTTCAGATTTACTTCAATGAAGTGCCATTATTAGAAGAAATCTTCGGATAATTGAACAAAAGCTAGAGCAAATTTATGGTAATGTTATAACTCGATATGTCACTGACAATTAAATTTGTTTCAAAAATAATCTACTTCGTTTTACTCTGATCAAACTATCAACGCGTGTAATAGTAGATTTGAAAGACATATACAGAAAATCGCTATCGATATCTCAAATTAAAATTAATACAAGATTTCGGCAGCTACAGATCTGCTGCCTTCATCGAATATACTGATACTACTTATAATATACTGAGTAGGTCACGTAGTTTGTATTTGCCAGATACATACTGACAAAACATGAATGGTGCAAACGTTTGTAAGAGGGCCGTGAAGGAGTGGAGGATGACAAATAGGGCTGTTGCAATAATTTTTATGGCTTCAAGTACTATATTGTAAAAGAATTTTTTAAAGAACCTCAAATTTGAAAATATTACTAAATATCTATTAGATATTTTACAATTAATTATTGAAATTTGTGTAATATTTTGAGAAAGTCACGTGATCTGAAACAGAATGTGACGTCAGGGAACATACAGTTTAACATGTGACAAACTGTCACCTACTTTTATTTATATAAATAAAGTAAACTGTTTTCCTATTGGCTATGACGTACCGTGTACGCTCCGACGTCACAGGAGTGGGGAGGTTGTTTTTCATGACTATTTCTGGCGCCAATCTTTTTATTTAATTATTTGCAAAAATGACAATAAATTATAATTATTTTTATGTAAAACCGGCTCATTGTGCTTAATAATCCTCGAATCAATTTAATGATATTGGTATTTCATACTGCTTATGTAAAAAGAATTTTGGGCAAATCACTCGCAACCAATCCGTAAATGTGAAATGTTAGCAAATGGAAGGGTTAATTAATTTATTATTTATATTTGTGCAGGAAGAAATGGAAACAACCATATTTAAATTTTAGAAAAATGTTTGTGGACGTGAAGGTTTTTTATGGGATAATAATAATCCATTTGATAATCGATATTTATAGATTCTTTACTCAATAAAGAAATAATAATTAAAATAATAATGTCAATATTTTTTTGCAATATGACATTACAATGACAATCTAATTTACAGTAATAGTTACTAACTTTTCTAAATAAAAATGGCTAAAGTCGTTGTGACAAACGGTATAAGGACGATTATAACGATATTACTTAGTGAATAAGATTTTTACAAAATATCGTTCAGGATCACATCGTTACATTTATAAATAACGATAGTTGTTATATAACGATATTTTTACGGATTAATGTCCATATTCATAAACCCTCGTTAAATTTCAAAACGGCTCGTTAGATTTTTTGACAAATGGAATCAAACGTAACAAGATACATTTCGATTTTTCTGCCAGTGTCGACTGTTTTTACTGGATAAAAATTATAACAAACCGTTAAAATTTTTAGGATTGTTCATGAATATGAGCATAAGCCTGTTAAGGTGAGGACCCTTCTCCACCAAGATGATGAAGGTTTTGTGGCCATAGGGGAGATAAAGGCAAAGTCGTTGAAGATATTAAAAGATATATCACAAAGTGCATTCTGCAATTGTTTTGAAAATTGGAAACAACATTAGCATAAATGTATTATTTTTAATGGGGAATATTCGAAGGAGATAATATCGATGTAAAATGGAATAAACCACTGATGATGTTGATGGGAGGAATAATATCAATATTTATGAACGAATTATTAGTTTTTGAAACAAATTATAATACTAGTTATTTTTTCATCAAATCTCGTGCTAAATTCATTAGTTGATTTGAGTTATAAAAATGTTGAAATTCTGTCAATCCCAATAATGGTTAGAAATAGGTATTCAAATATTTCAATTTTATTAAATTGAGGACAGTAGTAATATAAATGTGTAAAAGGCAGTATAGAACATAAAAGGCTAATGGAATGTATACTATGATGATCATTTTTGCTGTAATGTACAAAACAAACGCAATTACATTAAAATATCGGAGAGTTATATTTGTGAGTGAAGTGTAATAGCGTAAAGCAATGTAATTTGCTATAATAATGTATTTACTTTGTATTATTCATAGCCGTGAACAATGTGCTTATCGAAGGTAATCGCAACAGGACAATAAACTTTAACGATTACATTTTTACGTCCGTCATTCTTTATTTCAATTCCCAGTTCAGGCAGTTGGCCATGCTCCCCATTAGCAATGAACATTTAAAAGAGAGGGTTTTTAAGGTGAATTATTCCTCTTGAAAACATGTAAACTGATGGGTCATTTAACGCTGTACGCACTGCACTAGCGCAAGGCCCAAGATAAAAGCGAGTGGTTATTTCACATTACAAAAGTTTTAATTGGGTAAGAAATTGGAAGAAATGTTTTTCTCTGAAAACTTTCTTGTAATTCATTTGCCTCTGGGTTTCAAACAAAACCCGAATAACTGATTCAAACTTTCGTAAGAATCAATCGGAATAGAAGAGTGATGAATTGCTCCGCTCGATAGAAATGCAATTTTACATTTGTCCTGGGCACTTCCAGTTTTTAATTTATTTATCGGACTCCGGCGAAATGACGTTCGCGCTTTAAATACGCCCCAGCTTTAGCTTTCAGGTTGAAATGAACTGGCGTACTCAAAACTTTCAAATGGGATTCCTGATAAATGTTGAAAGAACTTTCAACTAACATATTACAGTAAGAGTACATGTGTATGTATATTATTTAAAACTCAGACTTATTCCGAGTTTATCCCATACTTAATGATTTTATGTAATAATGGCACATAATTATAAAACAAACGAAATTTTAAATGTGACAATAAATTAGGTGTTGTTGCAAAACTGACGTTTCGGTATACTTATATATTTATCAGGGTCAACAAACATTAAAAAAAAAAAAGAATACATATAATATTAAAATGAGCGTTATCACACTTACAAGTAATAGTTGGTTTACGATGGATTTAATTTATAAATTTAGATTTACAAATTTAGATTTGAAATTTACGATTTATCTTGCTGGTTTATAGTGAATTTAATGATATGAAATATGCCCAATCAACTTATATTGGGTCACGTGGTTTGACACAAATGGGATAACAGTTATATGATATTTATCATTTTTATCAAAATCAATCTGTATTGTTCTACATATAATATTAATAATATATCCATATTTTCAGAATCCATTTGTCAAATCAAAATTAAAATGTTTCAAGTGTCACTTGAAACTGTCATTTTCTCCACCAAAAATCATTGTTTGAAATACTGTGAAATGATTGGACGCATTTACAATTTTACATTTAGAATATAAAATATGGTGATATTTTAAATGTAAATTCTAAATCATAAATTTCTTAAATCCATCATGAACCAATAAAGGCAGATATGTACAATTTATATTTATGAATTTAAATTCGTAAATCTAAATTTGTAAATTAAATCCATCATAAACCAGCCATAAGGTATTACAGATTCATGAACATAAATTCATATTATAAACGAAGACGGATGTGTGAAAAACTCACGGACCCCAGCGGGATTCGAACCCACGGCCTCCCAATTTCTAGTCGGGCGCTCTGCCAACTGAGCTACAGGATCCCACTGAAGTTCGTGAATTTTTCACATGTCACAGGTACGTTGGATACGCCCGACTAGAAATTGGGAGGCCGTGGGTTCGAATCCCGCTGGGGTCCGTGAATTTTTCACAAATCCGTCTTCGTTTATAATATAATACATTTGATGGTAATTATAAGTTTACATGAGTAGTTTTGAAACTAGTTTTCAAGTCCAACCCATGAATTTTAGTTTTGGTTTGAGATAATTCAAAACCGTTTTGATACTGCATACATGGCGTTTTCAAAACTAAAAACGTTTTAAAAACGGTTTCAAAACTGCATGTAAACTCAGTAAATAGACCTTTTCAATTTAACTGCTATCTCGAGGGCTATCTCTTTCTTTCACTGCAAATAGTAAATAAAATGGCGCCAACAATTGCCAGCTGGGCTGTCAAACGAAACGTCAAAAATATTACTGCCATTAAAATACCTGTATTCTCGGTGAAAATTTGCTTTGTTAGACATTTTAGCACCATTAAAAGCTTTTGTAACTTCTTTCGAGAAGTTTTTTAAAGTTATCAAAGATTTTTTCACATTTTACGTCTAAATTTTTTAGAAACAAACGCCATAGATCTCAATTGTTCTTACTATGCGCAGATCCTCCTTGCGCATATCTTCTATCTCTTTAAATAGGGGTGTAGAAACAAATATAAAAATCTCCATATTTTCATGAAAATGAGTTATACACATCATTGTAATCGTCTGTTCATGCTCTACAACCTTAATATAAGTCTCCCTAGGTAAAATTACAATGTCCCCGTGAAATTCAAGCTTTCAAATTTACTGCTTAATTTTTGATACATTAAAAGTATTTAATTATTGATAAATATTATATACAATTAATCCCCCTAATTCTGTAAGAAAGTTGCTAATTCTTAACATTGCTATATCAAATAACCAATAATAATTGCAAACACTTATTAAAATATGAAAATGACAGGCTTTACATTTTATTGGTTAAATCTTTAACAACATTGCTAAAACTTAACAACTTTCTTACAAAATTAGAGCGAATGTTTCAAAAAAGTTGAGGTTAGTTCTTAATGTTTTTTAACATTGTTTCTGTTCTAAAAATAAATAATAGTGATGTAATATCATTAAAAATTAATTGTAGATACTCCAGAAAACAGTTACCGATCTTCCCGGAATGTAATTGCCAAAATAAGGCCTTCCAATGTAACAACATCCGTGGTTCAGAAACAAAAGTAACAATCTCCAAATTTGTATTTAAATATCTCTCATATTATCAACTATCCCAAGTAAAATGTTTAAAAAATATAATTCTAATGCTTTCTCGGTGCCGTCAGTAAATTTTCAGAAAAAGACATAACTTAAAGTTATAAAAATAGATTTTTCTTGTTTACTCGAAACTTGTCAAAGTGGAGATTGTTATCTTTGTTTCTACACCCCTCAATTGAAAAGGTCTATTTTTCTTAAAATACGTGAAAATATTTTGTTTTGTTATTTTATGTCATTACAAATATTTAATAAAAAATTCTCTATTTGTAGTTGTATAAATTTTTTAATTATTGTAAATTGTTAAATGTAATTCACAAGTTGAACACTCAGCAAAAAATAAATGTGACATCATAAAGTCTGTATCACTAATATTTCAGTAGACAAGCGTGGCCTAATTCTAGAGAACAATTTACGAAGTAAAATTAAATTATACGAAGTTTTAAATGTGTAAGCGGTAAGTGCGCACTTAACTTAATTTTTTGCTTTGCATTTTATCTTACATTGCATTAACTGAAAGATACGACTTCTGCCTCATGCACTTTTATTACTAATTAACTTTTTATACTGGCATAGTATTAAAATGCTTGTCTTTTTTACCTCCCGCTACCCTTGGTAAGGGAGGTATAGGGAATCGTGCTAAAAATCACATATCGAGAATTTGGTAAATGACCACGTTTTAAGGTCCCTAGAATCCAATTTTAACATTTTCACGATGATGTTTGCGTGCATGTGTATGTGGATCCTCCACTCTAACTCAAATACTATCATTCAGAAAACATTGAAACCTTGTATTTCGAACTTTTTTTGTAATGGAAAGAGCCCATTAGATTTTGGTGAAAATCGGATAACCGGAAATGGCACTGTACAAGAACCTCAAAATAAATTTTCTTTGAAGAATATCTTTAAATGTTATTTTTTCAAGATTAATGTTATTATAAAAATTAATGCTTATTAAATTTTCAATAGATTTGCGTTCATGCTTTTTCTATATATTTTGTGGACAAATTTATATAATTATCTATAATTTAAATCCCAGAGTCTATGCTTTAAACAAACAAAACGCAGTTATTCAAATGTATGTAACTGTCAGATAAATGTCACTATCAAAGAACTTATCATTTCAAAATAATATTAATAACGTTTTAAAAAGAAAAAAATAAATAGAACGATAGAAAAGGAATTCAATACAGTTTCCAGCATAACTAAATATGTAGGTATGTATTTAGCATAATAAAAATTAACGATTCACAAAAATGTTTAAGCTAATCCTCATTTTTGGATTAGTGAATTCTATTCTATCCCGGTATTTAAAATTTCATCTTCATTTTATTATAGCTCCGGTGGCTCAATGGTTAGAGCAACGCCTCATGTCATGAGTACCGTCGGGACTCTGGGTTCGAATCTCACTATGGCATGGATGTGTGTGAATGTGAATCCACTCTGTAATTGGGATTTAATCCTGTTGAGGGGTTTAAAAAAGGTAATTATTTGGATTAGATTAGACCATATTTTAAAAAATAAACTGTCAAAATTAGAGTAAAATTCACTAATCCAAAAAGAAGGATTGACTTAATCTTTTTTGTGGCTGTAATGGCGGGAGGTATTGTGTTGGCCACACCAGATTTTTTATTTAAAGGAAATGTTTTCTAGTCTTTCAAATCTTCAATACTGTAGTATAATCGGAATTAATTGTTTTTATTTAATTTATTTGTTAAATGAAGTAATTTATGGTAATTGCTTAAAATTTATTTAATAAATGGGAAATAGGTATTAAAAACTCATATACGTTAATGTCCTTTTATTTTAACATTTTATCGAAATTAAATTTAAAAGAGAATATAGATTTTTATTAAATATCCATTTAATGGCCTGAATATTACAGAGCTACTGCTTTAATGTAATTAAAAATGCTAATTACAAAAAATATTGATTTAGCTTCGAATTTAGGCAGTTAATTAGTTCTGTGCTCAATATGTATGTAGATTTGTCACATGTACATTAACCCGCGAATTTACCACACACCTTTACATGTTATTTTGACCATGTATTACAAACAAATACACATACAATAATGTTTTAACATGTACATCATACATATTACACTCCGATGTGACATTTATGAACTTTTTAATTCAGCGTGGGATATTTCGTTGGATTTTTGAATTATGTTTGTCTATGCAATCCGTAGATATTTTTGTGGGAACTGACGCAAATCCTATTCTTCCGCTAATATATTTATAACTATATGATGACGATAAAAACAAAAATTATAAACTAGTACTATCTAATCATTTTCAAATCATTATTATTCGATTCCAAACCATATAAAATAATTAAAAATACACAATAAATATATAATGCATTACAACAAATATTTCTCACTCCATACATACTGAAGTGACCGATGTTCTATCTGACGTGGCATCATAAATTCAAACGAGTTTTATACAGGTGTCCCAAAACCTACCGGCAATATTTCATGGATGAATTCCAGAGCTTATTTAGAGTCGAAAAGTTCATATAAATATCTGTCCTAAATGTCACTTTTAACGAGTTATTGTTATTTCATAATTTATGAGGCTAAAATTTGAGATTAACGGATTTCTGTAATACTGATCTAGTAAGAAATGTTCAAAATTATCTCCATTGTATTCGATTCATAAAGCTGCACTTCTCAGATGAGATCGCTGTGTTCTTAATATGGTTTCTTGGTCATTCCTAATAAATTGGCAGCAACAAAAATCTAATGGAGTTAGGTCCGGTGAACGATGTTCAATTGTTACCAAACAAAAGACGTGATCATGGCAACTAGATCAGTATTTCAGAAATCCGTTGAACTCAAATTTTAAATAACAATAACTCGTTATACGATACATTTAGGACATAGACTTTTCGACTCTAAATACACTCTGGAATTCATACCTGATATATTGCCGCTACGTTTTGGAACAGCCTGTATAGTTTACTTTCGTTATTTCATTATTTTCTATATTAATATACTTGAAAGTGGGTTCGGGATTTAAAAAGGACGATAATTAAAGAAAAGACATGAAAAAAGTAAAAAAAATTAATAGAATAAAAAATGTATGACGGAAATGCTCAAGGCATTAAAAAAATCGATGTTTGTAACTAAAAACCGCGTATAATTTATTAAATTTTTAACTTTGGTTAAATTGATAATATCGTATCGTAACGAAATGTCATATATGATGTTAAATATTACTGTCAAATTTTCGATATGCACTTTTTTTGTTAACCTGTAGTTAAGGCTTTAGTAGGCTACTTGCGTGGTACTGAAAATGTGATATCTATTACTAAATACTTAAAGTACTGGGTCGATTCTGTTCACATCTGTAAGTCTTACAGACCTGTAAATTTGTAAATATGAACAAAATCGAAACGAAATCTGCACTCTTTATGTATAATTTTATATCAATCAAGAAAAATAAATGCGTTTTTGTCAGGTTTTTACAGATTTGCAGATCTGTAAGACTTAAGATGTGAACAGAATCGACCCATAAAGTATGTAATAGTATATTACTAACCGAGCTGGAAAGTGTTTCATTGTCGAGGGCGAAGATAGTTAACCAAGGCGCGAAGCGCCGAGGTTCACTATAGCCCGAGACAATGAAACTTTTCACCGAGGTTTGTATACTATTTTATTCACAATCTGAAATAAAAAATTAATATTTGATATTTAAATAATAATAACCTAACATAAATAAACGAATGGTCTGAGATTGTTCATTTGTCACATGAACTGTCACTTTGATTTCTAACCTTAAATATTGATTTCATTCATTACTTGTATTATTTACAAGTTTATTTCATATTTTTATCATATAAATTGTAAAGATGCTTTGTTTATGTGTAAATACCCATCATTGATACGCATTGATCTCTCAAAGTGGGGGGCAGCTATTTCCCGCCTCGAGGTTGGAAAGTATAGCGTGAGTATAGCTGAGGTTGGAAAGTGTCAACTTTCCAACCCCAGCTATCTTCACGTTATACTTTCCAACCTCTTGGAATATGAGGTTAACAATAACTAACTTCCCAACTTTTTAAAAGTCAGAAATCGTCGTATTACTAACCGATTGTGAATAAAAATATAAATGTTATTTTAAAAAAATTAAATCTTTTTTAATAAATTAAGAAAGAAGATTTTCATTGACGTCATTGTTAGGAACTGGAGAAAGGGATGCATATTTAAGAATGTAACCTGTAAATGGCGAACGAGTGCGAGTTTTGACATTAGTTCATTTTTCTGTCACTGTCTCTCTTTTTTATTATTTACAATTTGCGTGGTTTCTATTACTTTTATCACGTATTTCGATTTGTTAAGCAGGATTTTGAAGGATTTTAACTTAGCTTATACTCGTACAAGATTAAAATGACAAACGAAAATATTAACGTCCAAACTATTATTCAAGTGTCAAACAGATGATCTGTCATGTTTAAATTAACCGCACATGCCGTTACTTGGACGTACCGGTGTTATTGCTTTACGGTCATTCATTGGTTCGGCGTAATTTTACGTCATACATGGCGGTAATTTAAATATTAAAATTTCATTGAATTTTTTCTGGCCAATTAATGAAAATTTTGCCAAAAGAAAAAATATAGGTAGCAAGTTTTTATCGTCTCTTCAAAAATATTAAATAAAAAATGGCACGCAAGTAGCCCATTATAAGCGGTACAACTGGACATTGGTGGGTTAGCATAAACCCGAAAATAATAATAACAACAAGAGCCTACTTGTCCCACTCCACTCTCTTATCTAAACTTTGATAAACATTTTTAATTTGTTATTAAGGTGGAGACCCCATTATAGAAAATATTATTTTCACTACATTAAAAATTACACACGAGTTTTTAAATTTGTATCATCAAGAATTACAACCGATATGTCGATGTGCCATTTTGCTTTTTTACTTTAAAAGGGTCATCTTATGGTTTTTAAAACTGTCGTGAAAACAGTACTACAGGCAGGGTCATTTTTGTGTTATTTAAAAATTTATATTTTTACCTTCCATCACCTTTAGGAATTGCCTTTCGTCAGAAAATTTGGTGGTGAGTTTTTAATGAATAACTACGTTGTAGGGTCCCTAGAATATGATTTTACTATTTTTACGATAGTGGCTGTATGTGTGTGTATGCATGTGTGTCTATGTGTGACAAAATTTTCGCTTGCGATAACTCTAATACTACAATTCCAAAAATTATAATTCTTTGTATTCTTCTTCGTTACATTCACATGAAGAGTTGATTAGATTTTGGTTATATAATTGGTCAACCGGAGGTACCTAATTTGAAGATTTTAACAGTGTTTCTTGAAAAACCGATGTTAAATATTGTTATTATAAATATTAAAGAATATTTTATTCTCTATACGATTTGAATGCATTTTATACTTCTAAAATGGATATATACTCTATCTGGTTTAAGATTGCAGTGGTGCGAAGATAGCAGCAGTTTGATCTTGTTTTCTGATTGAATAATACCCCAATATTATCCAATCAAACTACAAGATCAAACTGCGCCTATTTTCACACCACTGCAATATTAAACCAGATACAGCACAGAGTCAAAAAAATTTAAAGATATTAAATATCTTAGGCGCTTTCTTTTTAGGGGGAAAATGAACTGATCTTACCTCGTACTGAACTGAACTGAACTACTCCTAAAAAGAACAGTATGATTTTTAAAATAAGAAGTAGAAAATAAAAACGTATGTAGCATTATTTTTATAACAAAATAATCTGCTGAATTCTCTTTTGGTTATAATCTGTTGTTTGTGTGATTTGTTTTTGACATATTAAATTATTTTACCTTTGAGTATTTAAATATGAGTGTATTTCTTTTGGTAATGAAACATGATATAACGTTTCTGTTTCTATTTTAGTCATTTTAATATCAAATGCTTACAAACAAGACAAAATATATAGCAGTCACTCATATTGACGTGACATTGACATTCGGGATCAGTTCTATTTGATCCAGATTCAAAGGTGGTATTTCTCTGGGACAGGAAGAAATTGGGTAGTACAAGATCATTTATCTCCTTTTAAAATAAACGGTTTAGGGTAGATACGTGTTAAACGGAGTTGATATTCTTGCTAAAAAGAAAGCGGCTCTTATATTAGCCAGCTATGCTATAACTCTGGAAATAGCTGCTATATTAAGAAAAATTCTGATTGAAATGTGTCAGTGTCAAGTGCAATAGACAGTATGTTTGTGTTATAATTTTACTGGAAATATAGGATTTTTTGCTAGAAACTTTCTGTATAAAATTTGTATAAAATACACACAACAGCCATAAGGTAATGTACCATAAATAGAATCTTTCTATTGCAAGGAACTTTTTATATGACATTTATATAAAATACAAAGAACTGGCCTGGCGGAAGGTAATGTGCTGGCCGCATCAGTTTTTTTATAATGTGGCATTGGTCAGATTCGAAACCGATGAAAATGTATTAAGCCATAACGACATCTTTCACTGTATGTTTAGTAATCTCTGTATATCTCATCTATGTCTATGACAGAATGAACTGTTGTAAACCAAGTGGAATGTAATAATACTCGTAATATGAATATGTGCGGACAACCACATACACGCGGCGTGCATCTCTATCTACAAACACTTGTGTGGAAAGGCTACAGTAGAGTGGCCAGTGGCAGCAAATGAGATCAAAGATCCCGGATGTCAAAGGGTAACTCGCTTCGAGCTCAACGGTTTCCTGCCTAAGGTGCTTCAGGATGCTCCCGAGGAACTACTTACTATTGATACATTCAGGGATCCCGGAAAATATTATACATACGAGTATATCGATTTGTTTTCAATATACATTTTTTAATAATACGAGTAGCTCGTGGATTAATAAATAAAGAAAATAATGTACTCGTAATATGTATTTCAAAAAGTTTATTTTATTTCTTTAAAATTTTTCACAATAAACTTTTCAGTTTAACTGGCTAATAGAGATATTTTGTGACCCAGTGTAAGAACAATCAATGTCAATAGAAACTTACATAATAGGGCTGATTTTTTATATGACTTCTAAGTACTAAATTTTAAAAGATATTGCTCTTTAAAGAGCTTCAAATTTGAAAATATCACGAAATATCTATTAGATATTTTAAATAAATAAATAAATAAATATATCATCACGGCTTATTACCCATTGCTGGGTGTGCCAATCTGCTTTGTACACAGATATCGGTAATGATGAAATATTTGCACCGTGCGGGCGCTTGCCAGGCGTCAACTCTCGGGCACTCATTGCTGGCGTGGGGAGTGCACCACAGGGACCAATTTTGTGCCTTTTAAAATTGGAAATATGTAGATATTCATTGGATATTTTACAATTAATTGTGTAAATGTAACGTCAGAGCACATACAGTTTAACATGTGACAAACTATCGCCTACTTTTATTTATATAAATAACGTAAACTGTTTTTCTATTAGCTGTGAATGACGCACTGTATATGCTCCTACGTCACAGGAGTGGGGTGTTGTTTTTTATGACTATTTCTGGCGCCAATCTTTTTATTTAATTATTTACAAAAATAACAATAAATTAATGTTATTTTTTATATTACTATGAAAAATATTGCTTAAACTATCATTTAAAATTCTTATTAAAAATGCGAAACCGGCTCATTGACGTCATACGCAAGAAAAAGGTAGCAGATCTTGCTTCCAAACAAACCCCACCTCGTTGTCTTACTTCTTTCTCCATCGTACAGTACCTGTCATTCTGTTAACATCTGTCATTCGTGTTGTAACCTAATTCTCTATCCTAATTTGTTTTGTTCGTTGTGTTTCTTAAAAATGAGTTTAAAGCGAGAAGAGGTGCCTGGGACAACTTTTTTGTTTAATAATTTTGAAGATCATTCGACAATACTACTAAAACGATGGTTAGAGTGTAAAGGTGACAGTTTTTTCTTTGGAAGTCGTAACCTAGAACCATTAGTTCTATTCTTTGCCCCTAGATTCGGCCGTGTAAATTGCAATGGACCAGACCAACTTTTTTTTGAATTTTTTATATGTTAAGGAGAATTTACAAATAGAAATTCTGTATTTTTTGTTTTCTTGAAATTATGCCTAATAATGCCTAAAACAATTATTAAAGTTTTGGCGCGAAAGTTGTGACGTTAGCGTCACTCCGTCATAAGTAGAGAGATCCGACTTACATTATCATTAATATGGTAATATACACTAAATGTTGCAAGAATTAAAATACGTATCCATTACAAACTGTGATCAAATATCTTTAGAGCTAATGGTAATAAAGTAAGCAAGATAGTTACTATATCATTTCAAAAAAATATATTTGTTTGATTTACGTACATGAATAGGTATAAAATTATAATATAAATTTATTTAATAAGTAAATTTTCTTTTGATCTTAATAAAAAATTACTCGGATATATTAAATATATGTATTTTAGTATATGTGTAAAGCCAATCGCGAATTTATGAGCACAATATGCATGATCCACTCTATAGTAACATTTTCACAGGGCAACTGCACGACTGTAATGACGCCGACGTCACAACATGGCGATCATTTTACGATAAAAAATTTAATTACATTATTGTAGGTATAAAAATACAAAATATAAAGCAATTTTTATTTCGTTTTCATTTATTTATATTCAACACTCATATGCGACATGTAATTTCTAAAAAGCCGAAGACTTGGACGGGCCCATTGTGTAAGTGTCTATTATAGACCAAATTGAAAATAATTTTGTAATTATAGGTACAGCCAATATTACGTTAGTCAACTTTGATTGATGGAAACTGTAAAGGTACCTGCTTCTCCAAGAACAATGTAGTATGTAGTTGCACTGTCTGAAATAAGTGATTTTTTTTTCAGATATCTATATTTAATTCGAAAAGCTAAACCGTCTCAAGAAGTGAATATCTCTGTTTAAAATATACTGAGTAAATACTACAGTTGCAAAACGAATTGTTGGAAAAGCGGGAATCTTCTGTATTACATTTCTCAACTAGTCAATTGCAACCCCGAGTTGACGGCAACTTGCAACTAAAGTTGACTGTTGTTTAACTTTGGTTGATACGGTTGCCGGTTTCCCATCAACTGGTAATTATTAAACTACATTAGCTCCACCTAAAGTTAGACGGCCAACGGCCAGTATGGTAGAGCGCTCCAAACAGTTACATGATCCTCGACACACAATGTTCGACCAAGAACCACCTCGGTCACGTCTAAAATCTAGACACAGTTTCCTCTCTTCAGTGTATCCAATGACAGAGACCAAGACTGCAAAAAGACAGTTAATGTGGGATGAGATATTAAAGCCAGAAGATAAAGCAATGGGTATCCTTCCAGTTGAGAAACTACCACAAGGTAATGATCAGAAATGGCCTATTTGGAAATCGTTAAATCACCTACGAAGTCAAGTAGGAAAATGTGCAGTAAACATGTTCAACTGGGGGTACCAATCAGAACCCACTTTATGTCATTGTGGTCAAGAACAAACAATGGCCCACGTGCTCACGTGCGCCAACTTAGAAGAGGAATGCACAAGAGAAGATCTAGCTAAGGCAACACCAGCTGCTATAATCTGTGCATTTTTTTGGATGAATACTATTTAGATAGGTCACTTCTCTGCCAGTTGTTGCGGATGGTTTTTCCTCTGGCATGAAGAAGAGAATCTTCGGAGAAGATGCATCCTCTCCGTCCTAGTTAATGCCGGGCGATGCATAAGGCCTATTTCCATATTTTCAAATCTGACTATTTTTATGGTTATAACAACAAACTCAGCTAACTCACTCTATATGGTCCGGATGCTGTGTTTCGCTACCGAAAATCGGTCACTTCAGTATCTAAGGAGTGAGAAATATTTGTTGTAATGTTTTATATTTATTGCGTATTAATTATTTATATTATCTATATGGTTTGGACACGAATAATAATAATAATAATAATAATTAATCAACTTTGGTTGACACAACCGAAGTTGTCGGTTGTTATTAACTAAAGTTGACTAATGTAATACCGACTAATAAACCGTTGTAGATATGTCAGTAAAATCTTGAAGGATCTTTAGGCAATTTAAATTAGAGAATTAGTGACCTTTTTATTACACAGAAAAATGTAAAATGTTAAGTTTCACAGAAAGGTAAGCTATCACTGAAATTTCCTCGTTGTTTAAATTATTTATTCCAAAATGTTGACAATGGTTGTTCCTCCATTACTTTACGAATAGAAGCACATTGATACACGTAGAAATGAATAATTTACGGCGAGATTTACGGTGTTGATTGATTCGTAGTCGTAAATTGTTACAGTAATTTTTAGATGTGTTTCTTAAGAACATTAATTTTCCTAATGCTTTTATATATTTATTATTAAACATCAGTTAAGAAAATGTAAAAAGAAAAACAGGCAGAGGGAAATATTTCAGGCTGGATACGAATTTAGTCCCCTCGGGAATACAATCCGAAGATGAAAATTCATTTCTTGTGATCAGTATGGCGAAGCAGAAAGTGAAAATTGCTTTATAAAGGTCGATGCGCGTAAAACAAAGGGACAGCTTACACAGGGGACTGGGATATCGAAATTTGAGGCTCTTGGCGTGGGGAATAAATCAAAGAATCGAGAAATACACACTCGCAACTGCACCGGGGACCAACCGGTCTATACCGCCAGCTCTAATTGCTCCCGACTGTTGGGAAACACAGGACATAAAGAAAGGACAAAGTTAAATTTATCTGCAGGCGGTTAAAAGTTACACACCACTAATTGCCTGATAAGAATGCCGGGCTCGTAGAGTAACGGAAACCTCTAATTCGAAAGTCGTAGCCTGCTGCGCTCTGTTGGACGGGCAGGAAACTAATATAGACACCCGCCTTCTCTTAACGTGCCACTCCGCCCGCGCTGCACTTATAAATTGGGGGCAATTACACGGGCGCAAAACACGAAGCGCTACTTAAACAGGCGCCGGCGTTAGGACCCGGACGCCCGGCCCCGCAAAGATTCGGCAGCGAAGCTCCATGTCAGAGCACTAGTTGCTAATTAATGCAGATGTGGATAAGAATTAACGCGTCAACGCCATTACATTCTTTCGCAGCTAAAATAATGAGCCCGTCGTCCTACATTTACTTATTCCGTACTTTTGCCAACAAAAGTGAAGGTGAAGAATTCGTCTTTTATTAAAATGATTTTAAAAACACCTAAGGAAGACAGTTTACAGATTCCACATTTTTGTTATACTAGGCTATTAATTCTAACGTAATTTTAAAAACACAATAAACTAAATGCTGGACCATTATTCGATAAATTTACAAAGTCAAGAACTATTTCATTTGAAAGAACAGAGAAAGACAATTACTTTGACAGAAAGAAAAACCTTTTTAATAAAGAAATTTTGGTTAATTTAATGAATTCTTTCTAAATATTTCTTCTAATGTTGGTTGGGAACCGTTTTGTAATTTGCATTGGATAAATGTTGAGGCCTTTAGGTTTCAAATCATTTTATAGAACAAGTCAGTTACAATTATATCTGGACGTTTCGGGCGAACATCCGCCCATTATAAGCTATGTAATTTTTTTTATTTATTTGACAATAACATGTTAAACTTATAGAAAAATAGGTTTCACTTACCACAAGTCACTGTGACATTATAATGTAGAGTTTGCTTTATTTAACATTATTTACGCATATATACGTTTATGAGCTATGGGACAGAAATAATTAAATAATTTCGTTGAATTTTAAATTTAGATTGTGTGCACATGATGCCATGATGGCCAACAAGCGGTAAATTCAAAAACTGTTAAAATAATTATTTCCTACAACCGTGCATGAAAAGTACTTTTCACGCACTCTTTACAGTGCGTAAAGAGTCACTTTTCAAGCATAAGTGCTTGAAAAGTAAATAAATGTTGCTAGGCAACAGTAAAATTCGGTTAATTTACCTGGCAAGTAGATAATTAGGTAGTAAATAATAATGAAAATAATAAAATTGATTAAGAAATATTAATATACATTGTAAATGAAACAAATGTAAAATTTTTTAACAGATTGAGTACTAATCTAATTTTTAAGAACATTAACATTTTTTGACATGTATTCTAACCTAACCTAATTTTGAATATTAATATTAAATGTACAATTTGTACAATAATAGAAGACTAATCCACTTCTGTCTGACATTCTTCCAAATAACTAAAACTATTATAATTAATTAGTAATGAAACTAGAATTAGCTCTTATAGTATTTGTAACTGAAGTTGTTTTATTGAAAATTCTGTTGATTCTGTGATCATACGGTATAAATAAATACATAAATCGTTGCGGCTTATTACACATTTCTGGGAGTTAGGTTAGCAGCACACACAATGTGTCACAATAATTCATTATATTCTCTCATTAAATATAAGCTCGGGAGATAATTAATAATCGAAGATATTGCTCGTGAAACCGAAGCAGCACATTTCACTCGACCTTCGGACTCGTGAAATCTGCAACTCGGTTTCACTCGAGAATATCATCGATGATAATCATATCACTTGCTACATTACGTACAAAAATATATAATTTTAAACAGCAACAAAATTATTTAATAAAAATTTCCTATACATCCTTTCCCAGAAGAAAAGAAAACAATATTAAGTCATTTTACTTCAAAATATATTAAATAATGTCATTTTAAGGAATTTATAACTTGTTAATAATATCTGTACCTTATTTGTCTATGTACCAACTTATAACCGTATTATGTAAATTATGCCATATGATAGATAATAATAATAATGAATAATATAAACCTTTAAGGCCCAATCCTATCACTAAGAGTTAGTGATAATTTATTAATTATTAGTTAAGACTGAAGGTTAGTAGTGATGCTAACAACAGTTTTAATTTCGAGTCAGCTCTACTCTAAACAACGGTGGTATTCGGTAAACAAAACAAAGTGTTCTAAACTTGGTGGTCTGTAATTTTGTTAAAGAAAAGCATCTTGCTAAAATGCTTACACCGAAATCGTCTCATTGTAAGGCAATATTAATCTATTTAAGTAGCGATTTTCAAATATTTTGCTTCATATCAAAATTAGAATTAGAACTGCCGGATCCACTCCAACTCGAGCTTTGGCTGGACCAAGCCGAATCAAAACTCAATATCCGACCTAGACTGAACCAAATGCACCCATATTTGTAGATGCATTGTTTATTTAATAATCCAGATATTTTTTAATCTATTAGGAATAGTGGAATAGAGTTTTGTAAAGAATGTAGATTTTAAATATTTACACACAAAATCTGTATGAAGGTTGCTTGCATACAAGGAAATGAAAATATAAGGCATAAGATGTGTGTTCGGTTGTGAGTTTAAAGCGCAGAGCTCGCGTCCCGGATTTCTAAACAAATCGCTGGAAGTCAAACAAGGCTTCAGAAGTGTATTTTTAGTGGAGGCACATGACAAATCCCTGCGGATGCGTCTTGTTTTTCGGTCCCGCAGTTGGCAGTCCTGCTCTACCACCTAAATCTGTTCCTTGTTGTGCACAGACATGACCAACTAGAACGGAATGCCCCAAGCGCTTCAGCTATCAAGAAACACTTACCAGACAAAATGCATTCGCACGCATTCAAAATAAACAAAGTGACGGGACGTTCCAACAAGAAAAAATGTTTTTTTAAGGGTGGAATCTTCAGAGAAAGTAATATCGATTATCAACTGCCCCAGATACATTTATTTCCTCGCTTTTATTTGCAGGAAATTGATATCTGGGATTTAAATTGACTAAATTCTTTTATATACCTCACATTCAAGTTTGTATTCACAGAATTTGATATTTAACAAGGGATTTTATCATTATTTGTGAAGGATTCAGCAAACAGCGATATTCAGAAATCATTTTTCAAAATGTGAATTCAATTAAATATAACAAAAATATATTCCCATTGTGATTTATGCCTATTGCATTAATATTGATCTTGCAATAAATTTACAATTTAATAATTTTCAGAATTACAAATATTTGTTTTTCATTTTGTAAAAAATAAACATATCAAGCCATTTTAAAAAGTTTATTTTAATATAAACAGAAAAAGTCGCATAATATTGATAAAAATAATGGCAACGTACCTACATATTTTCTCATTATTCGTGTAGCAATTAACTTTATTTGTTTGCATGAAACAAATATAATAATTTATTTTCAAATATTTATGTGTTTGTAAATTTTTCAGATCGGATGTCTATAAATAAAAAAATCTGATGTGGCCAGCACATTACCTTTCGTCAGTTATATGAGGTATTTACGAAACTTCTACTGGTGAACTGTTACCGGTAAACAGCTTTTTATCAGGTTATAGCTACCAGAATCGATATTTTAAGAACGCAAGTGGTAAACAGGGTAGATCCATAACCTATGAAAAACTTTGAAACAGGTTAGAAATTTGACGTAGGTAGTTAACAAATTGAGCAGAGTCCTACTTTGAACACATTTCCACTTTTAACGCGCGCGCTTCGCTTTGCATCACTACATTTTTTTGAGATTAGATTCTTCATGAATCCGGTAGATGGATCTGGTAGATATTGAACAATTTTCGAACACGGTAATTCTTTACCACTCGTGTTCTCGAACACAGTCGGTAGATGCGGTATGTATCGGTAGAATTTTCGTAAATGCGTATGTATTTTCTATAAAATCCATACAGAAAGTTCCTTGCAAAAGATTTTTCTTGTTCCTATGTACATTATCTTTCGACAGTTGTATGAATTTTATACAAATTCCATACAGAAAGTTTCGAGCAAAAAGATCCTATTTTTCGAGTAAAATTAAAACACAAATATACTACGAATATGTCAAATGCATTTGACACTGACATCTTTCAATCAGAATTTTCTTAATATAGTAGATGTGTCTACCATAGCTGGCTAATTTATGAAATTTAATTTCTTTATAATTTTATGACTCTCTATCCATTTAATATGAAGTATAAAATGCAGTCAAATCGTATAGAGAATACAATGTTCTTTAATATTTATAATAACAGTAATTGTGAAAAAATGATATTTAACATCGTTTTTTCAAGAAAAACTGTTAAAATCTTCAAATGAGGGTACTTCCGGTTGACCAATTATAATCAAAATCTAATCACACACTGACACACACACACTGACACACACACACACACACACAAACACACACACACACACACACACACACACACACACACAAGCACACATCATCGTAAAAATAGTAAAATCGTATTCTAGGGACCTTGAAACGTGCTTATTCATTAAAAACTTGCCACCGAATTTTTTGACCAAAGACAATACCTTCCTTACCTAAAGGTGACGGAAGGTAAAAAAAACTAAATTTACTTTTCATTAGAAGAAATTATATATAAACCTGTAACTTTGAAACTACCTACGTAAATTATTCAAATCTTTATATTCACATAAAAATATAAAACTACGAAATCCAAAATCCAAAAAATAGTAACTTGGATTAGATTAGATTAGATCATATTTTAAGAAATAAACTGCCAAAATTAGAGTAAAATTCGCTAATCCAAAAATAAGGATTAGCTTAATCTTTTTTGTCACTCGGACGGTAAATGGCGGGAGGTTTTGTGTTGGCCACACCAGATACTAGTCTATTTTTGACATAATTCGTCTATTTATTATAGATTTTGTACATGTAATGTTAATGTTAAAGACAGAAATTCACATTGTTCGTATTTTTCGTGTATTTTCTTTTCCGAGCTTGTGTAACTGATTCCACTTAGAGCCTGGTATATTTTCAATGAAGAATATTCTTCATTTATTGCGAATATAAAAGAAAGATGCTAACATCATCCACTGATATCGTATGATAAAATGGTTTACAGAAATCACACATATTATGAGAAAAATTATATTTCCTGCCCCAGTACCTTCGCTGGTATTTTGACTTTTTTGATTAACATATTAAATATATAGCATTTTAAATATTTTCTTTATTCATTTCAATATACTATGATGTATGATATTCATATACAATGGCAACAACTCAAAATAAAATTGTAAATTGTATCACTTTCTGGAAATGTCAAAATTGATGCGGTAATCAAAAATGCCAATGTAGCCGTTAGAGGCGCTGACGCTCAAAATGTGCTCATCGCCTATATGACAGTATAAACTAACAACGTATAGTCATTCCCTCTTCACTTAAAAGAAAAGTTATTCATACTCGTATATATTTCGTGGTATCATTATAGTCTTATTTATTTCTTTGTATTTTCATAAAATGCCAATACTATTAATTTTGTTCGATACCGACTTAATTCTTTCTTATTTCCCCCATTAAAGTATGTATAATTAAACGATAATAACATATTTCAGCACTCCACTGTAATGTATAAATGCAAATCATTCGCTCCCTGGCTCCCTGCAGATTTTTGCGTACGCACGGACAAGAAACAAAAAAAAACAAAACAAAAAACTAGCATAATGTACAACAGAGTGTGTTAAATTTTGCGATAAATCTCAAGGAAACAATAGAAAAAGCACTACAATTTATTTTTATGACGCGACAAGCTTCAATTTTTTCCTTTTAAAAAGAATGAAATGTTAATGTTAGCGGACATAATAATTTATGGACGTTGGAACGCTGGAAGAGCAAAAAATGCTGGACTTGTTAATCGCAGCCAGAAAAAATCTGCTCTTCGTTAATACAATACAAAGTTATAATGAAATTATTTTTAATAATTATGAAAATTTAAAAAGATTAACAAAAACTTGAAAATAAAAAGGTTTTGTTATAAATGTTGTGCACATAAAAATAAAACTAAGATAATACTCCCATATTCTACAACTAGAAGTTCATGAAAACTTACGAAATTAGAAATCAATAATATTAAAAACAAAATATTTAGGCAACGGACAAAATAATTATTGTCGCAAGCATTTTGCCAAAATTTTTCCTTCATGGTAATTGTCAATCATTTTTTGAAGACAATATAAATTATGGCCGAAACAGAGAAAATAGTATAAAACACTTGCTGTAGAATGTTTTTTAAGCACTCTATTTTGAATAATTGGAAAGTAGGTAAACTCTTAAGAGTTGGTATTATACATAGTGTCCCAAAACGTACCGGTAGTATTTTAAAGATGAGTTCTAGAACTTATTTAGAGTCGAAAAGTCCAGATAGATATATGTTCTAAACGTAACCGTTAACGAGTTTTTGTTTATTTCATAATTTATGAGGCTAAAATTTTTGTTCAACAAATTTTACGAAATAAATATTCTTTCTGTCTAGCTAAACGAAAAATGAAATTTTACGTAGTACTTATTTTTGGATGAAAAATGACACTTTTCAGAAGTTTATCACTTTTCGTCCGCAAACCTTTTTCATCCGCAAACATTTTTCGTCAGCAAACCTTTTTCGTCCGCAAACCTTTTTCGTCCGCTAAGCCTACTACAATTTAATATTATTGTAATTGTGTGTACTACCCTTCTAGATCTATTGATAAAATAGACAGAAAAATGTAATATGCACCTCGGCAAAAAATTCATATTATAGCCTCGCTTGTTCGTTTTATCTCGGCTTCGCCTCGGTAAGCTAATTCAAGTTATGCTATAATATGCAATTTTTTGTCCTAGGTACATAAATAACTATTTTTAATACATTTTTATTATTTTATTTACAAGAAATGTTTAAAATTATCTCCCTTGTGTTCGATACATATGGTTCTTGGTTAATCCTAATAATATTGGCAGCCTACTATAATCTTTAGCGTAATTCTTCTAGATCAGAATTTCAGATATCCGATAAACTAAAATTTTAGCCACACATTTATGAAATAACAATAAATAAATAAATAAAACCAAACTTAAAAACCAAGTTAAATAGTACCAAATATTTAAATTAACCCTTAACTAGTGACCTGGGAAGAGTTATTTGCTTTAAAAAAAAAGTTGTTGAGTAAAAAATGTGAAATTTAGTATTACGTACGTAACTACCGTAATTAGTTTATAAAAAAGATATATGTAGTCGCCAAATTTAATTAAAATATGTAAGTACTTACTCGAAATATTCCAAACTTATAGTTTTTCATGGGGTCACGAATGGCACCACGTTACCAGTTAAGGCTTAATTATAATTTAATTTTACTGTTTGATAGAACTTTAATATTAACAAACTAGTCTCCTAGCCGACAAAGTAAATCCGGAAAGAGATGAGTAATTTTTTTATTCTTCCTGTAAATATACAAATAATGATATTTTTTATGACTGTATAACTGCTGTACTCAGTATTCTCAAGATGTTATCCATCCAAGTTTTAACTTTGCTCAATATTGCTTGTCTCTACAGATTACAGACACACATGTCTAATATACCCTTAGTGAAAATGCTATTGATATATTATTATTTTGATTTAGATAGACTTTTAAAATGTCATGTTAGTGAAATATTTTTAAATTTATTTTTTGTTAATCCTGCCCGAACAAAAACAAAATAAAAATCAAATCCTCTATGGACATCGAAATTGATTGACTTTTATGTAATCCCTTACAAAAATATCTTTCAGGAAATGTCAAAAGCCAGAGCCATCTGCCAACTAGCCCAGCTCATGTGACATTATAAAACTAGGTATTTCTTCGGGAAAATCTATTGGAAGAGTAAGCCGGGGCTTAATTGGGCCAGTTGCCCACAGGCTTGATGCGACGTGGGAGGAGATGCCAATTAGCAAATGTCTGATTCGGACAAGTAATGAGTGGCTGCAGTTGGGCTGCACTAGCTGCCAGCTCTGGCTGCTGGCTGCTGGCGCTGCAAATGAGATGCCCTGATGGCCATCAGCAGGGCTCCGCTCTTCATATGGAGTAAACTATGAAAGGATAAAACTCATTAGTTCGGATCAATTCAGTCGAGCATTTATTTTTTTCCTGTTTTTTAATTCTGTTCAATTTGTAGTCGCTGGAAGGTTATTTACCGAACGTAGACTGGGGAAACTGTATGCGATATGTATTTTTATTTCTTTATAATTTGGAATATTTTATTCTATTTTATTTTATTTGCAGGCAAATTTTAATTCATTTATTTAATTTTAATACTATATTATTTAACAAGCGTGTGATAGCTCAATACAACGGTTTAAAATTATACACCAAAAATTCGAATGTGTAGAACCTGTTAAATACAGGCCTTATCACAGTAGAAGTAGTATCTCTGATTTGTCACGCATTATCCATGACTAACGTGCTCATACGTCCCGCTTTGGGCGGGACCAGAGACAACTATCTAAAGAGAGATTGGAAACTCAATGCTTTTATATCGTCATAAAGTTCGCCATCTATCAACATATGCAACTAACTAAACCACGGTAACTAGATCTTTAAAATGTTATTCGTGTGCGTTTTTAAAATTATTTATTTTAATATTTAAATTTAAAAGAAAAACTCATATTGATATGTATTATGAATATTTATTTAAAATATATTGAGTACATATTTTAAATTGCAAAAGAACAATGAGTAGAAATATAAATATTAATAACAGAGTTTAATAGTATTTATATAGATATGTATTTAAATATAGACAATATTTAATTTACATTTTTCAATATTTGTATTTATATATATTTTTTTAAATTGTACAATTTGGAGTGCAGTATTTTAACTTTTAGTACTGAAAAACTAAGGAGGAGGAAATCGCAAAATTGTACATAGTTTATTAAAAATCACAAGGGGATAGACTTTTCTAGATTATTTAAAATTATATATCCATGAATTTTAGCATGTTAAATTTAATACAAACATTCTTTTCTTTTCCATTTTTATTGATTTTCCAATTATGTTTTTTAAAATTATGTTGAGGAATAGTAAAAAATATAAATGTATGTGTTTGTATATTCTGCATTGGTTCCCTTCTTTTCTCATATATAATTCTTCCGAAGAATTGAAAATGATGAAGTTCATTTGATGAATGTTCAACCAGATATTTATCTCCTAATTTGAACGTTTCGGAAAGTTCTGTATCACCTGAGTTATTGTTATTCGAAATACAAGCATTAAAAATTTGCTCTCCATGAAATTCTACAGAAATATATAAGAAAAATTTATAAATACTATTATATGTATAAAAAGTAATTAATGTTCATAAGATACCTTGCGAGTTCTTTATATGTTTTAAACATATAAAAATTCAAATAGTGTGGGATCAAAATTTTTGTATGTCATGACAGCTTTTAAATTATTCAGTTTGACGTTTAAATTTTCCATTATATTTTTTTCCATTGCCTTCTACGTTAAGTCTTCGTCATTTTTGTGATTTTGCTGCCCTCTGAAGAAATATGCAATGAACTATTTTCCCCATGCTCCGTTAACCCCTCATCACCAAGCACTTTGTTACAAGGTCACCCATAAGTCTGTCCAATCTCTCTTTAGATAGTTGTCTCTGAGCGGGACAGTCCCGCTTTCAGGTTATTTGTCCCTAGCGAGAGCAAAAATGTCCCGCTTTTAAAAACGGACCAAACGATAATTTATTATACTTTAATTTTTTATTTATTTTAATTACCAAGAGTAACATCAACAAGTCATGTAATGAGCTCCATTCCTTCTTGAAAACTAGATCCGACATTTTGAAACTAATTTGCTCCGCCGATAAATATAAAACAAATGCATCTGCAACTGCAATCTAACGTCTAAGATTAATTCAAGTTTCATATTATTAATACATTGTTACCATGTCCTTGTTTTTGAAAAAATAGTATTTTTTTTTTATAAAATTAAATGGCTCATCATTTCATCTCATTTTTATGACAGCTTACAATTATTGATATTTTGTGTGATACGACGTTGATATTCTGTGTGATACGACGTACGATCTTACGTATTTGTGATCTGCTTGTACTTAGTCAATAATCCTTTAAATATATTCTCTTTTCTAAAATGTTCAGTGATCTGGAAATTTATTTTTGTACATGAAGGGGGAAAAAGGGCAACTTCACATCTCTTGAAAAAATGTAACTTTCAATTATAAGGCATTTGACCTTGAATGGTAAAAAATCCACTAAAGTCAGAGAAAACGGTTGTTCGAAATTGCAGTGTGATAGATCGAGTTGGTCATACAAAATAAGTCAGCAAAAAAGAGTCAGAGATATGATTATAATGTGATAAGGCCTTAAGTAAACATCGCAAACTATGATTTTGTTAGTGTTGCCGCGAGACAAGATTTGTCGAGATTTTACATGATCTCGATCTCGACATTTTGTTTTTATTATTATTAAAACCAATCTTGATCTTGAGCAACAAAATTAAAATCCATCTCGATCTTGAGGTCGAGATCTCGACTTTTCGGCTATTGTCGTGCAAATTCGTTAATATTCGTTCGCTCGGACGTATTGCATTTGCGCATTAGCGCATTGGACATGTGAATGCTGAACCTGTTTAGACCTGCAACTTGTCTCTCTGTGATATATTTCAAGCGATTTCAGGTGTAACCTTTTAACTTCCATTCTGATTTAATAAACGTGTTAAGTTAAGTCATCTTTGATCTGCCCTCATACCGCATAAAATCTGCACACATCCAACAAAATTAAAGTATAATCAAACACGAAAGTTTGTGTTTTTTTTTCTGATTTTACAATTTTTTTGTCTCTTATTTGTTTTTAATACGTATGTCCCAGAATGAATAAACTCAGCAAAAAGTGTATAGTAAATATAAATACATATATACGAATAAAACACAATACGCGTACATACTATATTTATAAAAATACATTGTTATTTTCTCGAAATTGAAATGAACGGGAATTACAATACCTGAAATATTTTTAAAATATGTATCCGGTTTATAAGTGTGGCCGTGGTGAACAAACCGGATTATCGGGATATTTAAATAAATATCATCTGGGTGCGTATTTCAAAAATATTTCAGGTTTTGTAATTCCCGCTCGGTTTTGACGTCACGCGTTCGGAGTTTATCAAAATTGCAAGTAAATAGACCATTTTCATTGATGTTGTGCGCATGATCAGAGTGAGAGGTCAGAATTGCCCTGTTATATTATTTACATGTTAGATGAGGAATGAAACTTGCCATTTTCTTCACAAAATGTGTGTTAATAAAACTTTTTGTGAAGAATAGGACAAGTTTCATTCCCCATCTGATAATTCCTTCACGATAACTCAGCAATATAAATATTATTTACATGTTGATGATATGGTCAGCTAAGTTCATAGTTGTTTATGTCATACTGTATATTGCCAAATAAGAAATGTTTTTTTTTTTACTAAAATCATGGTTGAGATATATTGTTATATCCCGGGGTGCAAAAACAAATCAAATGAAAACAAAACTGTGTCTTGGGATTTGTTATCTGCGAATGGTAACAGCTGACACTGTTGAGTTGTGTTGAGGTAGTTTTGTAGAAAATACAACTTATTTAAAATTTCAAAAATTGGTAATAGATGTCTCAATCTCAATGAAAATTGTATAAATGTATTTATAATAAAATTGCTTAGTATTATGTGTATATACCTTACTGATGAAATGAAATAAATGATCGAAATTTGTGTATGAAAAATTATTAAGTTTTTCAAGATCAATAACTCGCCTAATCTCGCCAAGAATTGAAGTATGTAATCTCGTCTCGATCGAGTATTTGACCTTGAAATTTATTTGGATCTTGATCCCGAGAATTTACTCAAGACGAGACGAGATTAAGAAAAATCTCGTCTCGACGGCAACACTAGATTTCGTTCTCTTAAGGTACATTCACAAATGAAAATTAGGTTTAGATTTATGGTTTATACTATAGATTTAAAGACTCTAGCCGCATATTATGTAATGACTTTATTCACAATTCAGAATTTGGTGCCTCCAAATCCAAATCATAAAGCTAAACATTGCAAGGTTCAAACTTTAGGTTTATGATTTAGTTTGACGTCACAAACTTCACCAATGAGAACGAGTTTGAAACGATATAGATATAATATATACACAATTGCTGAAATATAACCAATAATGCCAAGCGTATGACAGTTTCACGGCGCACGGGTATCTGCTCTACCGATATTTTAATTTTGTTTTTGAAGCATATACATAGACGTCTGTACATAACAAAACTAAATTACAATTAATTTAAACTTACATTTATGAATGACATACTTAAACCATAAACCTAATTTTCATTTGTGAACTTTGACGATGTGCTGTGCGAAAGAGTGTACGAGTATAACTAAAATTCGATAAATATATTTCATTATTTTTGATAATGAAGCAAAAGATGATCGACATTAAATGTATTAAAAATAGCGTCCACTAGTTGAAATAATTTAGAAGTAGATAGTCGGAATTTGGATATGGAATTAAAATAAAACATTAAAACAATACATAGAAAGTTTTATTACAAAAACCAAAAAGTATATAATTTTTTAATTTATATATTTCGGGCTTTTATGATTACCACCCTCAAATTGGGTTTCCCCTATATTAGAACTAGCCCGGAAAATGTAACTTATATTACTAGTAGTGTAAACTGTCACTTTATCACTAAAACATTGTAATCCAGAAATTGTTAAAAAGCCGTGATGAAATATTTATTATTCAAATGCCATATAGTCATTCGTTACGATCCATTATTACTCCAAATAGTTCATTTTTCATAACAAACAACTTTAGATAGATTCTCGATTGAATCCACGATGTGTTTGTCTTCTTGGAATTTGCTTATGATGGAGAAAGAGTCGGAGATGTATGAGGTTGAGTTTAAGTTTTATTTTATAGTTTATTAGATGCGCCTTTTGATAGATAGGTTTATATATTAGCTAAGTTTTCTGATGTACTTGGCATGGGAGATTGCCCTCAATACATACTAATAGCTTTGATATAAACTACGTCGTTAAAATGTTTCATATTTCAATACTGTATTGACAGAATAATAGGAATATGGTAATTTTATATACGATTTCTATTGTGTTCTAAATTTTTTCTTGGAAGAAGTAGATTTATTTTTAATGAATTTTAACTTATTCAAAGAATTCCAGAGTATTATTGTAACTTTCAACTTTATGCGATTTTGTTTCAAATGAAAACATATTTTATTTATGAACACAAAATTTCAACATTCCAGTTAGTGTCAATTATTAGTCATTCAGTATAAATATTATTAATTTACGTTATAAAAAAAGCTTTTTTCTACAGTACAAAAGAGCCACTTGCGCTTTCTTTTGTCAACGCAAAATAGCACTTTGCCGTTCATGCGTGACAAAGTAGAAAAAACGCTCGCTGTCTAAAATTTTAAGTATACAATGTTGAGAAATGTTACTTGTCTACATTCTTAATGGAAACATTTAGTCAGGAACTAATGGCACTGTAGTTACACATTTACCATAACACCTTAACATCTGACATAACTGCTCTGACGGTATATTATAAATTATTAAAATAATCACTATAATTCTTAAAATATACGCAATAAATATAAAAATCATCCCATTTATAATTTGTTTCTATATGTAATTTTAAATTTGGTGCGTATTTTGTCTTTTTTGCAAATGGCTGCCTTCCAGTTGCTTGCCTCACAGGTGACTACGTGCAAAACATACAAGTTAGCAATCCAGTGTATATAATAATATCCTTACATTAAACTAGTGTAGTGAAAAAGTGGATGTCCTTTGGAAGCGTTCACGCCAAACTTTTTTGGTGGCAGCACAACTGTTCACACAATTTATTTTATATTTAATTTTAATTTATCGTTATTTTCCATTCTTCTTGAGCTATTGCTTCAATCTAATCTATGCATTTTATACTTTCGTTTTTGTAAATGAATGCCCTATTTTATTTTCACAGCAGTGCGGCATTTTGTTTGGTTATGTAATGTACCAACAGAGCAGTTATGTCAGATTGACTTCTGAAAGTGGTAAATGTGTAACTACAGTGCCATTAGTTCCTGACTAAACGTTTCCATTACGAATGTAGTTAAGTGATATTTCTTAACATTGTATAGGTAGAAATTTGGACAGCTAGCGATTTTTCTACTTTGTCGCTCATGAGCGGCAAAGTGACATTTTGCGTTGACGAAAGAGAGCGCAAATGGCTACTTTGTATATAGACTGTAGAAAAACAAATAAATTATACAAAATAATTGTTATCGTGGAGGACCCCATTGTGGCGACTGTAGAAAAATCTTGTGTGTTTCGAGCGCAAATTTCAAGAGAATGTCGCATTTTGCGCTCTTAATACACAAATAGCTATTTAAATAAATCAACTTTTAATTATAATTGATATCCACAATGTGTGGTGTAACTGTCGTCTCACTGATGAGCTCCAATAAGAGCGAAATGCATCTGTGATTACTAAAACTGGACTCGGCCGGCATCTGAAAAATGACCGAGAAGTTAATTTAAATGCTGAAATCTTGTAAAGCATGGCTAGTGATTTTCTAATATTTTATTAGTCATAATTGTCACTTTAATTGTATTACAAATTTTGTTTTTAATAATAGACTCTGTAGTTACATAATATAGTATGACTAGTGAATAAAATTTGATATTTAGATGTGGTTTCTTTTGAAAACATTTCCATATATTTGATTTGAAAGGAAACTGACCCTTACGTATTCCGTTACAGAAGATTAGAATTGTACTCCATACCAGCAGTCATTTAAAATGACCTTAGCAACAGGATTCAGGTATATATAAAACATTTAATACCGCAAATTCTAGTTCGTTCGTCTCAGGTGTAAGCAAACCTTGAGTCGGAATCACTGCTAAAGGAAATTAAAAATAATCCTGTTTCATAGAATTGCCAAACTAAATAGTTTAAATTGGAGATGGAAGTAACAAAGTTTCGGACTAGCATTCAATAATACAATTTTATTCTCGCCGACGTTTCGACTATACCATAGTCTTCTTCAGGTCTCTGGTGTATGATGTTATCCATGAGTCTTAGTAGTGCCCAATGTGTGAAGACTGTGTTTGGGATGGAGACGAAAGTAACAAAGTTTCGGACTAGCAGTCAATAATAATTTATTATAATTTTCGGAGAATATGGACGTAACGCCAGAGAGGCAGCACGAGTCTATTCGGAACGTTTTCCGGATAGAAATCTTGTGGATCATAAAGTGATGACACCTTCGCTAACCTAAATTTGTTGACAGTGAAAAGTCAACTCCAAAGCGTCAAAATTACAGTAAGTCAAACAAATTTTGTAACTCACTAGTCGTATTTTTAAAACCTAGCAACCAGTTTTATTTTGTAGTAATATCATCACACCTCAAGATATCCTTCCGGGATTGGTGGATTAAAAAGTCTTGTAACTCCGTTATGCAAGCAGCCGCAAATTATTTTCTTCTATATGTTGGCAACCTATTGTCGTCGGCAAATGTCAGTTTCGTCTGGGGCGCGAGTTGTGAGACATTCTGTATACGTACGTTCATATGTATTGAAGTATTTATTAAAAACTCCACAGCTATCGTGACATGATAGATCGAAAAAGTTGGCCTTGCTTGGTTGATGTTTGCTTGTTGGTGTTCCATAGTGCGCCAGGCACCGTTGTTAATTATTCTTCTTGACGGAGAAAAAATTAATTATCCCGAACGTGCACCGTGGAATGATTTTATAAACGATGCGTTGACTGGGTAAACATTGGACACCGCTGCAGACCAAATTATCTGGTTAGACGGTATTTCATTTTTAATAAATTTACCCGCACAATGTACGCGAAGAATACAATACAAACAACGAAAATCTTTTCTCTTTTGAATAACAAAACTGATGTGACCGGGATAATGCCTCCTGTCATTCATAAAGCCTGAAGCGCACATTAATAAATTAATTTGCTTCCAAATTAATTTTTTGACGATAAATTTTAGGTAGATAATCGTAAACCGAACAATTGTACAACGCATGCAATAAGTTTCAAGACTTTATAAATTTCCTTTCATTATTTGTTAAATTACAAAATAGTTATTTATGTTATAAGGATCGTAACGCCAGTTATTATGCTACTAGTCTTGAAGAACACGACGTGTGCTATATGATAAGTTACGATCCGTATTAAGCCTCATTCAGATGAGCTTAGTGCAGTTGTAGCGTAGTTGTATTGTAGTGCAGAAATATTTTATGCTAAAGTAAACGCAACCGTTCATATTTAGAATTTTGTGGTAGTGCAGTTGCATTGCAGTCCAAACTTTTACACTACACTACCAGAACGAGGTATATTATTTTAATCCGTAGCTAATGTAGAAATTCGAAATGTCATTATAGTTTTGTTGATTTTAATATATGGCAAAAAATCTGATATGGCCAGCACATTACCTTCCGTCAGTTTAAAGCCTATGGCACACTTGTCGATGAGCATCAAGGAGCATCGATGAGTTCATCGATGAAACAACAGTACGCACCCGTCATCGATGGTTTTCTATTTCATCGATGACAAATACAGCGATTTTTTCTGTGACGCAAAAAAATTAAGTTGGTAATAATACTAGTGAAATGTTATGTAATATACCGTCAGAGCTTTGTAAAAACAAAGAAAACAAACGAACAAAATTATATACTCAATATTAAAATGAAAAAGAAACACTAAATATGAATAATAATAAAATACTAACACGACGCGAAAGAATTGACACTTATTGACATGAAGGAGGATCGTCCACACATGAAAAACAAAAATAGATTCCCACGCTAACGTTTAAAATGAAACACAAAATATACGTCTGAAATGAGATACGTTGGGTGCGTACTGTTGTAGGCTTTATTTATTTTGAACAAATTCCATACAGAAAGTTTCATGTATCTAAGAGCTTCTATATTTCCAGTAAAATATAATAATATAACACACATGTCAATTGCACTTGACACTGACATCTGTCAATCAGCATTTTCTTAATATAGTAGCGGTTTCCATGGTTATAGCATAGCTAGCTGCTTTATGAAATTTAATTTCTTTATAATTTTTTAACTCTATACCATTGAATATGAAGTATAAAATATAATCAAATCGTATAGAGAATAAAATATTCTTTAATATTTATAATAAAATTTTAAAATTAGGGTACTCGTACGTGAAAAATTAAAATAAATTATTTGGTATTGAACAAAAAAAAAAAATTAATCTGAAAAATCAGGTATGCTATTTTCGATTTGCTTGTGAACATGTACCTCGTTACCATAGCTCATTATGGTACTGAGTATTCTAATGGATTCATTCTTAATAAATAATATCAAATTTATCAAAATGATTTTAAAGCAGAACATGGTTTGTATTGAAATATATTTTTTTTTTAAAAAATCGTTCTTTAAACAAAAGGGTGAAGCATACGCTTCAAACAAACACAACTCCTTGGTTATACTTATACAGTACATATCTCAAATGTATGTAACTGACAGATAAATGTCACTGTCAAAGAACTAAACATTTAAATTTAATAATAGTAACTTTTAAAAAGAAAATAGGAAATAGAACCACAGTTATACGGAATGGAAATTAATACAGTTTCCAGCATAATTAAATATGTAAGTACCTATATTTAAATTAACAAAAATTAAATAGCGGGAGCTGTTTTGTTGGCCATATCAGATGTTTTTAATTATTTTCGTCTGTACTCCTATGTACTTATATTTTTGGAACGGTTTTTGTAACACCCTGTATAAAGTAGGGATAAAAGTAAATATTTTCTCTTCATGTTAAATGAATGAATATGTTCTGTAATAAGTTCTGAGAATGATTATTTGGACCAATTCATATATTCTAATTAGGAATCTGTCAAATACAGTATCGCATATAATTAAGAAATTGATTGATAGAATACCGCAAATATTGAAAAAAAGATTAAAAAAATAACTAGATCATAATTTTGAATTAATTCTGCAGCCATTGCTAATACAAAGAAAAAGTAATTTAAAAAATCCGTACTCATTAATTTAATACAAATCGAATTTTTCTTTAAACCTTGAACCTTCTTACAAAAGATTATAAATTTATTAAAAAATAATTTGCCCCTCATTTGCGATTTTAATTAGAAGCAGCTTGCACAGGGGAAATTTTCGGGAAGTGAATAAATTTGGCTGTAAACCCTATTGTACCCTGCGTCTCTATGGGAATCGGCCGAGCAGCGGTATGTTATAAAGTTTGAAGTCTCGTGATCTTATATATAATTTAGAATAATCTCATCGGCTTGTAAATGATTACACTTGAGCTAAGATTGTTTACACAAGAGTTTTGTTTAGAATTTTAATAAAATTTATCGATTCTTCAAACTGAAAACTTTAAGCGAATTGATTTTCACACGAGAATGAGGTTATAATATTACTTAAAGAAATTTTATCATGAATTATTTATGAAGCTATTTTTCTCCTGGATCAAAATGGAGCTACTTTGTATATGAATTTTGAATATTATAAAGTACAAAATCTAATACTGCTTTTACATTTCTTTACCATCCATAAGGACCAGTTTACATCGAATATAAGCATTTCAAGAATACTCTTCGAACGGTACACTCTTAAATTAATTATTAGAAAAATAACTTCTGAAAAGGAAAAGTATCTACTTTTAAGTAGGTATACCTACCTGTTTACGGAATGAGACCCCTAACAACATTTTAATTAATTGTTTTTACGTATGAAGATTATTATTGAATAGATATTTTTATATGATTACACGCCAAAACTAATATGTCACTTTTTCAAATATATTACGAAATTATTGGGTCGATTCTCTTCAATACTGTACAACTTAAAGAGGTCTGATTTTGTAACTTTGACTCCCCCCTCCCCCAATTTTTTACCGTACTGTCGAAATATACTCTTTTCAAGCGATTTTGTAAATTCTACCGTGATCGGTGCTTTTAATTTGGCTATGAATTAGTCTGAAATTTAAAAGAAATGTTATATGAACTGAAAATTATTTACTTATACTTAAAATTTGTTGAAAATGTTGTTTTTAATAAAAATATTTGATTGATAGTACAAAAGTGTGCTTTTGACATTTTGACTCTGTCCGTAAGAGCGCTCTCGAAATTAATGCCAATGCTATTCTACACTGTTTTACATATCGACGCTAAATTTTGTAAAGCTTCAGGACGCGCCGTAGAAGTTAAAAATATTGCATAGTTTTACCTTCCGTCACCTTTAGGTAAGGATGCTATTGTCTTTGGTCAAAAAATTCGGTGGTGAGTTATTGATGAATAAGCACGTTTTAGTATTTTTACGATGTGTGTGTGTGTGTGTGTGTGTGTGTGTGTGTGTGTGTGTGTGTGTGTGTGTGTGCGTGTGCGTGTGTGTGTGTGTGTGTGTGTCTGCGTGTGCGTGTGCGTGTGCGAGTGCGCGTGCGTGTGCGTGTGCGTGTGCGTGTGCGTGTGCGTGTGCGTGTGCGTGTGCGTGTGCTTGTGCGTGTGCGTGTGCGTGTGCGCGTGCGCGCGTGCTCGCGTGCGTGCGTGCGTGCGTACGTGTATGTGTGTGTGTGTGTGTGTGTGTGTGTGTGTGCGTGTGTGTGTTTGTGTGTGTTTGTGTGTGGGTGTGTGTGTGTGTGTGGATGCGTTTGTGTTTGTGCGTGTGTGTGCGTGTGTGTTTGTGTGTGTGTGTGTGTGCGTGCGTGCGTGCGTGCGTGCGTGCGTGTGTGCGTGCGTGCGTGCGTGCGTGCGTGCGTGCGTGCGTGCGTGCGTGCGTGCCTGCGTGTGTGTGTGTGTTTGTGTGTGTGTGTTTGTGTGTGTGTGTGTGTGTGGGTGCGCGTGTGCGTTTGTGTTTGTGCGTGTGTGTGTGCGTGTGTGTTTGTGTGTGTGTGTACGTGTATGTGTGTGTGTGTGTATGTGTGTGTTTGTGTGTGACAAAATTTTTGCCTGCTCTAACCCTAATACTACAATTCCAAAAATTATAATTCTTTCATATTCTTCTTCGTTACATCCATATGAAGAGCTGATTAGATTTTCAATCTTCAGTGCATTTCAAAATTACAAAATCAGAGCAAGATCTATAAATCTATAAAGAGTGACAAAAAGACATCTATTCTTGTTGGTTAATATAAAATTATACAGAAGAGTGGCAGTTTTCGTTGCAATTTTGTTCATAATTTAAAGATCTGCAAGATTTGTAGACGTGAGCATAATCGACTCATATATTTAAAATTTTCCGGTTTAGACAATTCGTAGAAGTAGTAATCGAAATGCGACATATGAATTTAATAAATAATAAAATAGTATTTTTATTAATTAGGTATTATTTCCCGAAAAGAAATATTTCAAATTTTGGCATAAAAGTAATGTCTGAAGTGCACTCTCCACCACAGCAATGAGTGTCCGTGAGGTGACCCCTGGTACACACCCCAAACTTTTAGGAAAAGTATTACCTAGTTTTTCTTTGAAAATTGTCAGGATGATATATATTACAAATAAAATATTTTATCTTGTAAACTTAATGTCCGTTCTTCTATCTTCATATATTACCAGGGTAGAGAAAATTTTTGGCAAAAAGGACCCGCGCTTAATGTATCAGGATGATACGTATTTATACTAATACAGTTGATTAGTACCCTTGCTTCCGTAATGATGAAAGAATGACCAGGTATAATGTGAGTTACGTGTCGTGTTTGTCAGTAGTTTCCCGGTTCCATTCATCAGTTAAAGGGCATAGGCCATTCTGTCCAGCCAGCAGAAAGCACAACGTTCGAGTCACTCGCAGATAAACACTGTTAATTCACATCGGAACCGGCAGTAGCAAATCCGGCGGAGGTTCGTACTTTATGACACACTGGTCTATATTCACAGTGTCTTACCCCAACAAAGGCAATATGTGCCTGCGATGACCGATGTTTTGCTTGTAAATACCCTGATCAAACTTGATTTTGAAGCAACAATGTAGCATATAATTTGCATGAATTGTCTACATTATTTGCAAGTAGTAATTCAATGTAGCAACCTACTAGTTAATTCATTGCGCATTTACTCAGAATACGTTTGATGCCAACTTGAAATGAATATGGAAATTCTGCTTTGTTGAGTTGAGCTACTGATCTGTTCCATGAAATGAACAGGATTGTAAGAAATCATAGTGAAAGGACATTGTCGGAATTGTAATTATGTTCAGCGACAAATGAGGTCAGAGTGAATGGTCTTTAGGTTTGTGACAATCCTTTATGAGATATATTAGGTTTGTTCCTACAGCTACTCCGGAATGTCATATGTACGTGCATGCGCATTTAAAAAAATCTGATGTGATCAGCACATTACCTTCCGTCAGTTCTATGTATTTTGTATAAATGTCATACAGAAAGTTCCTTGCAAAAGATTCTATTTCTTGTACATTACCTTAAGGCAGTTGTATGTATTTTATACAAATTCCATACAGAAAGCAAAAGATCCTATATTTCCAATTATAACACATACTTACTGTCAACTGCCCTGGACACTGACACCTTTCAATCAGAATTTTCTTAATACATCAGTTGTTTCCAGAGTTATAGCATAGCTAGCTATTATATGATATTTAATTTCTTTATAATTTTTTTAACTCTATATCCATTTAATATGAAATATTAAATGCATTCAAATCGCATAGAGAATAAAATATTCTTTAATATTTATAATAACATCAAATGTGAAAAAATGATATTTAACATCGTTGATTCAAGAAAAACTGTTAAAATCTTCAAATGAGGGTACTTCCGGTTGACCAATTCTAACCAAAATCTAATCAGCTCTTCACATGGATGTAAAGAAGAGGAATACGAAAGAATTATAATTTTTTGAATTGTAGTATGGAAGTTATCGTAGACTAAAAATTTTGTTACACACACAGACACACATACACACACACACACACACACACACACACACACACACACACACACATACATACACACATACAGACATCATCGTAAAAATAGTAAAATCGTGTTCTAGGGACCCTAAAACGTGCTTATTCATCAAAAACTCACCACCGAATTTTTTGACCAAAGACAATACCTTCCTTACCTAAAGATGACGGAAGGTAAAAGTCTAATGTGGCCAACACATGACCTCCCTTCAATTCCATGTTTGAAATAGGAATGAACTTAAAATAAAGTATCACTTCGGGTTGATCGTTTGTAAACAAAATCTAATTTGTTGTTCCAATAAATAGAAAAGTCTGTAATACCAAATTTTGGATTATATTTTTATTATGTTCTTTCTCGAAAATCTGTTAAGAGCTCCAAATTAAGTACCACTTCCAGTTTATCATATACCTAGGTATAGTCAAAATATAATGTTTCAAATTATACACGTGTTTTAAATACCAAATTTGAGAAGTTTTGGATCATGTTTTAATATATTTTTTCAAGAAAATCTGTTTATAGCTTCCTGTAAAATAGTACTTTCGGTTTATCAATTTTAGAAAACATCTAATATGTGGTTCTTATTAATATAAAAGTCTTAAATATCAAATTTGAAAAGTTTTAGGTTGCATCAATTTATTTTTCACGAAAATCTGTTCAGAGCTTCAAATAAAGTATCACTTCCGGTTTATCAATTTTATCCAAAATCTAATATGTTGCTTCCCGTTATATAAAAGTTTTAAATACTAAATTTTGGAATATATCATAATATATTTTTCATAAAAATCTATTCAGAGCTTCAAGTAAAGTATCAGTTCCAATTTATCAATTTTAGAAAAAATCTAACATGTCATTTTTATTAATATAAAAGGCTTAAATACCAAATTTGAATCGTTTTCGATTTTATCAATTTATTTTTCACGTTAATCTATTCAGAGCTTCAAATAAAGCATCACTTCCGGTTTATCAATTATATCCAAAATCTAATATGTTGTTTCCCTTCATATAAAAGTCGTAAATTTGACAAGTTTTAGAGTATATCACGATAAATTTTTTCACGAGATTCTGTTCAGAGCTTCAAGTAAAGTATCACTTTTGGTTGATTAATTTTAGCCAAAATGTAATATGTTGTTTTCCATCATATAATAGACACAATAGACACAAACACACACACACACACACACACACACACACACACACACACACACAAACACACACACACACACACCATTTTGATTGTCACATTAGGTTAAACTTCAAAGTGACACTTAAAGATTACCTGAAATTTACGAATGTAAACATGTCGGTGAAACGCTGTTTTGTGTCATCGTGCCAAAATACTATGGAAAATAGTGAGAAAATATTTTTAATAGTACCGCGTGATACAAAAAAACACAACTCGAAAAACAGTTACTGTTTGTATTGAAAAATACAGATTTAATACGCAACAAAGCAACAGTAATGAAATTCTAAGAATACACAAGGAACAATGTAGACAAATGTTAATCAGACGAAAAGGTAAAAACGAATGACGAATGACTAATGACCACAGCTGAGTGATACGTGGATAACTTCAGGTCAATTGAAAATTATCTTTATAAAAATTAATAGAGTGATGTTATATTAATATATTATAGCATTTCTATCAATTATTTTGATATGTAATTCTGAATTTATATTCTTTTTTTCTGGGTCGATATGAAATGAAATGTCATACTTTAAAACGATTTTATACAACAAAAAATATAAATAAAAAATAATTTATTTATACAGATTGATAAATTAGATTAAGCTTGTTTGATTTAAACAAAAAAAAAACGAACAATTTTTTTTTGCATGACATTTTGAATCAGTCGCGCATTTTGATAGAAACAAGAGCATCGTGAATAGCAAGAAAATCCTTGTTTAGCTTTAACCAATAAGTACTTCAGATATTCGTTTATTGGCCAATTTTCAATAATCCAGAATTCAGCTAAGAGATTTCAATATGTACGGCAAACCAGAAGTCAAAACGATGGAGGTTAAAAAAAACTGTAATAACAATGTAGTGTGTAAAAGTCATAATACTACTACTACACTACACATTACTTATGTATCTGAATTGAACGAAATTTCTTTGAGAAGTATGATACTCGTAATAGAAAGAGGAAGATTGCAGAAAAAGCCTCACCCTGCACAGTTTCCAATTAGATTGAGTTTGAATCGATAGTGCTCGAAGCAATATGAGATGTTTAGGTATTTCTACACGAACAGTCGTTATCGTTAGGGAACAACAAATAAAAACAATAAATATCCCTCGCATTTGGGGAACGAACGCCAAGAATTTTGTTTTCTCGATAATGATTAATGGATTCTGTTGAATAATTTAATATTTTCGTGATACAAGAGCCAAGTCATTGACCATAAGTATTCCGAAGACTAACCATGCTCTTTGTCTTATGTCAAATACAAAACACTCCTAAGTGGAAGAATCAAATCGATATTTCTCTTTGATTATTCGAGTATATTTAAATTAATTTAAATGTAGCAATACAGAAGTGCTTTGCGAGTGAAGAAATTTAATTGACTATATTTTCTCATTTCCTTATTATCTTTTCGTTTTCATTTGATTATTTTTTAAATTGCGTCCTCCGAATTCAATTTAAATTTTTAAATAAAATTTAAATGTGTATAACATAATAGAAGCAACTATACTATACGAAAATGTACAGTGAAGAAAGTGTACAATTAAGCCACATTGTAAAATTTATTTATAGTTACAGTTATATTTAGATATTGTTTAAACATTTTGTATCTACGGGATACCAACTTTACCTCCATACAATATTGGCCAGTTTTACTCAGTTGAGCAGTCTTGTACAATCGCTTTTAATAGAAACATTCTTACCCAGTGTAGATTTCAGTAAACATAAAAAATCTAATGTGGACAACACCAAACCTCCCACTATTTAATTTTTATTAATTTAAATCTACATACTTACATATTGAGTTATTGCGGAAACTGCATTAATATCCATTCCATATAACTATGGTTCTATTTACTATTTTCTTTTTAAAACGTTACTATTATTAATTTGAAATGATTAGTTCTTTGACAGTGACATTTATCTGTCAGTTACATACATTTGAGATATGAACCGTGTAACCAAGGAGTTTTGCTTGTTTAAAGCGTAGGCTCCGGGATTAAAATTGTAGATAATTTTATAAATTTATCCATAAAATATATAGAAAAAGTATTTATGCAAATATGTAGAAAATTTAATAATCTTTAATTTATATAACACAAATTTTGAAAAAATAACATTTGAAGGTATTTTTCGAAAAAAATCTATTTTGAGTTTCAAGTAAAGTACCATTTCCGGTTATCTAATATTCACCAAAATCTAATGGCCTCTTCCCATATTAGAATAAGGTAGAAATACAAAGTTTCAAATTTTTTTGAATGATAGTATTTGAGTTAGAGTAGAAGATCCACACACACACACATACACACACACATATACGCAAACACACACACACACACACACGCACACACATACACACACACGCACACACATACGCACAGACATCATCGTGAAAATTTTAAAATTGGATTCTAGGGGCCTTAAAACGTGGTCCTTTACCAAAATCTCGATATACGATTTTTAGCACGGTCCCTATACCTTCCTATATGCAATTTCTTAGCATGAATTATCGAGAGGTAAAAATGAATTCGATACAAACGGTTTCTAAAAAGAGAGTAGTGAATTTAACGTTCTTTAATATAAGTATTTACATAAATTATCGATAAATAATATTTAGATGATTTTTTTCTTGTAACTATTACTTCCGGTTGTCCAATTGTTACCAAAACTTAATCAACTCTTCCCATTATTGTTAGATTGAGGAATCCGTAGTTAAAAATGTCTTAAGTCTTATAGTATTTGAGAAATCGTGGATCCAATATCCACACACACACACACACACCCACACACACACACACACACACATACACACACACACATATATATATATATATATATATATATATATATATATATATATATATATATATACATACACACACACATCCACACACACATCACACACACACATCACACACACATCCACACCCACACACACACACACACACACACACACACACACACACACACACACACATCATCGTAAAAATGTTATAATCGGAATCTAGGGACCTTAAAACGTGCTTATTCACTAAAATCTGGATATGCAATTTCTTAGCATGAATTATCGAGAGGTAAAAATGAATTCGATACAAACGGTTTCTAAAAAGAGAGTAGTGAATTTTGAAATTTGGATACTCAAACAATACTTTTTCAACAAAATTTAATTATTTCCAGCCCGAATGCGGGAATTGGCTATTTCTGGCATTTATTTTGAGTCACGATTAGAAAAATTATTATGGCGAACCCGTCTATCTATATTATTACGGAGAGGATGAAGTCCTTTTTAAAGCTATTCGTTATTCATACAGTGAGTAGTTCTAAATTTATTGTTATTTACATAATGAAAAATCTTGGCACTTTTAACCGATAACCATAGTAGTAAAATCCCGGTTTGAGTACCCTGATCGAACGTTCTTGTTTGCAGTGAGTGTATGCAGCAAAGTACTTTTTCAATTTACGTAGTTTTAAATTTGAAATTGAAATCTTAAAGTTTTGCGCGGGAGCGTGGCTCATGGATTATACAGCGCTGGGACGCGAGGAGCGTTTGTCGCGTCGCGACGCCTGGAGAACGGTCGGACGCCGTGCGGGCGCGATAGTGCATGCGAACCGTGTCCGTCGTCAACGGACCCAGAACGTGACTAGTAAATATTTATTCCCCTATGATAAATTTATTGTACATGTACTTTATTTCTACACACAACGTCTACGAGAATCTATAAACTACAGAATAGTGATGACTTAAAATAAAAATTCTCTGCCGCATACACACGGAATACAAATAAGGGCATTATACATGAATGTCTTGCTAAAAGTTTTACCACCGATTAAGACATTTTGTGAAAGCATTTTCTTTTCAATTTCAAAATACATGCATTTTAAGCTAATATTATTTATACAGAGTGTTTCAAAAGCGACGCCTGTACTTTTGGGATTTGATTCAGGGGCTAAAGAAATCGAAAATTGAGAGTGGAACAAGAAAGGTTTTTTTTTTGCTAAAGCCGGCCTTACACTCCTCGCCTTGTATATTTGTATAAGTATTAAAGGGCATGCAGGAATGCCGAGTCCGACCTCCAAAATTAATTTGTGTATACTTGCAATTGTACTTCCTCTGTAATACTTGGGACTATTTTGCAAGCAGTCATTTAATTACCCACCAGTTTAAAATTTGTCAGGCGTTGCTCTAAACATTGAGCCACCGGAGATGTAATAAAATGAAGAATAAATTATAAAGGGGTAGATTAGAATCCACTAATTCAAAAATGAGGATTAGCTTAAACATTTTTGTGAATCGTTAATTTTTGTTAATCTAAATACATATATATATATATATATATATATATATATATATATATATATATATATATATATATATATATATATATACAGGTGTTTCCTTTAAAACAACCAGCGCTTTTTTGGGCGAACTAATAACTTTAGAAAAAAATGTTATGTACAAGAAATGATCAAGAATAAGAGGCTAATTTATTAATAATAACAAACCGAAAATTCGACCAGTGGTTCTCAAACGGCAGAACAAAATTACATTTTTTAAATCCTATATAATTTTTTAGCCCATTAGATTGAGAATTTTTTTCTGATTTCAACGATATAAATATGGTATAGGGTTGTATAAGAATTATTACGAGGAAAATGGTATTAAAAATAATGTTATAATATTACAATATATCTGTTGCCTAGTTACGCTAGTCGTAAACACATTTTTTATTACATTATTTCTAGTTTTTAATACAATTTTTCTCGAAATAATTGTTATACAACCCTATGCTATATTAATATCGTTGAAATCAGAAAGTAATATTCTATTTAAAGGGCTAAAAAATTATACAGGGTGCCATTTAAAAAAATATGATTTTGTTCTACCGTTTGAGAACCACTGGTTATATATTCGGGTTGTTACTATTGATACATTATCATCTTGTTCTTGATCATTTTTGGTATAAAACATTTTTCTCTAAAGTTGATAGTTCGCCCAAAAAAGAGCTGGTTGTTTTAAAGGATATATATATATATATATATATATATATATATATATATATATATATATATATATATATATATATATATATATATATATATATATATATATATATATATGCTGGAAATTGTATTGAATTCCTTTTCTATTGTTCTATTTAGTTTTTTCTTTTTAAACCTTACTAATATTATTTTGAAATGATTATGCTCTATCCGTTTTAACTATGGAGTGGTGGGAAGATAGGTGCAGTTTGATTTTGATTGGATATTATCGGGATATTATCCAATCAAAATCAAACTGCACCTATCTTCCCACTACTCTATAGTTAAAACAGATAGAGTATATGTCTTTGATAGTGACATTAAACTGTCAGTTACATACATTTGAATAACTGCGTTTTGTTTGTTATAGCGTAGGCTCTGGGATTTAAATTATATATAATTTTATAAATTTATCCATAAAACATATAGAAAAAGTATTAATTATAGAACATTTAATAATCTTTATTTTTTTAATAACATTAATCTCGAAAAAATAACATTTAAAGATATTTTTCGAAGAAAAACTATTTTGAGCTTCTAGTAAAGGGCCATTTTCGGTTATCCGATTTTCACCAAAATCTAATGGGCTCTTTCCATTACAGAAAAAGTTCGAAATACAAGGTTTCAAAGTTTTCTGAATAATAGTATTTGAGTTAGACAGGAGGATCCATACACACATACACACATATATACATACATACATACATACATACATACATACATACATATATACAGACATCAGCGTGAAAATGTTAAAATTGGATTCTAGGGACCTTAAAACGTGGTCATTTACCAAAATCCCTATATGCGATTTTTAGCAAGATCCCTATATCTACCTCCCTTACCAAGGGCAGCGGGAGGAAAAAACTGAGAGAAACACGAAATATAGCGATTGAACACGAACTCTAACAAGGAAATAGGGAGTGATCTAGGAGGTTCTGCCAATGGTGTAGGATCTTCGGCAAGTATGATAAGCAAACATTGGCGAGTGTAATTATCCTTTGATTCATGTCAAGATTACCGACAACTGATGGGAAACGCCGAGTGCCAGTACGAGTGATCACGAGCATGGCCAAGTACGAGGAATTTTAATCCCACACCACTCGTCATTGTCGTTACTTATCAACAATTGCGAGAAGTGTGGAGCCGGCTTTTGCAGTTATACACGTGAAACACCCACCGAGGTTTAACAACAAAGAAGCAATGCGCAGAACGAATAAAATGGACATAATTTTTAGTTAAAATGTAAAATTAAAAGTATCAACAACATTTTTATCAATTATTTTTACTATTCTACAGGAAAATGTAAAATTTGTCGTAAAAGTCATTCATGGTCACACACCTCAATAGCACAGGTTTTAAGTTTTAGGACTTTAGCTCTATACCTTTTCAGCTTCAATTCCAAAAAAAGTTACTTCAATATAAGAAAAAATAAATTCAATTTTGGAAAAAGTAAATTCAATATCAGAAAAAGTAACTTCAATATAATTTTTCTAAAATTGAAATAACTTTTTAGGATATTGAATTGATTTTTTCGGAAATTGGGGTTGCAAAGGTAGGTTGATCTAATAATTGCCTACATAATCCAGTAAAATGATAATTATCTAAGTTGTAGTAGCCGATAAAATATAATAATCAGGCCAGGAATAGTATATTCTATAACTAGTATGGAATAGATAAATTCCGCGCGAGCGAAAAGTTTGTAGGCCGAGCCATAGGCGAGGTCTACGGTTTCGCGAGTGGCGAAAATACTATTCCATACGAGTTTTAGACTATACTTTCTCTAACATTATTTAAAAAATATATTTTGCTCATCACTTGACATTTTTGCAAAAAATAATAAAATATTATTGATATGTTATAAATGCAATATTTTTTGAAAAACTAGTGGTCTGTGACTGCCTATTACGGAATATTATTCCGTAACACTATGACAGAATATCCTCATTCTGTAACAGTCTTGAGTTATATAATGTATGTATTCCATAGTAGTGTACGAGAAAATCTTTTTACTTGTTACTCACTTGTAAACTTTATTTTTATTGATACCGCCTAGTACTTTCGAAAATGAATCCTTACTAGTTACTAACTTGTAAAATTGGTTGCTAACTTGTTAAAATTTTACAGGTTAATTACCATGTTAGTAATGTTGTTGACATATGAAAATTGTTTTTTTTTACTGTCATACGTTTTAACAAGAAGTGTCAATTGTAACTGATAGGTATAGGTTATAATTTTAAATTTGTTTTGCTCGGCTCGCCAGCCATTTCCTCCTTTCAGCAGTAAGAACCATTTTACCTTGATTGTAATGTAGAATGCTATTACTGGATTCATAAACCTTCATGTCTCAAAAATTTCTTTCCTTAGTAAAATCAGAACTTGTTTATTTGTCAGTATATTAATTCTTTCTCTTTGTTTTAGGTAAGTCCTCTTCAGTTAATTTTCCATCTTCTCGGGTCACAATCAACAACTCATCATCCTTTATCCGAGGAGTGCGTATCGTACGTATACCCGCATCATGACTAGAGAGACTAGAGCTATTACTTGTTACACATTACCCGCGCGAGCCCATTACACACACCAAGTTATTTACTCATATTTCACTATCCCAACACTTCCTAGACACTCATAGATGAATCAGCGGATGAAGTATCCGCACGAGTGGTTAATGAACAACTGGCGGAGATCTAGAGATAAATCAGAGTATAAGGATTCCATTATCCTAGAATCAGATTGAAAATGGTAATGGATGGTGTGAGGTATACTCGTATGTAAAGATGAGAAGTATTTGTTGTACTATTTCGTTCGGTGTAATTTTCATTACAATTTTTTGAAACATATGAATAATGAACACACTTAAGCTATTTGTGTAGTCTTATGGTTGTATTCTCTATATATTCGTATACAGGCTGTTCATTTTAAATGGGCCACCATTACTATCCCGAGAACTATAAGTTACAAAGCGGGGAGCTTAGGGGGCTTGAGCCCCCCCTTAAAATCTAGTGAATTAAATATAGAATGTATTTAAATTAATCATTTTCTACATTTTTTACATTAAAATATTTGAAATATTCTTTAAGTACAATCGCGATAGGCAGGCTTAATGGTTTAGCTCTCATGTATAATATAAAAATTTACCTATTAATACAGAGGAAGTTTTAGACATTTTCAAAAAAAAAGAGAAAATTAAATATTGTTTTGTAACTATAACGAAATGTTACAGGCCAATCATTTACTTTTCGCTTTAATGTAGTGCGTACGTGGTGCGTAAATATTTATTGATGTCATTAGGCCGATATAAAGCAAATAACGGATGGGGCTGACTTTTACAGTAGTATCAGCCATGTCTGTTATGTGTATATATAAACCGTGTGAGGTTCAAGATTTATAGGAAAATCTTCTGAAAATTCTTTCTCCTGTCATATTGACAATTTTTTTTGTTGTTGTTTATAAATTTTCCGTGACAACAGGTCTCATGATTCTGTGATGCGTCCGTTTTAAACCTTAACGGCCGGTGGCCGTTAAGTACATGCCTTTTCACTTTTGTCTTTAGTGCTTGTAAATCATAATAACGGTATAGTATCACGAAAATGTATATTGCTATGTTCACAGTGATTTTTTTTATTAATAAAGAATAAACAGTCATCTTTTATTTGGTTTTATTATGTAATATTGTACAGTCAACCGTCGTTATTTTCAATTCAGAATTATTTGAAAACATAATTTACATGTGAACAGTATACCTATATGTATACGTAATAGGTACATGGCAGCCCGCCCTTACCATGAGTCCTGGATACGCCACTGACAAAGACGGTTAAATGGTCAAACTATTTCTATTTTACAAGAAAAATTTAAAAAAAAGAAAAATTATTTTTTTGGACCAGTGATTCTCATAATACGGGACCTAACTTTTAAATTTTAAATGCGATCATACAATTTTTATTTGTTCATTCGTTAGAGAATTTAATTCTGAATTCAGTAATATAATATTTTTCGCACTCCCGAGACTAAAGAGCGATTCTAATCACTCATTTCAGGGACTAAAGTTCAAATTCAGTCCCAGAGGGATTAAATATGACTATTTCACTCATAAATATATAAACCAATCCAAATTCGGGATTCTACATAGTTACCAAGTTTCACTTCGACAAAACACTGACAATAAGATGTATTTTTACAAGTAAGTGAGTTTCGATAAGCGAATTTTTTTTGACGTTTTAGAATTTGTTGTTTACGTACCTGGCAAAGTCTGTAATTTCAGTGTTATCAGTTTTTATTAAAAACGAGTCGATTCGGACAGGAATCTATTTAAAACGTTGAAAAAGCAAACTGAAACATAATATCTCTAAACACAATAAAAATTACAAGATTTTTGTCAAGAAAAAAATTATATAAATGATTACCTGATTTTTATTTTGGAAATAGTGTCATCCGAATACCATTCGTGGTTAAATTTTATCCTGGAAAAATTTTCCGATTGCTTTACTCGAGACTGTTGCCAATTTATCTCGTGACATTGATCAAAAATCACTCGTTTGACAACTCGTGATTTTTTTGTCAATGATGATATTATATATGAAAAAATCCCTGGGGGACTAAAGCAAAAATAAACAAGATGTTTCCATAACATCATATAGTATCTGCACTACATTTTGAGCAGGCGCTGAGTTTAAATTTGAACAAAATTTTTGACATTTGTATTGTCAAATTGTAAGATTAATTTCTTTTACACTAATATGGTTCCATTTGATACGGGAGTGCGAAAAATATTTTTATTCCCCTACATAATAATTTTCACTTTATCTTCGTGAAAATGTTAAAATTGGATTCTAGGGACCTTAAAACGTGCTTATTTACCAAAATCTCGATGTGCGATTTTTAGCACGATCCCTATACCTCCTTTACCAAGGGTAGCGGGATGTAAAAATAGAAGAAAACTTATAACTAACGCCTGGGTGAATTTCAATTACGCACGATAATTTTTTAGTGACTCACGATCTCGTCCAATCACGACGCAAAATTTAAATTATATTCACGATCATGTGGGTCACGTTGTGACCCACTCTTATCCGACAAAACCACGGCCTGAAATTTATCCTATTAGGACTTAGTGTGACCTAAGTAGAACTAGTTTATCCTAAAATCGGGATAAACTGGTAACATACACTGACCGGCACGAAAAACGGGCCATTTTTTATTTTATAAAAAAATATTGTTACTGCTTTATTATTTTGTAATATCATTACATATTTTTATTATGGGTTTACAGACGACCAATTGGTATTATTAAATGAAAGATTAAAATAGCTAATAATTGTTTATTTCGGGTTGCTACATAACGTTGACTTCTTCCGTCTTCAATTAATGCAACAATAGAAGCTACAGTTTCTGCATTCAGTGACATTTTCAACACATTGAATTGACAAATAAACAATGAAACAAGCAAATGAAATAAATGAATATAAGCCTTCTAATACATTTTGTTAATTTCGTGATTTCGTTGTGACAAGTTAAGCGAAGTGATGTTTTTAGGAGTTGAAGATTGATGTGAGGTCGAGGAAGTTCAGTTGACATCTATCAATAACAACATTTTATAGAAATTAGTGAAATTAAGTGTTATTAGCATTTTTGTTACAAAAAAAAATGGCCCGATTTTCGTGCCGGTCAGTGTATATACCGATGTAACTCAGGAAAAATGCGAATCTCATATAGTTTTCAACATTTCGATATGCATATTTTCAATTTTTGACCACGAATAGCACGTAAAGCTCTTTTGAAATCATGTTATCAAAATCCTTTATAAAAAATTTGAATAATAAAAAAATTGTTTACATTTTTAAAATTTCACAGTTCACAATGCTCTGAAAATTCATCCCAAAGGATGAGTTTAAAAAAAAAATATTCTGTGAAACCAACCAGTTTGGTTAAACAAAAGTGAATCGTTGTTCCGTTAATAAATTTAACTTTTTTTTTTGCAAATTTATAAACATTTTTAAAATCATATTATTATAAATGTAACAATGTAAGTAATTACTCACGTAACAGTAACCCACATAGTTACAGAATGCCGTATGAGAAAGCTAAGCTTAATGGCAACTGGGGAAGATATAGTCAGACAGCGCTAAACTGGTTAAGTTCTCTAGATAATAATATCTTTGTACTTCTGTTTCTGTACCTATACGTAAATAATAATAATAATTAACCACGTTTTATTTTGTTCTTTAAAAATTAATTAATTGGATTTAGAGCAATCGCTAATAAAAAGCATATAATAATTTAAACAATACATAGTTGCAAAATAAACAACAAAACGAAGTAATTTCCTTTGTAACATTGTTTTCCAATCTAAAATTTTAATCTTTGAACTAATACGCTGAATATAATACAAAACAATAATCACAATGAACAAAACAATGCTGTGAATACGTATTCCGCTTTGTAATTCCAGAGTTCTGATTCCGAAATGCCCTAAAGTTAAACTCCAAAGTGGTCCATTAAAAGCTTTTCCTAAATTATCTTTAAAGCGGATGAAAATTTTGTCATTTTCAGTAATATTTCAGCTTTATAAATACCATTATGTAGAATATCTTTGTTAGATTAAAATATTTTCCTCTGCAAGGCTACATTCTCAAAATAGTTTTCTTTTCCTTTTTATTTGCATCTTGAATATAAAACAAAAACTAACATATTGTAACACGAGGGGGGGTCTTCTAAGCTGACAGCTACTACTGATGACTGGTGGACGCCTCGGATGGCTGGCGTCCACGACTTCGTGTGATGGGCTTCTTGAGAAGGAAGAACACACAGTCACTTCACTTTTTCACTTTACACTGATGAACACTACATTCTGACATGAACACAACTTGTTGATTTAATAACTAAACTTTATTTTACATGATTAAATATTACTTAATTAAACATAACTAACAAAACTGTTACATTTTGTAACCTTGCGGACGGGCGTTCTGCACACGCGCCCCAAAACTAAAAACACTACATTTTCACTCCACGACTATCTGATGTCGACTCTCCCATGTTTATCCCATGGCTAACTAATACCGACCCTCCATGTTTATCCCATGGCTAACTAATGCCGACTCTTCCATGTTTATCCCATGGCTAACTAATGCCGACTGCCTTAAAACAAAAACGCTATCTCCAGGACAGGATTATCTTAGGGGTATGGGGTGCATAGGAAAGGGCATCCATAGTCACGTACGCATACACAATAATTTCTAGACTTAATTATCAACAAATAAATGTCGTGACTATCATAATACGATAAGAATTTCTAAACTGAATTTTGACATTTATAACTTAAACAGATAAACAGAGTTAAAATATTAATATTGAAACTATAATTTAGAAGAGTTTATAAAAAGTTATTTATCTGTTATTGCGCTTACCCTCGCCTTGTCACAATATAACTACGATGAACTGTTATTCATAGTTGCATATTTACTACTCAGATACCGGAAGTCTATATGTTTTTGTTAAATAAATAAAATGCATTTTTACCTTATTTACAAAATGCCAAGAGAAAAAAATTTAATATTAATTCTAATTTTAAGCAACATTTTATAATTAGTATTTATTTCAGTGTTCCTCTTTGTTTCATGTCTCATTAACTTTGTAAACAGTTTGAAGATAAAAATTTTAATTTACGTTTGTTTTGAAGGAGGACTGAATGAGTTATATCAATGCATTTGACCTCATTGGATGCGCCTTTTAATGCGCACCGTAATAGAATTTCAATAAATGGATCATAAAGTATAAAAATTGATTGGAGATTATATGGAATTTTAAATTTTATTTTAGCCTCTTTAACCACTATAGCTTCTCTTTATTATAATAATAATAATAATAATAATAATAATAATTAAACAATATTACATAATAATATTGTTGTTTACATTTGAATGTTATGGAAATTAGATATATGGTGTCGTCAGCAATGCCCATATTTATATTTTTAGCTATGGCATAATATTGTCTGTTTTTACCTTCCGTCACCTTTAGATAAGGAAGGTATTGTCTTTGGTCAAAAAATTCGATGTTGAGTTTTTAATGTATAAGTACGTTTTAGGGTCCCTACAATACTATTTTACTATTTTTACGATGATGTCTGTATGTATGTATGGATATATGGATGGATGTATGTATGTATGTGTGTGTGACGATTTTTTTCAGATCGCATAACTCCAATACCACCTTTATTCCTTTTTTTACATCATTCTGATTTTTCTTATAATTGGTCGACCGGAAGTACTCTAATTTGAAGATTTTAACAGTTTTTCTTGAAAAAATGACATTTAACAGTAATTTAATGTTATTATAAATATTAAAGTATATTTTATTCTCTATACGATTTAATTACATGTTATACTTCATATTCAATGTATATAGAGTTAAAAAAGTTATAAAGAAATTAAATTTCAAAATCAGCCAGCTGTGCTGTAACCATGGAAGCACCTACTATATTAAGAAAATTCTGATTGACGAATGTAAGTGTCAAGTGCAATTGACATGGTATTTTTGTATTACAAAAAATATATAGGTACAATCTTTTACAAGAAACTTTCTGTATGGAATTTGTACAAAATACATAAATCTGATAGAAGGTAATGGAAATATGGAATCTTTTGCAAGAAATTTTCTGTGAGACCACACCCCTTATCAATATTATTTGTTCTCCCCAAACTACAAAAAAATTCTAATTGACATTAAAAGTGCTCTTTTTTGATAGCTAACAATTTGTACATATTTTTAAAAATGGACACACCAATTTTTAAAATTTCCAAAATATAAGATAGCTGAATTTCAGTTATACCTAAACTTAGTGAATGTTTAGGGATTGAAACAGTTTGTATAGGCCGCAGAGAACACATATCATGTGATGTCAACCCCTCTCAACATCTAATGTATCATGGTCAGTCCTCATGTTCACAACATCTACTATGTTCATATGTCTCAGGCGATGAATTTACAAGTATAAAATGACCACTCCAATGATTTTATCCGTTATCAATATTATAGCTCCAGTAGAAAGCAAAAATGAAATAATACACCTAAAGGCTGGTTTATGTAAGCTATAAACTTAAGAATTTACCTTAGCATTAGCATTATTACTTTGCATTAATAATTCGAGTATAGATAAATGAGTGCTACGGTATATGTAGCTGTAACCTTAACCTTGGCATTATGCCGTAACCCTAGAATACGACAATTTCTAAATTTTTAAGTCATAATGCTAATACCGACCAATCAGAATAGTTTATGTTAGTGCCCGATAATGAGTGATACGAAAATTTGGGGTGCAAGATGTTCCACGGAACAATATTCTCTAATGGTAGATTTCATGATAATTTTGGACTAATTAAATAACAAAGCTAGTTTTGCATTTCAGTTCTGATAACTGCTAGTTATCATTACCGATATCTGCGTACAAAGCAGATTGGCACATCCAGCAATGGGTAATATGCCGTGATGATATATTTATTTATTTTATTTATAACTGCTAGTTGGAAATTTTGCAACCCATAGCTAGGCGTAGAAATTAAGTGTTGGGAGACTCTGATGAAGCTCTCCAGTTTAATATACATGTTTATTCAATTCGATGCGATCGATTTCGAAATTTCAAGAATCTTATCACCAGGAATGACGCATGACCATCTTCTAGAAGTTTTAGCAGTAAAAATAATAGAAATTTGACATTGTTGAAATTGAAGAATCTGAAAATTTGTTCAATATTAAGAATTAAAATATTTAAGTTTGGAATAAATGTAAATTGTAACAATTTTGCTTAGGGTCGGTATTTTCACTTGCGAATAAAGGTTTAGATAAATTTATCCTTCGGATAAATATTTTTGTCGTCTTTTCACTTGCAAATAAATTTATTCGAAAGAATAACATCTGTTATTCGCGAGATAAATTATTCGGTACTTGGGTAGCGAATAACCGTTTATTCGTAAGTTCATTACATTTCCACATAGTGCAGATTTATTAACAAAATGGATATATTAAATATTATGATGATATTTTCAACTATGAATTAATAAATAAAGTGAGAAATCGATCACACACCATTAGACAGCAACATAACCACATAAATGAAATAATTTTTGACAGGTTCCGATTATGAAAACAATTTAGGATCACATATTGGGGATCGCATTTGATCTCAACCAGTAAATAGGTAAATCATTATAAAGATCCTGTCCTTTGACGCTGGCAACATATTTTCGAATTTTGGATACTTTTGATTAATACATTGACAAACATTTACTTTGAACTGAAACAAATATACAAAAAGTACAAGAACAATTTTACAATATACATATCCCGCTTACCGCATATGAGTGTTGAATTAGATGGTACACTTGTTAAGTTACAGTCTCCCGGGGTTAAAAATGCATAATATAGATCACATTGACATTAAAGATGTCAAACAAAATTTTGACAACTACGGATTCAAAAGTAGTTGACACATTTCATCCTTGTCTGCTTAACGTGGCTACGCCAAACTCCATCCTTCTCTACTGACACAAATTCACTCTGCAAGGCTACCAATTCACGAACGTTAAAGTTATTCGACAGATAGCTATTTGTTTGTGTAAAATGTGTAAAAAGACGCAATGAAATTATTCGTTGGATAAATATATAGAATAAATTTATTTAACGAATACTTATTCGAAATTTTATTCGGAAGTGAAAATACCGGGCCTTAGAGAATTTGACCGATAGCTTGATTTCAGCAATTTTCGCGAGTGTCAATTTCGGGGTTGACATTTGTTATTTTTGAAAAATTCTGTCACATTGTCGTGAGTAAAAATGAGTGTCATTGAAAAAGAAGTCCAGTTAGTTTACTTAGTTGAACAACACAGATATTAACACCACCTTCCTATACCTTGACATTAACGATTTCATAAGCAAGATCAAACCAAAAATGGGCACATAAGTGGCAAGAAATCAACGACAACCACCTAAGATGACATAAAATCGACATAAAAATATGGAAATTACCAGGAAACTTACTTGAAAGATTAACCATCACAAAATTGAGAATTGGCCACACGCTTGTTATATACGGCCACATATTCTAGAGGGAAGCCCCAACGACATGCGATAGATGTAACACCAGGCGAACAGTGGAACATATCCTACTCCACTGCAATAAATATAGCGGCCCAAAGAGAAGAAACAACCTACCGACCACTCTAGAAAAATATCTCAGTAAACTGTATAATTTAGTGTAAATGTGTACAAGCTATTATAACAAACTGTAAAATGTAACTCATTGTAATTATTATACTAAGTTTGATTCCGAGTCTGAGTCCTGTTACTGAGGTGCTCGCAAATAAATTTAAATAAATAAAAAAAATCTGATGTGGCCAGCACATTATCTACAAATTTCATACAGAAAAAAGATTCTATTTCTTGTACATTACCTGCCGGCAGTTGTATGTGTTTTATACAAATTCCATACAGAAAGTTCCTATATTTCCAGAAAAATTATAACACAAACATACTCTGTCCATTGCATTTGACACTGACATCTTTCAATCAGAATTCTCTTAATATAGTACCTGTTTCCAGAGTTATAGCATAGCTGGCTAATATATGATATTTAATTTCTTTATAATTTATTAACATCCATTTAATATGAAGTATAAAATGCATTCAAATCGTATAGAGAATAAAATATTCTTTAATATTTATAATAATATTAAATGTTAAAAAATGACATTTAACATAGCTTTTTCAAGAAAAACTATAAAATCTTCAAATGAGGGTACTTCCGGTTGACCAATTATAACCAAAATCTAATCAGCTCTTCACATGGATGTAACGATGAGGAATACGAAAGAATTATAATTTTTGGAATTGTAGAGGCGAAAATTTTGTCGCACACAGACACACAAACACACACACACACACACACACACACACACACACACACACACACACACACACACATACATACATACAGACATCGTAAAAATAATAAAATAGTATTCTAGGGACCCTAAACGTGCTTATTGATTAAAAACTCACCACCAAATTTTTTGGCCAAAGAATACCTTCCTTACCTAAATGTGACGAAAGGTAAAAATGATGGTGCGAATTTTGATTTCCACAGCTTATCTAATTTTATTGTTCTCAATTAGTCTAGCGGGGCCCTTGTATTATAAATACAAAACATATTTTATAATGCAATACCGGAAAATGAAAATACCTAATGCAAAAATTCAAAGAAAGAGTATATTATTACCATGATTAAACATATGTATCTACTTAATTGAAATATTTGATTAGTATTCATTCCTAATCATAATTAATAACTACATATCTACATTTATTATAATCGAACAAGTTGTCAATTAATAATATAAATACATCATTATATATCTCATTTATCAAATATTAGATGTATCTTTTATTTGTACCTCATTCTTCATTAGTTTCTCACATATGTATTGACCAATTAACTAATGAATAACATATCACCAATTAATTAGCTGACTAAAATAACCAAATGAACTTAGTCAATTAGAGCCTATTGAAAGGCATGTTCATATGAATGTAATACACGAAAGGTATACGAGTTGATTGTCTTAATTCCAGAAACGGAAAGTTCCTGAGTTGATGAGAAGTTGGTGTAAGTTTATTGAGTAAAGGGAATATTCCCCTGTTCATTACCGTGTAGGCCATATCTCATTTGTAATAAAGCAGGAGGGGTAATTCATTTGAGAGGAAATTTGTTTCATACATAAAATTCGTCATAATTTACAGTTTGCAAGTGAGAATATTATTAACTGGGATAAAAGCGAGTTGAGTTTAATATACGGGCATCCGGAATACAATATTGTGTTAAACAAAATTGAAATATTGTTTCGGCTATATTAATTTTACTTAGGCCCGTGATTTTCAAGTAGGTACTTCATACTTGAAAAATACTTAAGGTACAATGAAAAGTACTTAAGTACAATGAAAAGTACTTGAAGTATTTTTAAATATTTGAAGTACTTTAAATATACTTGAAGTATTTTAAATGTACTTGAAGTATTGTAAATGTACTTGAATTACTTTAAATGTACTTGAAGTGCGATGAATAATTTTAAAGGTTACAATGTTATGAGAATTGTTTGTTTGTCAGTTTTTCTTTTGCAGTGGTGTGGTGTTATTCCTGTAGCACATAATTATGTGAATATCATTTTTTTGGGATAAATAAATAAATTCTAATCTGCGTACAGCATATTCATATAATGTTTATATTACCTAACTATAGGCTGGGACTTTGCCGTATCGCCTGGCGATCGCAGGATAATAATCACCTTTTAAAGTCCATATAATCAGACAAATAACAATTATTACCTTCCGTCACCTTTAGGTAAGGAAGGTATTGTCTTTGGTCAAAAAATTCGGTGGAGTTTTTAATGAATAAGCACGTTTTAAGGTCTCTAGAATACGATTTTACTATTTTTACGATTTTGGTTATAATTGGTCAACCGGAAGTGCTCTCATCTTGAAAAAACGATGTTAAATATAATTTTTTCACATTTAATGTTATTATAAATATTAAAGAACATTGTATTCTCTATTCGATTTGACTGCATTTTATACTTCATATTAAATGGATATAGAGTTATAAAATTATAAAGAAATTAAACTTCATAAATTAGCGAGCTATGCTAGAAACAGCTACTATATTACGAAAATTCTGATTGAAAGATGTCAGTGTCAAGTGCAATTGACATATTCGTAGTATATTTGTGTTACGATCATTTTGCTCGAAATTTTCTGTATGGAATTAGCATAAAATACATACAACTGTCGAAAGGTAATGTACATACAAGAAATTTAGAATCTTTTGCAAGGAACTTTCTGTATGGATTTTATAGAAAATACATACGCATTGACGAAAATTCTACCGGTAGATACCGCATCTACCGACTGTGTTCGAAAACATGAGTGGTAAAAAGTTACCGTGTTCGAAAATTGTTCAATATACCAGATCCATCTACCGGATTCATGAAGAATCTAATCTTAAAAAAAAGATAGTGATGCAAAGCGAAGCGCGCGCGATTAAAGTGGAAATGTGTTCAAAGTAGGACTCTGCTCAGTTTGTTAACTACGTCAAATATCATAGGTTATGGATCTACCCTGTTTACTAGTTGCGTTCTTAAAATATCGATTCCGGTAGCTATAACCTGATAACAGTTCACCGGTAGAATTTTCGTAAATACGTCATATAACTGACGGAAGGTAATGTGCTGGTCATATCAGATTTTCTGAAAAAGTACTTGCATCCAAATTTATAAGTACTTTAAAAACTAAAAAAAGTACTTGTACTACTATGTCAAAAAAGTACCGGGAATTGGTCAATAAAACACAAAATGTGCATTATTCATCCAAATTTGTTGTATCGCCTTCAAAGTAGGCTCCTTCCGAAATAATACATTTATGCCAACGAATAATCCAATCATCAAAACATTTTTTAAACGCATTTTCACGAATTGACTTCAGTACTCGCCGCGAATTCTCTTTTATGTCTTTTATCGACTGAAAACGGGTGCTTCGAAGTGGTAATTTGAGTTTTGGAAATAGAAAAAAGTCGACCGGAGCCATATCAGGGGAATACGGTGGTTGTTCGAAAAGATTTGTTAAGTTTTTGGCCAGAAATTCGTTCACAATGATAGCCTTCTGAGATGGTGCGTTATCGCGGTGCAAAATCCATAAGTTTTCTTTCCATAAATCTGGTCTTATTTGCTCTCTCAAACGCCGCATAACGCTCAGATAATATTCTTTAGTTACTGTCTCACCTTCTGGCAAGAATTCCGAATGCACAACACCGCGATAATCGAAAAAAAAACGTCAACATCACCTTCACTTTTGATCGACTTTGACGTGCTTTTTTGGTTTCGGCTCAGTTGGAAAGCGCTATTCTGAAGCTTGTTGACTGGTTTGCATTTCAAACTCGTAAATCCATGTCTCATCACCAGTTACAATTCGTTTTATGAATGTGGGGTCGGAATTGACTCGTTCTAGCATGTCTTCAGCGACCCTTACGCGATTGAGTTTTTGCAGAAAATTCAGGTCTTTCGGCACTAGTCGAGCGGCAACACATTGCATGCCCAAACAATAATTTAAAATGGTACGAACTGATTCGTGAGACACAGAAATTTCAGCAGCTATTTCTCTCAGACTTAAACGACGATTTTCAGTCACCATTTCCTTTACTTTAGTGATGTTAAGTTCAGTTGAAGACGTTGATGGCCGACCTGAGCGGGGCAAATCTTCCACCACATCTCGACCGCTTTTGAATGCAATGTATCACTCATATGCACGTGTTTTTGATAAAGTCGATTCTCTGTAAGCCTTATGTAACATTTTCAGCGCTTCGGCACACGAAATTCCATTTGCAATGCAAAATTTGAGCCAGATTCTTTGTTCGATATTTTTATCCATTGTAAAATCGCAAAACACACTTGAGATGAACTGACAAATGGAGTACTGTAAACAAACTAAATGACAGATGGCGCTCAAATTCCGCGTGAACATAGAGGACAGTAGTGCCAACGTAGCGACAAAAAGAATTACGACACTTTCTTTAAGCGGGCTTTTTTAATGTACAATTCCCGGTATTTTCTTGACACAATGTACTTCAAGTACATGTAGAAACATGAAGATACTTGGTATCTGTACTTCAAGTACAACTTTCCTGTACTTAGCCCAGCTTTGCTATTAACATACCTAGGATTGTAATGAGTATCATAACTACCGCAGACGTATAGAGCAAGGATTTTATGACTAAAGCTTGTTATGATTCATAGCTTCCGCGGTTTGTTCAACAGTTTATTGTTTTCAGAAAATGAAGACATTATTAATAAATATATTTTTTTAAATTTCCGCACATTATATTTACTTACATACACGACGCTTTTGCTTTTCTGGTGTTCCATAAAATACATATTTACTCAATATTTAAACATTTATTTCATTATAATCATCATTTAATTAGAAGCTCAAAGTACTTATACAATAAACAGCAAAACTATAAATCTACATTAAACTTTGTAGATGTTTATATAATCGTATTTATATTTAAGTCTTGCTGTAATGTGGGTATTTAGGAGTAAGAAGCAAGTGAATTAATACCACCAATACCACCATGAGAGATTATAAATCTTAATACAAACGTTAGGAGAATTTATAGTAAACTTGGCTTCAATGCATCTGTTGTAACTCGGTATCAGCTGCTTATGACCGAAATATATTGGTACTTGGTGAACAAACTTAGTTGCGATCTGCTAGGTAACATATTTTGATAACAAAACTAATTACTGGTTTTCCTAAATGAGCTAATTTACATAAGAGAATAAATAAAATATCGATGCTTTGTCATAATTTATGTAGTGGAATGCAGCATGATTTATGCATTTATAATGAATAGTTCACTAAAGTAGCACGCAATTTGCACATTGGAAAATTTATGTTGCACCAGAGAATTACTTCACTTTGTTTTTACATGGAAAACACTTTTATTGCTGTTGGAATGTGGAAAGAGAGTTAATGTAAAGAAATAAATTAATTTTTCATTCATTACTGCTTGCTTAATTAAATTTATACTAAGGAGAGTACCTTTCCTAGAATACGAGTATATTTTAAATATTGATACATATTCAATTTTAATATGGATCTTTTATTTTAAAAATAAGTACAATAATATTAGCAGATTGACTAATCTTCTTCTTCTTCTCTGTTCTATGGTGCATGTAGAGCCTTGGCTTCCTTAACAACGCCTTTCCATCTCTATTTGTCTTGTGTTGCTTGAATCCAGTTTTGTACGTTTTGATCGTAAGTCTTCCACGATGTTGTCCACCCATCTAGTACGAGGCCTGCCGAGGCCACACGAGAATAAAGGCTGAATGCTTATCCCTGCTCAATGCGTCACGCCAAACTATGAGGCCAGCGTAACAATCGAACTACAGCTTTCATTGCGAGTAGACGTCAAATTTCAATTGTTTTTCGTTAAAGGATATTACAAAATACGGTTTTAAAATGTTGTGTGCCAATGTGTAGGAGCAATTACAGTAACCCGGCTAAATTGATATACCTGACATTAGAGAAATTAGAAGCTAAACAAGTTTTTCTAATATATGGTGAATGTCGAGGTGAATGTATATCATACAGAACATCAATTTAGTTTTTATGAAAAACATTGAAGGGATATTCAGCAACAATTCTACTAAATAATTATAGAAAAAACTGCAAAGAACAAATTTGTAATAAAAAGCAGTTAACAAAAAAAAATCTGTTGTGGCCAGCACATAACCTCTCGCCAGATATTTACCTGGTTGTACGCATAAAACAAAAAATATTTTTAAATACAAATATATATATTCATGTCTCACTACAAAATAATTCTCACATATATTTACAAAATCTGTGGGATATTTTAATATAAATTATATACAATACATATATCTTCTTTATATTCAATGTCCTGAAATTTTCTTTTTCTACTTTCTTTTTCTTTATATTCGTTATTTTTTCGCAAATTCCTTTTATATTCTTTTTTACGTATATTCTTTTGCGTTGTTGCCTTTTTTTAATTTTCATAATCTTCATAATAATGTACAAATATTTTTGATAGTGGCATACATATATTTTTGACAGTGACATTTATGTGTCATTTACAAACATTTAAATTTCTTGCCTTGAAGTAGTTTGATCTGAGAATTTTTACATCAAATTATTTTAAATGCATTTCTTTATCTCTAAATCTATAGAAGATATAATAATGATTTTATATTTATCGAATAAAGAATTTAACGTTCTTTAATATTATTATTTACATAAATTTTCGATAAATGATATTTAGATGATTTTTTTCTTGTAACTACTACTTCCGGTTGTCCAATTGTTACCAAAACTAAATCAACTCTCCCCATTATTGTTAGATTAAAGAATCCGTAGTCAAAAATGTCTTGTCTTATAGTATTTGAGAAATAGTGAATCCAACATCCACACACACATACGGACATCATCGTAAAAATGTTATAATCGGATTCTAGGGACCTTAAAACGTGCTTATTCACTAAAATCCGGATATGTGATTTTTAGCATGAATACAATACCTCTCTTAGCGAGAGGTAAAAAAAACCAAGCACCTAAATGTATTTTATTCCAAAGTAATGGTTATTTTAAATACGAATATATAATATGCGTACCTACGTGTATCATTCATTTTAGTTTCATTATTATCATTGTCATATTATGTTCTGTTATATTATTTTCATTTGTTATCTCCAGATCTAAAGATTTATTAATATTATTATTTCTATTATTTTTATTATTTCTTGTATTATTTAAACAACAATAAATAACATGAGTTTATTCGTATATTTAGGCCATTTAGAATTCGTTTTTTATTTAATTTGTTAAGTTATGTATATAAGAGTTGTTATATAATATTTGAATATGTATTTACAATTTGTATATCTTTATAAATCACATTTTACAATCCTATCTGTTTAAAATTCCGTATATTTCCCATGGTTACACTGCTGTCATTCAAGGCGTGCCGTGGCAGCAGGAGGCTAGCTCTGACGCCACGGACTGAGCATTCAGGCCTGTATTCTCGTGTGGCCTTGGGCCTGCCCTTTCTTCTTTTACTTGAGGGTGTTAAGTTGATTGTTTTTTTTTTTTTGGAATTCTATTTTGTGGCATGCGATATAATAAGTATCCCAGCCATCTAATTCTTTGTTTTTATACCCATTATACTATATCCTGTTCACCATACATTTGTTGTAGTTCATAGTTCATGCGTGTTCTCCACCCATTCTGTGTATTATCGTAGGCACAAATTAAGAATATATCATTAATTTTATCTACTTACTTACAATGTATTAATACATAAAAACAATTCCAAAATTCTAAGTATATGAATTATTTATTAATGAACCAATCCAACAAGACGATTATACGATTTACAAATATAAAAACGAATGTATTGAAATAATAAACTCAGTAAATAAACAGTAACTAAAAATATAACAAATTTAACAAGTAACTTAATCCAAAAAGCATTTTATTAACATATTCTTAAATTTAGGTAAGGAGCCGTTAAATATGTCACTGTCAATAGTACACACAGAGTTGTCTTATTGAAGACTTCAATTCATTCTAGCTTAGAGCGGAAAATTTACAATACAAGCTTTTTAGTGTAGTTATTTTACAGAAAGATCGACAATTTCTAATGATCTTACAGTAGTCCCACTGTGTACAATAAATATTAATTGTGCGACAAATATAATACTCTCTCAAGCGAAGTAGTTTCCATTAGTGTAAATGTATTTTTTAACAAAGTAACTCATTGTTTTACATTTTCTGTAATTAAAGAACAATTTTGAGTTCTGGTACCATTTTAAAATGTTGATGTCATATTGTAAGAGAATACAGTTATTATTATAGTTGATAGTTTTATAAATTTTTATGTCATCAACATACAAAAGTATTTGAGAATGTTGAACACAGTCCACCACGTCGTTAATGAACAGGTTGAATAATAGTGGGTCCAAGTTTGATCCTTGAGGAACCCCAGAGGTAGCAGTGAACGGGTTTGATTTAAAATTATTAAAATGTATAGTCATTTCGCGAGATATATTTGCCGTTGATGCTATTTGAAAATTAGAAATAATTTTCAAATTTGATGTCGGTCGGAATCAAATCCGGACCGTACGAATCACCACCTAATTGCCTAAAACACAATAAATATCACGCGCTATCAATTGTATAGATGTTCAAGGTCATTTAGCAAGTATTTTCCGATTTTTGTTGACTGAATACGAATATTTAGTTACAGTGGAATCTGTGGATAGCAAAAGTTTATACAAGAAAATTCACCAACAAATAATCGTCGAATTAACGAATATTTATCTACGTATGTGTGAAGCCGGGTTAGATATATTATGTATATTATATTTATGCTGAAAACTGCAACGAGCAAATTGAACTAAATTGAACCCCACGAATATTTTAAAGGTTAGGGAGCCAAATGTAAAAGCAGTGATTATATATTTATATAAATTTGAAATATTTATATGTAAATGTTGGCCTCACATTTTTAAGTACATAAATGTAGAAGATGTTAATTAGATTAGAAAGGTCAGAGTTTATTAGTATGAGGAAGAAACGTGAATATTTGAACGCTGTCACGTAATAAAGTTTGGCAGACGTAGTAGGCCTACTACCACTATCCCACCAGGGAGAATTTAGTCAACCACTAGACAAAGACGTAAGGTTATTAAAACCACAACTCAAGGAGTATCATCCCTTATTCTTACCCCGGAGGAAAATTATACACTTTACTTATCATCCACAAACTTTACTTTCCTCGGTAATAAAGCAAAAAGCTTTCATACGAAGGATTTAAAAGCGTTGGTCTGAATTTGGTTTGTCAGGCCATTTAATAATAGTACATTAAAACACAAGTATCATAAGGCAATCTATTAACATACGAGTTTTACAAAGGACGAGTGCGTGAACAGGCCTTATGATACATGTTTTTTATACTATTTTTTCTATTGAGGTAATTTTACATTTAAATCTTTTTAAAAAAGACTTGTCAAAAATATGTCTTGGTGTTTTTTTTGTCAGTTATGTTGGTAGCGCTTCCCGCTAACATTTGAAATTTCACATTTTGACAGTTTATGTATTGTGTGATTCTGACTGATTGTTTACATTAAAACACTGTATCAAGCATTATATAATTATGGAAGAGGAAAACCAATACTTACAATCTACTCTACCTGTTTATTAATGAACCACCTGATTTGACATATCTTGTAATAAAGGTAAATTTATCAAATAACGAATCGGGATCGCTGGTTCGTGTTAGTTATTATCATGAATAAAACTCTTTAAACAATGAAATACATTAATGAACAATTTATTGATCTACACTTTTACATTCCACCATTTTGTTAACACATCGACTGCTCAGTTGCAGACATAAAAGCAACAGCTGTTCTTACATTCTTCAATACAAAACATATGTTGTATTTGTATATGACACTTATGTCTAAATCATATTTAAAAACTTAATATTCGACAGTTCGCCTCGATGTGGAACTAAAAAACATGGATCGTAAATTTTTCATATTTGCTTTCAAGTATCCACAAATTGAGTTGACAGTGCTAACTTTTCAAGTAACGTGAACCATACATTTCAAAACCTGCCTGACATAACAATACAATCAGCTGAAAATTGGAATATTACCATAAAATTAAATTATAATAAATAAATCTTACCGTTTAAATTGTTTTGACAAAGCATTGTTTCTTGTTTCATAATTTTTTAGTTGAAAGATTTTAACTTGACAGGTTTTCTTTATGAACTAACACAGCTATAGCTATAATTTTTTCTTCTTTCTAATCCTATTACCTGGAGATAAGATAAAAATCAATAATTAGAAGTAATATTTCAACATAAACAACTTACTATTTTGAGGTTATATGTAATATGTAATTCATCTGTCATGACTACCACCTCTAGAATACGAAAGGCGCCAAAAGCAGTACGTTTATAGATCTTATATACGTCGTGTTTTCAGTGATAAACAGTGCTTTTATAGACTCATTAGAACACCGAAATAGAAAAATAATATATTAATTATTTATGTAATTTTTTGAAACATCTAGAAACATCCCACATACTGGAATTAATCTTTGTACGTAAATATTTAGAGTGGAAAAAGAACAAGTTGCGATGAACGGCTTTTAACTTTTTGGTAGGGTTTTCCACGTTGTGATTAGCGATCCATGAAATTCGATGCTCCGGTATCTGGAACGCTTCAACAAATAACGTTTTAATTAAATAACGCAACTTCTAAAATTAAATTCCTTATGAATACACAATTCTTTAACGTTCAGTTATTGTGGCACTGAGATTTGCACGATACAAGAAACATTAAAGAGTTGAATAAAATCAAATTATGCGGATAATTCTCTAACAAAATTATCCACAAGAATTTGGAGAAAATGAAATACACATTGCGTAAAACGCAAAACTTATTTAATTAATGCTAATTATGCACTTTCTCTTAACTACCACCAAAATTTTGCGAGTCTTTTGATTATTTTTAAAAGTTATATTCGAGATGAATTTGAAATATTCAATGCAGAATGTATAAATTCGTAGACCAAGGGAAACAGTTTGTGCATATTACAGTCAAACATTAAAATTCGTAAATACTAAATAGTATATGAATGTAAATCTAAAATCCGTCTTTTCATAAAACGCTTAGTTGTTTTATAAATCGCGGCCAGATTTTCAAACCATCGTTGACTTAGCGATATTCTACAATCTGGCTAGACTTTTTATAAAATTACAAACAGCTTACAGCCATATTGTTATATGACCACTTGAACATTTTCCCATGCAATTTCTCTAAATACAGTTCAAAATAATCTAACGCGCAAATCTTATGCTTGGAAAACTCTGGCCTAGTTTTGTGCATTTGGTTAGTTTATGCTGTAATATTTGAGAAATATATAGCTGTTTTGCCGTTCTATAAAATGCCTAGACCTGTTTTCTTGGATATTATTAACCTGAAGAAAAAATAAAAAAAACACTGAACATTTTTTTAAATTAATAAAAAATCATTGAATTCCATAATTACAAAATATTATATGTATATGTAAGGGATGCAGTCTTAGTAAAATGATTTTGTAAATCCGACGTTTCGGTTCCTAATAAACCATCATCTCCAATAATTTTTTTCCCTAACATCTTACCAAGAAACTGCATCTCCAATATTTTTTTCCCTAACATCATACCAACAGTCAAAAAATACCAGTTATTATTATATGTGTACATTGTTATAAATTTTTCTATTAACATAATATTAACACAGTAAAGAAATCTGATGTGGCCAACATATGATCTCCCGGCAATTCCATGTTTGAAATAGCAATGAGCTTTAAGTAAAGTATCTCTTCCGGTTGATCGTTTGTAAACAAAATCTAATTTGTTGTTCCAATAAATAGAAAAGTCTGCAATACCAAATTTTGGATTATATTTTATGTTTTTCCTCGAAAATCTGTTAAAAGCTCCAAATTAAGTACCACTTCCAGTTTATCATATAGGTATGGTCAATATATAATGTTGTTTCAAATTATACACGAGTTTTAAATACCAAACTTGAGAAGTTTTGAATCATGTTTTAATATATTTTTCAAGAAAATCTATTTATGCTTCCTGTAAAGTAGAACTTCCAGTTTATCAATTTTACAAAATATCTAGTTTGTCGTTTCCATTAATACTTAAATACAAAATTTGAGAAGTTTTGAATTGTATCAATTTATTTGTCACGAAAATCTGTTCAGAGCTTCAAATAAAGTATCACTTCCGGTTTATCAATTTTAGCCAAAATCTAATATGTTGCTTCTTTTTTTTATAAAAGTTTAACTTTCGGTTTATTAATTTTAGAGAAAATCTCACATGTTGTTCTTATTACTATAAAAATTTTAAATACCAAATTTTAAAAGTTTTGGAATATATCATAATATATTTATCACGAAAATTTGTTGAGAGCTTCAAGTAAAGTATCACTTCTGGTTTATTAATTTTAGCCAAAATCTAATATGTTGTTCTTCTTGATTTAAAAGCCTTAAATACTAAAATTGAAAAGTTTTAAATTATATTTTAATATAGTTTTTCATTAAATATTGTTATGGGCTTCATGTAAATTATCAATGCCGATTACCCAATTTTATCAAAAATCTAATCAACTCTTTATATGAATGCAGAAAGCTTAAATACGGGAAATAGAAATATTTTTAAGTTTGTTATAAGAGTTATCGTGAACGAAAAAATCGTCACACACACACACATGCACACGCGCACCCACACACGCACACGCACCCGCACACGTATACGCACACGCACACGCCCACGCACACACACACACACACACACACACACATCATCGTAAAATTAGTAAAAACGTGTTGTGGGGACCCAAATTTGTGCTTATTTACTGAAAACCCACCGTCGAATTTTTGGCACGATTACATTACTTCCCTTACCTACGGTATGGAGGTAAAAAAGTAAAGGGTAAAATCGAATGAATTTTATATTATTTTTCATATTTAAAAAAATCTAACTGAACAAAGTTTATAGAACATAAAAGGGTTTGTGAAAAATTTATTAATTCTAAAAATACTTTTGTTTATAACGTACATTGTAAAATTGTTTGCTATAAAAAGTGGCATAATAAAAAGCTTATATTGATTATGTAAAACACGTAGATACAAAAGTGGACATAAAAGAATTCATTATCTATCGGGATCTGCTGGGGAAATTCATTACTGTGCGTTGGAGGGTTTTGTAAAACAGGCAACAAGCGCTCAAAAGAACTGCTCGACCGTCTGTGATATTCGAAACGAATTTGCCGTAAATCGCTACATGCTGTTAGCTGTCATTTATTACATTCTTTAACAACCCTTTACTTTTACATAGTTTTACACAATGTTTCCAATTATTTCATTTGTAGCTTTCATCTAATATCAAACAAATTTTCATCAATACCATGTTCTTTTTTAACAAATAATGAGTATTTTTTTTATTTTTATTGCTCTATTTGATATAAATGAAAATTAAAAACTGTTTTTATTGCATATAACTTTTTTATGAACATATGAAACAGACAATTATTAATTCATGTGTATTATAATAATTATATTGTATAACCAATTAGTGTATTGTAAATACAAAGAGTATATGAATATAGTTTGTTTCAAGATATTTGCAAACATACCTGCCTCGACTTACGCAGCGGGTGGCTTCTTAAATTGGGCTTGATGGGTAATAGACCAGAAAAGTGTAACGGTCAAACTTAGGCGCGAAATTCAAACTCAGTTCATAATGCTGAGAACATAATTTCAATCCCCGTGTATTTCTTACCAAGGAAAATTTGCTCAATTTTAAAGGCCAAAAAATCTCATAAAATTAAATTTCTTATGCAAAGCATTATATGTAGCATCTAGACCGATCCTTTATCTCCAGATTCGTACAATAATATTCACATGAACTCTGCACAGTTTATAATTATTTAAATAATAATACAACACTACAAAATTCATTGAACGTATATCTCAGTTTGATCGTGCATGCTTCATCTTCTACTGTGATGTCCTATTTACTGGTGGGTCAACGACATACGGTATCCTTGCTTTCACCAAGCATTATAATTTCTAATAATTTTCTTACTTTACCGTTTCTACAGGTTTAAACTGTTGAAATCTATTACTGAGTAAACAAACTAACGAATTCTTAGCAAGAGCTGTTTAATTTTTTTGTACAAAATATCTTTTTTTGTCTGTAAAATTAAACTCCTATATGAAACCTATACTAGGGAATTCAAACTATGAACTCGCGCCAAAGGCAAATTCTAACCTAACTTTTTTGGTCTATAATATGACAGGGTTGTAACAAAATATTTGAAATCCAGCACACGAAATATTTGTGTGGAATTTAATGTTTCACTTGAATTTTAAGAAATACAGAACAAAGAATATGACAGTACACCAAATTTTCACAAATTATGAATAAAAGCAGGTATATTAATTACGCCGGGGCCACAACGGCGGACTGACCCTCGCACAAACCATTGCACCGTACCAACACAAATAAAGGATTAAGTGGCCTTAAAGGAGCCTAGCCCCTCGCACCGACCCCGACACCTACCCTTGCACCGACCCTAGGTAATACCGCTCACTATTTTTGGGCTCGCACCACCGCACCATGGACAAAAAAAATAGTATCAACCGTATTTCAGAGAGAAGCGATATGAAATAAAGTTCTCAAAAACCAACATTATTCATTTATTTTTGAAAAAATCCCCCTGAAGTTTTTTATTTTTATTTAAAGAATGGATTCCTGTTTTTCGGTAGCTTTTTAGCAAATATAATAAGTATTGTAACGTGTGAGCTCCGCTGCTACGCTGAACAAGCGTCTAAGTATAGCAAAGACGCAATCGCGTTAACAGCCGGGTTACGTAAACAAACAAGCCGCGACGTGTTTAATTACTTCCGGTCGCCTGAACCTTTTGTGTTCATTGTTATTATGCGGTCAAATATTCTAGAGCTCTCTGGAAGTTAATGGCAGCTGTATAAAAGGGACGTAGCTATACTCGGGAGTTAGTACATGAAGAGACATATAGAGACATTCACATAGAGTGTTAGTGAACAACAGCAGTATCGTGGTGAGCGTATGCAGTATAAGTCGAGTGGAGGACTCGGGAAGTTACTGGTTAACTAGGATAGCTGTGGATGTGAATACTCGGTAGTATTGAAGAGTATTGGGAAGCTAGGCATACGGGGACAGTAACGGCGAGTGAAAATGGGTACTTGGCAGTGGTGTTGAAGAGTTGTGGCATACGGACAATCTGTGATACTAAAGCTTTGAATGTGAGACAGATAGTGAGGTGAAAAGTGTGACTTCTGTCCGAGTAGTTGAACATACAGACGCTGCTGAGTCAGTTGAATATATAGACACTGTGGAGATCGGTAGGCGGACACTTAAACGTAATATAAATAAATAGTGACATAAATAGTTCGAAATAAGTAATCAGTAAGATTGTGGAAATAAAAAGTAGTGTTAATTGATTAAATAGTGTTAGTGTTATTTTATAAAATTTTAAATTCGATTACAAAACATGCAAAATAATATGTGACCCAGAAACAAATTCTTTATAAATTTTATTTGAAGAATTTTTGTATAAAATATGTCACTTTTGCGTTAACAGAAACTTTCCTATGTTGAAAGTTTATGACTCGCTTTTCGTGTTACACCCTGAATAATGGACATAACACGTAAAACATTATTAATTATTGGATTTAGTACATCGCGTCATACCGTAGGTAAGGGAGGTAATGTAATCGTGCCAAAAATTCGATGGTGAGTTTTCAGTAAATAAGCACAAATTAGGGTCCCCACAATACGTTTTTACTATTTTTACGATGATGTCTGTGTGACGATTTTTTTCGTCCACAAACTTACAAATACATTTATTTTCCGTATTTAAGCTTCCTAAATTCATATAACGAGTTGATTAGATTTTGGGTAAAATTGAATAAGTGGAAGTGATACTATATATACTCGTGAAAAATATATTGATACAATCGAAAACTTTTCTAATTTGGTATTTAAGACATTTATATATTAAAAAGAGTGACATGTTAGATTTTTTCTAAAATTGATAAATCGAAAGTGATACTTTACTTGAAGCTCTGAACAGATTTTTGTGCAAAAAATAATGATATATTCCAAAACTTTTCAAATTTGGTATTTAAGACTTTTATATTAATTAGATCGACACATTAGATGTTTTTTAAAATTGATAAACTGAAGGTACTACTTTACAGGAAGCTATAAACAGATTTTCTTGAAAAAATATATTTAAACATAATCCAAAACTCCTCAAATTTGGTATTTAAAACACGTGTATAATTTCAAAAAAACATTAGATTTTGACTATACCTATTTGATAAACCGGAAGTGGTACTTAATTTGGCGCTCTCAACAGATTTTCGAGGAAAAACATAATAAAATATAATCCAAAAATTAATATTACAGACTTTTCTATTTATTGGAGCAACAAATTAGATTTTGTTTACGAACGATCAACCGGAAGTGATACTTTACTTAAAGTTCATTGCTATTTCAAACATGGAATTGACGGGAGGTCATGTGTTGGCCACATCAGATTTTTTTATTCGGTTTATGAAAAACATATTTTTTGATATGCTGATTTTTAGAAAGCATATACAGAGAATTTATTTTAAAATGTAACATATTGTTAATCACTACCTTGGTTACTCACTACTGTCAAAAATGACAGCAATGTAATATTTGTCCATTTTAAAATGCAACATTATAAATAGTATTGCAGCACAGGAGATACCTCTAGGACACATCACAAATGGTGATAATTCTTTCTATTGCCGACTAGGATCTTGCCTCAGTGTGAATGGACTTAGTTTTGAACATTTATTGCATTAAAATTATATATGTTTGTAAGCCAAAGTTTGTTAAGATGTGCTACATTAAAGTTTTGATTTTTTGTTAATCGTATGTAGGCTAATTTATTGGTAATTAATATTAATAATACAACACTACAAATTTTGTATGTTGCATTTTAAAATGGACAAATATTACATTGCTGTCATATTTTAATAGTAGTGTGAAACCATGGAAGCGATTGATCATATGTTACAAGTTAAAATAAATTCTCTGTAGAAGAAACAATTTGTCGAACATTGACAGCGTAAATGAGATTATCTGTCTCCCCAAGTTGTCCACGTTTATTTAATTGTGGTTCTGAAACAATATCTAATAGAGAAAACTTGGTCCCCATCGTATTCGCGCGAGAAGAATTTTTCCACATAAACGTAGAACTTTTTTATCTAGATGAAATCGTCACAATTTTAAGTTAGGTTATAAATCTAGGAAAGGTTTGCCAACTGTGTATCCCTAACATTGTAAAATATCCCTAGAGGGCATGAAGAACGCATTGCTGGCAACTTTGCGGATGCAAATCTGCCGTAAAACCACTAATACCGTCTTTCAGGAGACCGTTTGGGGGATGTGTACAAAGTTGGCTGACAGATTTATGATACGCTTCAATCCGCATGGGTAAAAGACATGTTCACATGGTTGCGCCGCCTTCTTCCAGGCCCCTACGCTGCTCCCTGCAGCACAAAAACTTCTCCAAATCGTTCTCCAGACAAGAAATATTGATTTTACACTTAACTTTTTCCTCAATCTGTATCCGATGCGAACAAACTATTTCTCTTTCCTTTACACTTACTACAAGCCGCAGGAAGGAATCAAATCATCATAACAAGCAATCCAAATCAACACAAACTTCAAACTTTTAAACATTTTTATATTTATCGAATGATTCAATACAATTTCCGAAGCTCTCATTTTAACATGTTTATGACTTGTCCGTCTGCTACGTTTCTTGACGAAGGATTCGACTGAATAAACTGAAAAATCATATTAAATATAATAATTATAAATAAATAAATAAATATTTCATCACGGCATATTACCCCTTGCTGGGTGTACCAGTTTGCTTTGTACGCAGAATTCGGTAATGATGATGACATATTTGTACCAGGCATCACTATACGGGCACTCATTGATGGCGTGGGGGCAATTTTTGCCATTTAAAATTTGAAATATTTGGCACGTACATGCATTGAAATCGACCACTTTGCAGTTTTGAATTTAATTATTTTTTAAAACTAAGACAGATTAAAATATATCTTATGAATTTTGAAACATCATTTATTACGCCTAAACATGAGCCTACATTTTTAAGAATGCATTTTTACCTTTCGTCACCTTTAGGTAAGGAAGGCAGGTATTATCTTTGGTCAAAAAATTCGGTGGTGACTTTTTAATGAATAAGCATGTTTTAAGGTCCCTAGAATATGATTTTACTATTTTTAAGATGATGTGTGTGTGTGTGTGTGTGTGCGTGCGTGCGTGTGTGTGTGCGTGTGTGTGTGTGTGTGTGTGTGTGTGCGTGCGTGCGTGCGTGCGTGCGTGCGTGCGTGCGTGCGTGCGTGCGTGCGTGCGTGCGTGCGTGCGTGTGTGCATGTGTGCGTGTGTGTGTGTGTGTGTGTCTGTGTGTGTGTGTGTGTGTGTGTAACAAAATTTTCGTCTACGATAACTTTAATACCTACTACAATTCCAAAAATTATAATTCCTTCGTATTCCTCTTCGTTGCATCCAGAGTTGATTATATTTTGGTTATAATTGGTGAACCGGAAGTACCCTCATTTAAGATTTTAACAGTTTTTCTTGAAAAAACGATGTCAAATATTATTATTGTATTCTCTATACGATTTGACTGCATTTTATACTTCATATTAAATGGATATAGAGTTAAAAAAATATAAAGAAATTGTATTTCATAAATTAGCCAGCTATGCTAGAAACAGCTACTATATTAAGAAAATTCTGATTGAAAGATGTCAGTATCAAATGCAATTGACATATTCGTAGTATATTTGTATTATAATTCTATTCGAAATATAGGATCTTTTTGCTCGAAACTTTCTGTATGGAATTTGTATAAAATACATACAACTGTCGAAAGGTAATGTACATACAAGAAATTTAGAATCTTTTGCAAGGAATTTCTGTATGGATTTTATAGAAAATACAAGGCATTTACGAAAATTCTACGAGTAGATACCGCATCTACCGACTGTGTTCGAAAACACGAGTGGTAAAAAGTTACCGTGTTTGTAAATTATTCAATATCTACCAGATCCATCTACCGGATTCGTGAAGAATCTAATCTCAAAAAAAGGTAGTGATACAAAGCGAAGCGCGCGCGTTAAAAGTAGAAATGTGTCTATAGTAGGACTCTGCTCAGTTTGTTAACTACGTTAAATTTCTAACCTGTTTTAAATTTTCAAATTTTTTCGTAGGTTATGGATCTACCCTGTTTACCACTTGCATTCTTAAAATATCGATTCCGGTAGCTATAACCTGATAAAAAGCTGTTTACCGGTAACAGTTCACCGGTAGAATTTTCGTAAATACTTCATATAACTGATGGAAGGTAATGTGCTGGCCACATCAGATTTTTTGATGAAGGATTCGACTGAATAAACTGAAAAATACAAAATGACCTCTTTTTCCAAAAAAGTTCATTTTTTGACACATCTATGGCTTACAAATGTGTTACACTAGTTTCCTAACATTCTGTATATTTGTAGTAAACTAAATTAAAAAAATATTTTTAGTGCAACCGGACGCGAAATAGGCATTTCGCAGCCGCAATACAGACCGCGAAATTCAACTTCGCGACCGTTGTTATGGTAACGGCCGCGAAATTAGGTAAACAACCACTTTGACACTTGAGAATTGCATGGTTTTGTTTATCAAATGTTAATCCCATAGCCACCTTGAAAGCTAACTTTCTATTTACATTGAAAATGTTTAAAATTAATAAAACTTGTAATTACATATTTTTTACGGTTGCACAAAAAATATTGTGTACAACTTGTCCGCGAAATCCTTTAGCGCCCTCGAGATATTCTTGTCTCGGCCGCAAGCGGCCTCGGCGACAATTTTTCTCTCTGTACGCTAAAGAGTGATTTCGCGGCCTTGATATACAAATAACTATTAATAACTTGTTATAAATAAAAAAGAACTTCCTTGTTGTTTATTTATTGTTCTAGTATATTTTTGTTTACTAGGTCTGTTTTATAAAATTAATTTTAAAATGAATACGGTAAAATGTAAAGTAAAAACTGATATATTTTTCAATTCTGTTTCTTTATGATATCTATATTTGTGTTAGAAAATTACATTCCAATTTCATTTTGGGCTTTTATGACCGTAGATATAGAGCCCATACAACATTCTTTAATAAGATTTGTCTTCGTGGTGACATAAAATATCCCTCAATTAAATTCCATTTTAAATTTCACAAATAATGCTCGAATCCAATTATAAAGGAAGATTCATTACATGTAAGCCAAATCTAATACTGACCTAAAAATATTTTGGAAAAACGAAAAGTCACAAGCTATAGCTATCAATGTATTTGACAGTTTAATTAAATTTTTAGGGTAGGGCGGCAGCTGAAGCCAAGTCACAATGCCTGGACTGCGGCCCGCAGCCAGCATCGCAGACTTGCGGGAGATGGGAATCTGGATGCGCAATCCGATATGGATTTCCTATTACTATTAATACCGCGTTAGCTTTACTCTACTAATTGGATGCAAATATAATAAACAACAACTAGTTTTTTCAGTAATAAAGATGACATTGTATATTCAAACTGTAATCATACTTCGGGAGAAAAATTAAAGGGTGTATAGTACTGACCAAAATGAGTAAAAAATGCTTAATCAACATGGGCCCGATCTTCAATATTTTCCAAGATATAAGGCAAGAAAAACGAGTTTTTACAGGGTTTACCTTTGCTATCTCGAAAACTATAAAGGTACATTCACAAATGAAAACTAGGTTTAGATTTATGGTTTATACTTTAGATTTAAAGACTTTGGCTGCATATTATGTAATGACTCCATTCACACTTCAGAATTTACTGTCTCTAAATCCAGATCATAAAACTAAACATTGCAAGGTCCAAACTTTAGGTTTATGATTTAGTTTGACGTCACAAACTTCACCAATGAGAATGCATCTGAAACGATATAGATATATACACCCATCTTTATTTAGTATTCACTTGGTGGAATCAGATTTTTAAACAAATGCGAGAAGAACATAGAACTTTCAAAATGTCTGTTTCACAGCGCTCGGGTATCTATTCAGTATTGCTCTACCGATATTTTTTTATCTTGTTTTTGAAGCATTTATATAGACGTCAGTACAATCAAAACTAAATTAAAGTTAAATTAAACTTGCATTTATAATGACTCATTTAAATCTACACAAAAACCATAAACTTAATTTTCATTTGTGAATGCACCTTAAGAGTTACGACTTCGATTGAATAAGACATTTTGTTTACCTTTCAGAGATCAACTTAGATGTGCTTTTGTTTTTTTTTAAATCAAATAATGTTTCATATAAAATTTTATTGTTTTTTTAGTCTATTTACTGACACAAAATTTTGCTCAAACACTATTTTTGTCAATTTTCTTCGATCCTCTCTCTCTCTCTCTCTCTCTCTCTCTCTCTCTCTATATATATATATATATATATATATATATATATATATATATATATATATATATATATATATATACTGTATTTCCAAAAAATTATGAACAATATAATAATAATTTTTAGTATACTACGTATTATGACATGGCAGCAGTTCCGAGTGCGGGATTGCTTAAAAAAATCCCGATGATGCTTATTTTAATACTAGAGCTATGTATTCAGGATTTGTGCAAAATAATAAAATACCTGAATGCGGGACCGTTGTTGATCAGGTTTCGCACCTTGTACATTTCTTTAAATATTACAACAATAACCTAACATAAGGCACAAAACTTGGCCCGAGTTTTCCAAGCATGATTTTGTGCTTTAGGTTAGCTTTACATTTCTGTGTGAAATAATCAATTAAATTTTATTGTGTACGACTCTCTCATCATGTCGTGATTTTATATTACTGCATATTTTATTCATGTCATCCGTCCTGGTTTGGCCGGGACAGTCCCGGATTTCATAGATTGTCCCGCCAGGGTTTTGTAATGTCCCGATTTCTACTATGCTCTGTTCCATTTAAGCTATTCAGTAGATGACACTGGCAACAACGCAAATCTGAAGTAGCCGAAATTACATTGGATAAACATGTCTCTTGTCTCTAATTTCAGCCAATCAGAGATGTCAAAACTATGCCCTATGCTCCGCAATACTGAATGGCTTAAATGGAACAAGGTATAAATTATTAATTTTCTTTTTTTATTTGGTGATTGTAAAATGTGAAAATCTTAAGAACAAGAGTTTACATAGAACAAGATTTAGTTTCATTTGATTTAGGTACCTATATAGTTTTATTTGCTTGCGGAGTGTTTAATTAGTATTAGTTTATATAGTCTTGCTATTGTTACCTGTTTATTTCTGCTTCATATCCAGTTCCAGCATATATTAGTGACATATTGTACAACACGTGACAACACTACCAAATTTTGATTGATTGAAATTTCGTGTCTGTTTAGACCTTGAACATAATAAATTTGTTCTAGGTTACTAAAATTAATGAAATAATTTTATATCAAGCAAATTTTCTATCTACAGGTACTAATAATTAATGTCAGATACTATCAAACCTACTAAATTTATTTAGTGGCAACGGTGAGATTTAAAAACGCTAAAATACCTATTACAACTTTTGGTGGCAGTGGAGGAATCTAAAAACGTCCGGATCGATGTTAAATTAGCAATATAAAAGAATACATTAATTACTTCACCATTCATTTTCTTTCTTATATACTTTTTGGACCTTTACCTATTATGGGCGTTATATTATGTTGACTCAAACTGATGAAATATTCTCTGTCTTATTTTTATACCAATCATAGAATAAACTTATTACGAATTACAAGAAACAACAACGTTAATTAATTATGTTGTAAGACAATAATATTTCTACAATATTTTTTCTCTTTTAATTTCTCCTTGTAACAGAGGTCTGGTCGTGATGATGGCTTTTATAAAACTTAAACCGGTCGACATTTACAATTTATATTAATAATAAAACTCGAAGACAAGTTGTACTCCAAGAATTTTTCATTTTCAACATTATCATCACTTGGGTAACAAATTTCAATAAAAAAATTTTATTAACCTTATCTTTCAAGTTTTACTTTATTAATGAAATTTCGGTAGAAAAAGAATGACTTTATAAGTTGATGTTGGAAAATATTAACGTGGGTATATTTCTCGACTGCGGTGTATAGATTAGTTGTTAATAAATGTTCAAAATTTCAGTCATACAGAATTTATGCGAACAAAATCGACGTTCCGCTGTTTATCTTTACTTTCAATATTTTCGTATGTCAAGTTTGAGAAGAAACAGATTTGTATGTGCTTTTTGCAATTTTTTTTACGATGTTTGTAAAATTGAATATTTAAAAGAATAATATGAATATGATGAAGGTATTAGTAAATATCGGAACATTAGTTTTGTAAAAATAATACTGCATATTTTTACCTCCCGTCATACCGTAGGTAAGGGAGGTATTGCAATCGTGCCAAAAATTCGATGGTGAGTTTTCAGTAAATAAGCACGAATTAGGGACACCACAACAAGTTTTTACCATTTTTACGATGATGTCTGTGTGTGTGTGTGACGATTTTTTTCGTCCACGATAACTCTTATAAAAAACTTCCAAATATATTTATTTTCCGTATTTAAGCTTCCTGTATTCATATAACAAGTTCATTAGATTTTGGGTAAAATTGGATAAATTGAAGTGATACTTTACATGAAGCCCATAACAGTTCTTAATGAAAAACTATATTAAAATATTATCGAAAATTTTTAAGATTTAGTATTTAAGACTATTATATCATGGGAAATAACGTATTAGATTTTAGCTAAAATTAATCAACCAGAAGTGATACTTTATTTGAAGCTCTGAACAGATTCTCGCGAAAAATATATTGATATACTCCAAAACTTGTCAAATTTAGTATTTACGACTTTTATATGAAGGGGAACAACATACAATTTGGATACAATTGATAAACCGGAAGTGATACTTTATTTGAAGGTCTGCACAGATTTTCGTGAAAAATGTATTGATACAATCGAAAACTTTTTAAATTTGGTATTTAAGACTTTTATATTAATAAGAATGACATGTTATTGTTTTTCTAAAATTGATAAATTGGAAGTGATACTTTACATGCAGCTCTGAACAGATTTTTGTGAAAAATATATTATGATATATTCCAAACCATGTAAAATTTAGTATTTAAGACTTTTATATAACGGGAAGCAACATATTAGATTTTGGCTAAAATTGATAAACCGGAAGTGATACTTTATTTGAAGCTTTGAACAGATTTTCGTGAAAAATAAATGGATACAATCCAAAACTTTTCAAATTTGGTATTTAAGACTTTTATATTAATGAAAACGACATATTAGATGTTATCTAAAATTGATAAACCGGAAGTACTACTTTACAGGAAGCTATAAACACATTTTCTTGAAAAAATATATTAAAACATGATCAAAACTTCTCAAATTTGGTATTTAAAACACGTGTATAATTTGAAACAACATTAGATTTTGACTATACCTATATGATAAACCGGAAGTGGTACTTGATTTGGAGCTCTTTTAACAGATTTTTGAGGAAAAACAATAAAATATAATCCAAAATTTGGTATTATAGACTCTATTTGTTGGAACAACAAATTAGATTTTGTTTACGAACGATCAACCGAAAGTGACACTTTACTTAACGTTCATTGCTATTTCAAACATAGAATTGACGGGAAGTCATGTGTTGGCCACATCAGATTTTTTAATACCGAAAAAATAATATTAAAATATAACGTACTGTATGTTAATACTGAGATAAACAAGAAAGGTAAATTGAAGTGAAATGTGTACGGAACAATTTACAAAGTCCTAATAGAATCTTTTACAACAACATTCTTATTTCCCTCTTGTCATCCATTCTGCATCAGTTATATTTCTCCATTTTACCTCCTGAGTCCTCATTCAATTCTAAAGTATATTTCTCGTTAACTCACAATTATGTGATTAGAGGATTGGTATAGTGGTGTTATATTGAAGCTGGAGACATCTAATTTTTTTCATATAAAAGCCTCTCTTAATACGGATCAAAGGACATGTTGAATTCCATGGGCTTGTAGTTGTGCCAATTACCACGCGGCTGTGGCAGGACGCTTGCGTTACGTACTCGACGCCGCGCGTGCGCTCAAGTGGCTGGCAGAGGAAATAATGAAAGTTTCTGCCACTTCCCCACGACATAGCCAGAAGTCGCCAAGCTTTTTCGTCCGAGCTTAACACTAATTTGCAATAAATAGCACGCTTAAATAAAGGTACAAGTGTGGTTTAAAATTTTATTTGCCTTGCCATGATATTAAAGATGAGCCATTGTAATTTGACGTTTACTTTTTTGTTAATAGGGGATTCCATCATTTTTTATATAATTTCATTAGAGAGTATAAGTAAAACTAAGACTATTGGTGAAAATCCGGTGAGTGTTGTGCGCTGCCTCAATCCACACGACCACCAAGCCGGCTTAAAATATAAAAATTACATATTATAATAAAACAAGAATACTAAAAAATGGTATTATTAAAGCCTGAGAATTTAAAAAATCCACACCTGCACAACAGAAGGGCGGAAATATAAATAAATGAATATCAATGAATTATTCACAGACTTATTCAGAAACAAAACTTTTGTTCTTAAAGCTGGGATAGAAACGTAGTTTTTCCTTTAAGGGCCAATATTTCCATCTCCGGATAAAGTTCAAGATAACTATCCGCCAGATAAATGATAAAATATCGCATCGAAATAAAAGCATAAATGAAGTAAATTATATTGAATGTAATTTTTTGAAGCGATATTGTTCATTTATCCGACAGGTAAGTTATCTAGCACTTTATCCGAAGATGGAAATACCGGCCCTAATTCAAATAACTTGTCGGTATCTAAAAAATAATCATTGTTTGATTAACTCATTGTATCCGACAATTTTGGAACAAATAATTTTGGGAGAAATTATAGAAGGGTTGTAACGAACTCATTTGCTGCGTTTGTTGTATTTAAAAGTAAGGACAAAATTATTTATTCAAGCTTGAAATGTTTCCACAGGTCAACATTGTTAAAATACAGAACCTTAAAAGTTGTTTGAAAAAACCTAAATAGTTTATTTTTTAATTTTTAGTCATGCAATTTTTTTTAAGTTTTCTACGGCAAATGTTCGCAATGTCTACGATTTCGAATTACAAACTTTTGAATGTATAGTGAAACAACTCGAACATTATTTTAAATTGTGATATTTTTTTTTATTTGGGGAAATAATTTGTCCTTGTTTGGGGATCCCTGCTTAATCCTCTTGATGTGTATACGCGACAGGAATAAAGCCTTGTCGCGCCTTTCTGCTATACCAGCCACTCTTCACGCTTTTTCATTTTTATTTTGCTCTCCGATTTTGATTTTCTCTTCTTTCTTTTCTATTTGTAAAAGGAGTTTATTGTTAGTTTCTGAAACATGTGCGAGAACTCTCAAAAACTTGATTACCTTCTTTATAAATATAAGAAAAGCTTCTGTTACATTGCAAATAGAAAATAATAATGATGTTATTAAATACCTTTCTGAAATCTCCAAATTAATAACAAAAGATGAAATTTAACGGTGTACATAAATATGATATAGTTTAATGTTTTAACTGAAAATCATTTATGCATTTCTACATTAGATATTATCTACATAAATAACGTATGTAACAAAAGTTCTGACAGACTTCGTTCATCAAATTTTTACCTTCCGTCACCTTTAGGTAAGGAAGGTATTGTCTTTGGTCAAAAAATTCGGTGGTGAGTTTTTGATGAATAAGCACGTTTTAGGGTCCCTAGAATACGATTTTACTATTTTTACGATGATGTCTGTATGTATGTATGTATGTATGTATGTATGTATGTATGTATGTATGTATGTATGTATGTATGTATGTATGTATGTATGTATGTATGTATGTATGTATGTATGTATGTATGTATGTATGTATGTATGTATGCATGTATGTATGTATGTATGTATGTATGTATGTATGTATGTATGTATGTATGTATGTGTGTGTGTGTGTGTGTGTGTGTGTGTGTGTGTGTGTGTGTGTGTGTGTGTGTGTGTGTGTGTGTGTGTGTGTGTGTGTGTGTGTGTGTGTGTGTGTGTGTGTGTGTGTGTGTAACAAAATTTTCGCTACGATAACTTCCATACTAACATTCTAAATATTATAATTCTTTCGTATTTCTCTTCGTTACATCCATGTGAAGAGCCGATTAGATTTTGGTTAGAATTGGACAACCGGAATCTTACACTGGGGAGATACTATTCACAATTAACTGATTTTCCATGTTATCTCCCATGTGTCGGTTGCCCTAAGACACCCGGTATGAGTATATACATACTTTCTTATATTGTATGTCGTTTTACCTACAATGTACACGTATTACCTATTGTTACAAATCAACTATATGAATCATGATAATAATTACTCAGAACCATAACAAATTGCGCGAGCATACAACAAACATTTATTATGAAGTATTAGGCAATTAACATTGTTTCTACATTATCAGATCAATGATAAATTCTCTTCATACGATTTCATTTGATCATGTTATGCTTGCATCAAAGCGTTTAAATACGAATGTAAAATTGAATGTGAACCAAATGTGAATTAAAAGCAAACTGAAAATAAATAGTATGTTTTCAGAATATATCACTCATTCGTTCTACACACGAGATTGAAAATAATGCAATACAGACAAGGGAAAAATAAATATTGACTAATGTATTTATTTTTGAAATTGAAAACTGATTTTTATAACGCTATTAAGCAATTTTTAGATAAAAGCACATGAATGCAGGGATCTGAACCGAAAAGTATTTATGGTTCAGGTTCAGGAGATAAATGTCAGTTCAGGTTCAGTTTCGGTTGAAGATAACGAAAATTATAACGCTTCGTTTATTTTAGGTTCGGGTTTAAATTTATTACTTATATTAGGGTGGACCTTAAATGGCGTCGAATTTTACCGGGACCGCCACCTAACTTGATGATTCCGCTTAATATTAATATTTGACCGTGCCTAAATGCACTTGATTTATCTCATTTAATTAACGTTGGGTTTTGACAAATTTTGGAACTATATTTTTTCCAATAGGAGTTTTGAAAAACCACTGCATATTGGAATATATACTAGAATGACCCGAGAATATGCGGATAAAATCTGAAGTCACAATCATTATTCTTAACATAATTATATATGGTTGAACTATCGCACAACAGCCCAAAAAAACTATCTACAATTGTCTTAAGAATATTGATTGGGACTTTAAATTTTGTCCACATATTCTCGGGTATCTTTAGTATATATTCCAATAGTATGTGGATTTTTAAAACGTCTTTTGCTTTGACAAAAATACAGTTCCATAATGTGACAAAACCCAATTTTATGTAAATGAGGAAAAATCAAGTGCATTTAGGCACGGTCAAATATTAATATTAAGCGGAGAATCATTACCTGCACATTTTCGTAAAATTTATTTGGAACCACTTTAAGGGCTGCCCGGATGAAATTCAACTTGACCCCTTTTAAGGTACACCTAACTTATATCCTACCTTTTAATAAAATGCCGAACTTTATAAAACGCTGCCAGCATAGGCGTGCACACGGTGGGTGCCATGGGTGCCACGGCACCCCCTAATATATTAATACGAGAGCTGTCCTCTTCCATTAGTTAGTTGTTTACAAGGTTAATTATAGTGACGGTTGTTAAATATAATTAAATGTTGTTTAAATACATACAGGCCTATTCAGAAACAAAAATTTAAATAGTGTTTAAGATAAACACTGTTTAATTTTAACATTTCGTTCATTTTTACCTCTCGCTAAGAGAGGTATTGTATTCATGCTAAAAATCGCATATCCAGATTTTAGTGAATAAGCACGTTTTAAGATCCCTAGAATGTGTGTGTGTGTGGTGTTTGTGTGTGGATGTGCGGATGTTGGATTCACGATTTCTCAAATACTATAAGACTTAAGACATTTTTAACTACGGATTCCTCAATCTAACAATAATGGGAAGAGTTGATTAAGTTTTGGTAACAATTGGACAACCGGAAGTAGTAGTTACAAGAAAAAAATCATCTAAATATTATTTATCGAAAATTTATGTAAATACTTATATTAAAGAACGTTAAATTCTTTATTCGGTAAATATAAATTCATTATTATATCTTCTATAGATTTAGAGATAAAGAAATGCATATAAAATAATTTGATGTAAAATAATCTCAGATCAAACTACTACAAGGCAAGAAATTCAAATGTTTGTAATTGACACATAAATCTCACTATCAAAAATATTTGTATGCCACTGTCAAAAATATTTGAACATTATTATGAAGATTATGAAAATAAAAAAAGTCAACAACGCAAAAGAATATACGTAAAAAAAAATTTAAAAGGAATTTGCGAAAAAATGACGAATATAAAGAAAAAGAAAATTCTGGATATTGAATATAAAGAAAATGTATGTATTTTATACATAATTTATATTAAAATATTGCATAGATTTTGCAAATATATGTGAGAATTATTTTGTAGTGAGACATGAATATATGTAATTGTATTTAAAAATATTTTTCGTTTTATACGTACAACCAGGTAAAATATCTGGCGAGAGGTTATGTGCTGGCCACATCAGATTTTTTTTCTCGATATTTTGAAGTAATAATGGTAAAATAAATGACTCCAGTTACATTTATTACTTTATTTACAATAATTATTATACATATTCATTTTGGCACCCACAAAAGTAAAGTTCTGCGCACGCCTATGGCTGCCAGATTGTTGCATCTCCGTTGACAAAAATTGAGAAAAATGCAATCTCTCATTTTTGAATATTTTTAATTTTTTTCTTAAAATGTTTGTTCTTTCTCGGATTTTTTTGCATTGTTTATAATTCATGCTTTGTCAAAAGCCATTAAATCTAGTGTAATTACTTTCATATTCCATTAAATCCTACCTGTGGTTGTCGGCGTCGCTAACTTCATTTTTACCACCAGATCCAGATTTTAGTGAATAAGCACGTTTTAAGGTCTCTAGAATCCGATTATAACATTTTTACGATGATGTCCGTGTGTGTGTGTGTGTGTGTGTGTGTGTGTGTGTGTGTGTGTGTGTGTGTGTGTGTGTGTGTGTGTGTGTGTGTGTGTGTGTGTGTGTGTGTGTGTGTGTATGTGTGTGTGTATGTATGTGTGTGTGTGTGTATGTGTGTGTGTGTGTGTGTGTGTGTGTGTGTGTGTGTGTGTGTGTGTGTGTGTTGGATCCACGGTTTCTCAAATACTATAAGACTAAAGACATTTTTAACTATGGATTCCTCAATCTAATAATAATGGGAAGAGTTGATTTAGTTTTGATAACAATTGGCCAACCGGAAGTAGTAGTTACAAGAAAAAAATCATCTAAAAATTATTTATTGAAGTTTTATTAAAGAACGTTAAATTCTTTATTCGATAAATATAAATTCATTATTACATCTTCTATAGATTTAGATATAAAGAAATGTATATAAAATAAATTTATGTAAAAAAATCTCAGATCAAATTACTTCAAGGCAAGAATTTCAAATGTTTGTAATTGACACATAAATATCACTGTCAAAAATATTTATATGCCACTGTCAAAAATATTTGTACATCATTACGAAGATTATGAAAATTTTAAAAAAGTCAACAACGCAAAAGAATATACATAAAAAAGAATATAAAAGGAATTTGCGAAAAAATGACGAATATAAAGAAAAAGAAAAGGAAACAGAAAATATCAGGATATTGAATATAAAGAAAATGTATGTATTGTACATAATTTATATTAAAATATCCCGTAGATTTTGAAAATATATGTAAAAATTATTTTGTAGTGAGACATGAACATATGTATTTGTATTTAAAAATATTTTTTTATTTTATGCGTACAACCAGGTAAAATATCTGGCGAGAGGTTATGTGCTGGCCACATCAGATTTTTATTACTGAATTTATGGGCTTGTAATACGAGTAAAGGAATACGTTTTGTTTGTTGATATTTATTGACCAATGTGCCGTTAAAAATCTAAAAAACCAGGACTCATTAAATAGTTGCTTTTAGAAATTAGTTTTGCGGTTCTAAAATTTTACTAAAGTGGATTTAAGGGTGTTTGATCCTACAAGATTCAAATACAGTTATTATATAAAAATATCATTTATGTGCCGTAGACCTGTTTTTTGAAGAACAAAAATAATAATCATTATGTGCAAATGTTTTCATTTTTCAAAGTGATTATCTTCCTCTATCATTGTCATTCAATGAAAAACTCAGTATCATTAAGATAACGGCAACTTTAATCTACTCCTCTCATTCACATCTTACACGGTGTATTTGCAAAGAATCCCGGAAACTTCTATAACTAGATATTGTCTACTACACGCACAAAATAAAAACAAAACGAACCACTCATTCAGTATTTATTTATTTACATAGTTGTCTAGATATACATACGCATACAATGTAATTATTCCAACAGCTTGGGCGTTTGAAAAACATTAAACTATTTGGAAAATTAGTCTAACATAGAAAGAGATTTGAAAGAAGTTGTAATCAGTTTTTCAGCATCCTGTACTACGAAACAATTACCCAGTAAAGATATTCGTGACACTGAATAGGTATTTATCAATGGATTTTATTTCAAAGTGTAATTTCTTCAAGAGTTCCTGCTTCTCCTACGAAGAATTCATTATGTTTCATAAATAATTATACTTTTGTTTTTAATTTAACTTTATTTTATTTATTGACTAATGCTCTTTGAATCAAAATAACATTAATAAGTATTAAGTACATATCTGCATTCAAAAGTAGAACATAGGCGTTTAATCAGTTTTTCGTTGCGCAAACGCTACCTAATTATTTTGTGCAGAAATACGTCAAATAAAAGTTATAGAGATTAAAATTCTGCATCCAAATCATTTGTAACGATTATTTCAGCTCTTAATATAAACGTAAAAATTAATTATAATGTTGCAGTTTTTATGAGCTTTTAGTCTAAACAGCCAAGGATTGATAACAAAAATAAACGAGTGCGTTATTTTAAACTGTCAATTACAACTAAATGTAGATAACAGTACTAAATTAACATAAAACACAAAAAGGTAAATTGTTTTGCTTCTAATTGACAGTTAAAAACCACACATTTGTTTATTTTTTGTCATAAAACTGTAATTTTATAATACTACTAATAATCCTAATATTTATCTCATGTGTCTTATACCTCAAAAATAAGTGCGAAATAAAGAATCTATTTCTATGATCCCTCAAACGCATAGGTTGAAGTAAATCAGTTGACATTAAACTTACCTGTTCGATCAGCTGGAATGGAACAGTTATGTTATAAAAAAATCTGGTGTGGCCAACACAATACCTCTCGCCAGTCACAAAAAAGATTGTTACTGGTCTAATCTAATCCAAGTACCTACCTTTTTTTAAACCCCTCAACATGATTAAATCCCAATTACAGAGTGGGTTCTCATTCAAACACATCCATGTCCTTAGTGGGATTCGAACCCAGAGCCCCGAGGGCACTCATGACATAAGGCGTTGCTCTAACCATTATGCCACCGGAGCTATAATAGAATGAAGATTAAATTTTAAATACTAGGATAGAATAGAATTCAATTTTTGTGAATCGTAAATTTTTATTAATCTAAACACATACCTACATATTTACTTAAGCTGGAAACTATATTGAATTCCTTTTCTATTGTTCTATTTACTTTTTTCTTTTTAAAACGTTACTAATATTATTTTGAAATAATTAGTTCTTTGATAGTGACATTTACCTGTCAGTTACATACATTTAAATAACTGCGTTTTGTTTGTTTAAAGCGTAGGCTCCGGGATTTAAATTATAGATAATTTTATAAATTTTTCCATAAAATATGTAGAAAAAGTTTTAATGCAAATCTATAGAAAATTTTACAATCTTTAATTTTTATAATAACATTAATCTAAAAAAAAAACATTGAAAGGTATTTTTCGAAGAAAAACTATTTTCTGAATGATAGTATTTGAGTTAAAGTGGAGGATCCATATACACATACACACAGACATCATCGTGAAAATGTTAAAATTGGAGTCTAGGGACCTTAAAACGTGGTCATTTACCAAAATCTCGATATGCAATTTTTAGCACGATCCCTATACCTCCCTTACCAAGGGTAGCGGGAGGTAAAAACACTCTTTAACTTACCCTCTTATTCCCCACAAACACAGAATAAGCGCCATCTTTTTGCCTTTTTCATAACTATAGATATTTGTTTGATGTAGGTATATGAGCAATATTGTACAGAAGTTAAGAGTTCCATTTAACCATTTTTTGTTGCATTTAACAACAGCAGTATCGTATAACTTTTGCATTTGATTACGGTAGTATCGTATAACTTCCATTGGATTTGAGGCTATCGTATTATGAAATAGCTGTTATTTGTCAGGGGAATCTTTTCCTAAGTGCAATTTTTTGTATTAGTAGTGCTCGGATTGTAATTGACGAGAAACAAAACGTCCCTAAACGTCGCCTGGTAATGCCCCTAATATACTTCAGCGTGGCTCTGCTGCTTGTGCCTCTGGCTGGGCTGACTGTAGTGTATTTCTTTTTGCGTTGCGAATGAACGCAGACAAACAGTCGCTTTATTTTGATTTGCTTATCTCTCAACCTTTCACGAGTGAAATCTCTCGTTGATGTTTTGTTTGCAGTTCCTGTAAGAGTCTTAGCCGGAATCGTATTTCCGGTAAATGCGATTTCAAAAGTGCTTCGCTCCATTATTTATGTGGAGGCAAAAAGCACGTAGTGTAGTGTAATTGAGTCACCAGGTTTATCGAATTATTTTAAGTGGGTCGCAGATACGCACACGCGTATCGATATGCCAATGCCATTCCGCAGAACGTGCGTTTCCTCCGACTAGCTACTCAATCATGGCATTACCTTATTGATACAAATTTGCTTCGCACCTATAGTCGATAGGCCATTATCACTTACACCTCGTGCAAATTCAATTTCAATATTATATTAGATTTCGTTTCTATCAATTGGTATAATTATAAATGCAAAATAATAATAGTTTTATTCACATTCACAGTAATTAAGATAGACTAGGGGCCTGTTCCACCAAAAACTTTGCAACTTTGCACTTTTCATTTTTCGTGGTTCAACCGTTGATATAATTTTTTTAGGGCCAGTATTTCCATCTCCGGATAAAGTTCAGGATAACTATTCCTCAGATAAATGATAAAATATCGCATCGAAATAAGAGCATAAATGAGGTAAATTATATTGAATGTCATTTTTTGATGCGTTATTGTTCATTTATCTGACATAAGTTATCCAGCACTTTATCCGAAGATGGAAATACCGGCCCTTACAAATAAAAAATGCAAAGTAAATGTATTTATTTGTTTTTCTTTGGATAATGTGATTATTTTATATTAATATGATCTAACAATTATATGACATTTATCATCTTGATTGTCAATATGTGTTAAAAAAGAGATGATAAAATTATGAAATAATTGGCATTACTAGAACTTATTAATTTAAAATAGTTATTTGTATATCAAGGCCGCGAAATCACTCTTTAGCGTACCGAGAGAAAAAGACAATCTCGAGGACGCTAAAGGATTTCGCGAACAAGGTGTACCCAATATTTTTTTCAAACCGTAAAATATATGTAATTACAAATTTTATTAATTTTAAACAGTTTCAATGTAAATAGAAAGTTAGCTTTCAAGGTGGCTATGGGATTAACATATGATAAACAAAACCGTGCAATTCTCAAGTGTCAAAGTGGTTGTTTATCTAATTTCGCGGCCGTTACCATAACAACGGTCGCGAAATTTAATTTCGCGGCCTGCATTGCGGCTGTGAAATTTAATTTCGCGGCCTGCGTTGCGGCTGCGAAATACTTATTTCGCGTCCGGTTGCACAAAAACAATTAATTCTATTTGCGTCCTTTAACGGGTACAAAGTTCTCAAGGCGAGAAAGAGAAAAATTTAGGCTTAGTAAACGATAGCAGCAACATTTTTATGTATGGAAAATTTTAGACTAAGGGAGATTAAATTTGGTGAACAATAAAGCAATTTTCGATATTTTTTACACAAAAATTCAGTTATTTTGATTAGTTTAAATTTAGCAAAAAATAATGGTTATTCTATAACTTACAGTAATATTTAATTATATTTTAGAGTTACTATTTAATAATTTATTCCAAACTAAATGCATGTGGCGCCGTATTTATAGTAACATCTATGATTTTCAAGTTTATGGAGTCAAAATTATCCAAAAAAGAGAAAAAGTAAACTTCGACAAAGAAAACCAAAAATTAATAAATGAAATTAAAATTAAAAGTGTATATGCATATTATTTTTCATTTGCAAAGATACCTACATATGCAACAATGTTGATATAAAATTTATTTATTTAGTACAAAATGCAAAGTTACACTTTTCATTTTCAAAGGTATATATCAATGGCGATATTAAAATTTGTTAATCAAAAGTGAAAAGTGCAAAGTGTAAAGTTACATTTTTCACTTTTCATTTACACATTTTGCGCCATCATTAATATAGGGAATCCTGCACGTATGTCACTGGCTAAGCCTAAATTTTTGGCTTTTTCCAGCAAATCTTTCCAATTTTCCTCTGTGTCGCCGTGAGTAAATTTATTTCCGTAAAAGGAAACAAATAGAATTGATTCTTTTTTCATTAATAACTTTAGTAATGCCAATTTTTTCATAATTTTATCATCTCTCTATGAACACATATTGGCAATCAAGATGATAATAGTACATTAAAACACAAGTATCATAAGGTAATCTATTACCGTACGAGTCCAAGTTTGGAAAACGAGCCGCCAGGCGAGTTTTACAAAGGACGAGTGCCTCAACGGCTATGATATATGTTTTTCATACTATTTTTTCTATTGAGGTAATTTTACAATTAGATTTTTAAAAAAAGGACCTGTCAAAAATTAGAGTTGGTGTTATTTTATCAGTTATGTTGGTAGCGCTTCCCGCTACAAATTGAAATTTCACATTTTGACAGTTTGTGTATCTTGTGATTTTGTCTGATTGTTTACATTAAAACATTGTATCAAGCATTATACAATTATGAAGGAGGAAAACCAACACATACAATGAATTCCAAGGTTTATAATGAACCATCCTGATTTAGCATATTGGTGGTTCGTGTTGATTATTATCATAAATAAAACTTGAATATGGGATTGAAGGACGTCATGTGGACCATCAAGCCTATTTATTGAGAAAACAGCATATAAATAAAACTCTTTAAATAATGAAATACTTTAATGAACAATTTATTCATCTAGACTTTTACTTTCCACCATTTTGTCAACTCTCACTGCTCAGTTGCACAGATAACGGCAACAGCTGATCTTACAATTTTTAATACAAAACATATATGGTATATATTCGATAGTTCGCCACAACGTGGAAATGGAAATCATGGATTAAAACGTCAACTTTTCATATTTGTTTACTAGTAACCGCCACAAATTGAGTAGACAGTGTCAACATTTTCAAGTAACCTGCATCATTTTATAACCTGCCTGGAATAACAATACATTCAATTCAAAATTGCATTACCATAAATTTAAATTGTAATAAATAAAACTTACCGTTTTAATTATTTTGACAAGTAAACCTAAGCGCATTGTTTCTTGTTTCATAATTTTTTAGTTGAAATTTTAACTTCACAGATTCTTATTCTTTCTTAACTGACACAACTATAGCTATAAATTTCTTTTCTTTCTAGTCCTATCACCTAGACCTAGAGAAAGGATAAAAGTCCACAATTAGAAGTAATATTTCAACACAAACAATTTACCATTTTGAGGTTATCTGTCAGTTATGAAAGCATGACTACCACCTCTAGAACATGAAAGGCGCCAAAAACAGTACGTTTATAGATCTTCTAAACGTCGTGTTTTCAGTGATAAACAGTGCTTTTATAGACTCATAAGTACACCGAAATAGAAAAATGACCTATAATAATTGTCAGATCATATTAATATAAAATAATCAATTTATCCAAAGAAAAACAATCAAATACTTTCACTTTGCATTTTTCATTTGCAAAAAAATGATATCAACGGTGGCACTATGAAAAATGAAAAGTGCAAAGTTGCAAAGTTTTTGGTGGAACAGGCCCCAGGAAGATACTCGTAGTCTACGTATATTAGGTTTAACTTAGGTTTAAATTATACCATCATGGATATAATCAAAATAAATTTTTAGACACAAGTAAAGAAAGTTTCTTCCTTTCAATGTAGATTATCTGAACAAACGAGAACAGTTTAGTAAAAGTTGGTTTTCTGTTTAATTTAATACGAAAAGATGAGATTTAACTCAAAATTGTTAGTAAGTCTCATGATAGATAATAAAACCATTACTTACGAGTAACAATTTTCCAGGAATCAATTTTCCCTGCAATGAATTTCTGCCAATTACTCGAGGCAATTATATCCGGGGATGTTATCCGGTTTTCCGCGGATTACTGCGTTGTTCGGCACCCTCTAATTACGTCATTGTGAAGAAACAAAGAAAGACCTTAAGACATCCAGCGGGCAATTATTGGGGAGAAGCGGTTCGCGTATGTTAAACAAGCAATAAGGACTGGCGCCGTTGGTTGTTAGCCTTTGTCAGTCAATTGACAGCAATCCTCCGAGAGTCGTTCTACTCCAGTGGCGCTCAAACGCGACTAATCTGCATCTTGTTCGGATGCAATTCATTACACGATATGGATCGCAAAATACCTCGTTCATTTCATTATAGGTGCAATCAATCTACTTCTCGTGTTGGAATGTAAGATGAGGATGGGTCTCTAGCATCTAGTAAGATTTGCTCACTAGTAACAAATTGACTGCAGGAAGGAAACTACTAATTAAACCGAAAGATATATTATAACAATGAAATATATAGCTTATTATTTATCGTTCATTATTTAAATTTAGTTTTTTGTACTATTATCGAGATAATAAGTTTCTGTTTTCGGAATTAAAAAAAATATGCTCGTGCTTTCCATTTAATAATAAAGTTTCTAGTACTTAGCTACTAAATAATAATTTCAATGAGTTATTTAAAATTAAGCTACGATAGTTACGTTAGAACTTAATTAATCATTTTTACTTCCTTGTACAAAGTAAAGGAAGTATTGTAATCGCGAAAAATTTCGGTATTCAGATTTCAACAGAAATATTCATTTTGACGATCCCTGAATCCATTTTGATTAATTTCGTCGTGACGTCTGTACGTACGTGCGTACGTATCTCGCATAACTCAAAAACGGTAAGCCGTAAAAAGTTGAAATTTTGTATTTAGGACTGCTATAGCATCTAGTTGTGCATCTCCCTTTTTGGTCATTACATAATTTTCAGAAATGGTACTTTATATGAAGCCTATAATAGATTTTAATAAAAAACTATTCTAAAATATAATCCAAAACTTTTCAAATTTGGTATATAAGACTTTTATGTCAATTAGAACAACATAGTAGATTTTGGTTAAAACAGGCTAACCGGAAGTGATATATTACCTGAAGTTGTTAACAGTTTTTCTTGAATAAAATGATTTCATTTTGATTTTAGAAATAAATGCTTCAAATAAGAATTTTAGAGAATTAAATTCTGCGTCTAGCACATCAAATATTATTAAATTAGCCCTTTGTATAAGCGAGATATATAAATTTAAAACTTAAATACCTTTTGGTTTTTGTAATAAAGTTGCTATGAATTGGGACAAAAAATAATAAAAAAACAAAAAAGATGTTAATGTCAAATTACGTCAAATACGTACAATTTTATAATTGGGTCTATACTTCATATTGGTCTTGCGTACAAGGAAGTCGTGTGGTGTCCACATCAGATTTTTTTAAATTATTGTTGTGAGTAAAATTATGAAATTAACCAGACTGCATTTACTTCAGATCTTGGCGAAGAAAAAAAGTAATAAAATACCCGATATACTATATATAATCGAAAATTAAAACTTTTGGCTATTTTATGGGGAAGAAGGTTTTCGACTGAAAGAGAAATTGATGCAGTAATAGGTACATGATTATTTTAAAAACATTCCAAAAGAAAATTGGTTGGCAGCTTTTAAGAAGTAGAAGGAAAGAATGGGGATGTGTATTATTGTTGAACGGAACTACTGCATATTTACTACAGTGTGTTCAATAAAATTTCTAAGTCGGAGTAGGCTATGAACAGAGAACGTATGTCTGATCATTATTCAATTCAATAGTCAAGATGTCAAAATTGATTTTGAAATGTAATTTTAAGGAAAAGAGACGATAAATAAGGATACAGTATATTAACATTTGCCGTTTGCTATTTTTTTCCATTTTTAAAATAAGATTCAAGAAGAAAAACTTTGATTTCTTTATATAACATTTTTGACAATATCTCATGTCAAATTGACATTTAATTAAATATTTTTAAATTGACATACGTTTCTTTGTTCATGTCCTAACTCGGACTAGGCTATGAACAGTGAAACGTGCGTCTGATCAATATTTAATTCAAAGGTAAAGTTGTCAAAACTGATCTTAAAATGTAATTTTAATGAGAAAAGACAAGGAAGAAGGATACAATATATTGACATTCGCCGTTTTCTAATTTGTTTCCATTTCTAAAATAAAATTTAAGAAGAAAAACTTTGATTTTCTTTAGATAACATTTTTGACAATATCTCATGTCAAATTGGCATGTTTTTAAATTGAGATACGTTTCTTTGTTCAAAGCCTATTCCGGAATTTTTTTGAACACAATGTATATGAACTATGTGTCTTATTCTCAATAATTTTACCATAACTCTGATATTACATTTATATTCTATGTATATACTATAAAGGTAAAATTAAATGTAATATTTCTATTATTTAAATTTCTTGTCAAAATCCTACAAGTTCCACTTTTTGGATATTAAAAAACTGATGTGGATAAATGGCTCTATTGTCTTCTTTAATTAATTTCTTAATTGCAATTATATTGTTTTCGTTAAGAGTTGCAGGAGGACATTCTCCTCCTTTTTGATGCTGGACAAAAATACTTCTTTCAAATACCAGCACCAACTGTAAATTGTAGCCAAAGAAGACGCTTATTCATAAAACTGGGTCTAAACTTTCCTTGCACTCATAGCATCGTTGTTAAAATCATAATAAATCATGATTTGAAAATGCTTTCTGGTTAATTCTGTATTTTCACTTATAAAAACATTTTAGAATAATGAATAACCAAGTTTTAACTTAACTTTCGCAATTTAACTTCAAATGACATACAAATAACTGTTTGAAATGATAGTGTTATTTTGTTTTCCACGGTCTACTATATTTACTTAGTGTCATTAATTTTAGCATGATCCTCAAATGAGGGTCAGCTTACTTGGCTGTCTCTGGCATGTCTTCCTTCCCCCCACTCTCAACTAGTACGAGTGCAACGCATGCCGGTACAATGACAGACACACGACCGTCTGCACCCAATTAGTTCTAATCAATTTACATGGAGCACTACGTGCCAGGCCTACGCTGATCCTCATTTGAGGCGCCGGGCGCGATCGCTGTATCGCCTGCCCTGATAACCACCACCTTCAAGTCGTGGCGTGTCATTCCCGCGCGATATACAACGGGGAAGTAAATTGTAGAGCTGGCTGAAAAGCAGACATTGAAAATTGAAAGGGTTGCCCGAGATTACGTGTTTCTTAAATTAAGCGGGGGAAAATTTACTTTAAAACGTTTAATGAAATGTGGTATATAATTTACTGTAATACTTGTATAGGATGTCTTACAAGAGATTCCCCTCCCTTTGGGATATTATTCTAGGAGCTAAATAAGTTGAAAATTGAAGTGAAATTTTTTTGATTATCTTTCATTATTAAGTAATCGGTAGTAAAAACAATAGCATATTAGGGGTAAAAGTGAAACTTTGTGTGCCGAGCGCGGGAGTTTGCACGTCGAGGGAAGCGAGTTGCATGCATGGCATACATGAAACACTTTTCTACAAATGACATATTCTTTCTTCAAACGTAAATATTTAAAAATTAATAATTGACTACATGACTTTACAATAATTAAATTACGAATTTCAATGGGGTATGTGACCAAATTTTTATTTTGACATAATATGATACTAGACAAAAAATAAAATACCCGTATTTTTTACATCGATTAATTTTTCGTACTTTACGAGAAAATAATTATTAAAAATTTGGGAAAGGGATTTGTGACGTGCCAATGGTAGAAGCGTGAAAAAAGACGGTTAGACTGGAGGAAAAGAGATAGTTATAGCCAAATGTGATCATGCCACACCCTGCCACACCTATCACAACATAAACGCGACGTTGATAGGCTGATTTATAATTGTCTCTTTCCTTCCCGCAGTATATCTGTCTTCGTCCACGGTTCTAAAATACTTACGGCATATATCCCTTGTCCAAAACATTAAATTGTTAATAACAAGATTATTACAAATCAATGTTTAGTTTTTATTATTATAATGAGAAGCTATAGTGGCTAGTTTTTATATTTTATGACATATATATATATATATATATATATATATATATATATATATATATATATATATATTGAAATTCGAATATGGTCACATACCCCATTGCAATGTTGCTATGGATACCCCTGAAGTTGTTCAATCTAATTAGTCCAGTCAACGAATGCTTAAAAAAGAGATGTAAACAAAATTTGTGCGCACTTTTTAGACTTTTGGGCTTAGTTCGGAGGTGTTTGGAGATGAATATATCAAAAGTCCTCGGGTCTCCGACGGGAGCTAACTTCAGGGCATAGCAAAATATGTCTCTTTTTGGTTTTTCGCTTACATCTCGATATTTATTGATCCTTACGAAAACGTCTTTATACAAAATATTTAAGGTGGATTCATGCAACATTCATTTTAATTTTATTTTCACCACATTTTAATTCTAAAAAGTTAAAATAATGAAAATAAGTGGACATGTTCATGCAAGCGCATTATTGATTTTAACTACATTTTCATTACATTAGAACATTTCAAAGTTAAACAACTTTTCATTACATTTTCACTAGAAATACGCGAAGAACAAAGTGACAGCTATTTTAACATTTTAAGTAAACGGTAAACTGATATTGTTATTAAATTTAGTTAAATAAAATATATAATGAATACAAAAACAAAGTAGCCAAAGATAATGTGCGGAGAACTATTTTAGTATACACAGATATAAAATTACATAGTGAATTTGTATGAACACCCTACATTTTTAGTGAAAATGAAATTAAAATGTAATGTAAATTAAATGAAAATTAAATTAATATGAATGTGCATGAATCCACCTTAAAGCTGACAAAATTCGGCATAAAATAGTTCTTATTAATTTTTTCTTATCCCTTACCGTTTTCTTGTTTTAAGCTGTTGAAAATCGTTATTTTTTGGAAAAATAATTTTCACACTACGTTTCTGAACATACGTATATAATGTCTTGTACCTTCAAACTATTATAGAGCAAAAGTAATCGGAATCACAGTATTAGAGGATAAAATTATCTTTTAAAAATTTCGATTAAGTGCAACAATTACCGGTAGGTGGCCACCTAGCAGTTGCCGTTGGTCGATCTTCAGCAGTGTATCCAGATGGGAGGGAATTCCCTTTTTTCGTAGGAATTTTACTGTTATGAGGGAAAAAGGGATTTTATATTAAGAAGAGGGAATATATAAATTTATCGAAAATTATCATCATATGAATAAAAAATACGAATGAGTGTGAAGAATATTTTTGGAAAAAATAACGATATTCAACAGCTTAATACTAGAAAACGGTTAGGGATAAGATATATTTTGTCAAATTTTGTTAGCTTTAATTTTGTGCATAAAGGCGTTTTCGCTAGGAGCAATCATTTTCGCGCATAATGGCTGTACAACACTTAACGATAAATCGACCGAATTATTGATCGACTGCGACTTTGAATTTATCGGTACGTGTAAAACAGAAAAATCAATCAATTTGTTTACGAAAATAAATTGATCAATAAATTGATGAAATAGAACGAGTTTTTGATTACTTTTCTAGTGTCAACTCTATAGTATTTGATATTTCAAACTATATTTAATGTATGCTTGATTCCAAGGTTACAATTGCGTATATTCACTAATTTTACTCATTTTTAACAAGTACGTTACATGAAAGATTACACTCCAAAAAACTACAAGAAAACTGAAACGTTGCTAGGTTAAACTCTAACCTCACAAATATATAAAATAATATTAAGAAGTTGGTAGTCCTAATGTCAACAAGAAAAAATCTGATGTGGCCAGCACATAACCTCTCGCCAGATATTTTACCTGGTTGTACGCATAAAACGGAAAATATTTTAAAATACAAATACATATATTCATGTCTCACTACAAAATAATAATTTTAATATAAATTATGTACAATACATACATTTTCTTTATATTCGACATCCTGAATTTTTTTTCCACTTTCCTTTTCTTTTTCTTTTTTTCGTCATTTTTTCGCAAATTCCTTTTATATTCTTTTTTAGGTATATTCTTTTGCGTTGTTGAATTTTTATTTATTTTCATAATCTTCATAATGATGTACAAATATTTTTGACAGTGGCATACAAATATTTTTGACAGTGACATTTATGTGTGAATAACAAACATTTGAATTTCTTGCCTTGAAGTAGTTTGATCTAAGAATTTTTACATCAAATTATTTTATATGCATTTCTTTTTCTCTAAATCTATAGAAGATATAATAATGAATTTATATTTATCGAATAAAGAATTTAACGTTCTTTAATATAAGTATTTACATAAATTTTCGATAAATAATATTTAGATGATTTTTTTCTTGTACCTACTACTTCCGGTTGTCCAATTGTTGCCAAAACTGACTCGACTCTTCCCATTATTGTTAGATTGAGGAATCCGTAGTTAAAAATGTCTTAAGTCTTATAGTATTTGAGTTATGGTGAATCCAACATCCACACACACATCCACACACACACACACACATACGGACATCATCGTAAAAATGTTATAATCGGATTCTAGGGACCTTAAAACGTGCTTATTCACTAAAATCTGGATATGCGATTTTTAGCATGAATACAATACCTCTCTTAGCGAGAGGTAAAAAATTGATAGAAAATCGTTAAGTGTAAATTCTCAACGACTTGTAAGATAAATTGATCGATTTATCCCTCAATAAATTAAACGATTTATTGTTAAGTGTAAAACAGCTATAAGCGAAAGACCAAAAAAGGGACATATGCCTTAAAGTTATCTCCCTTCAAAGACCCGAGGACTTTTGATATATTCATCTTCAAATTCCTCCGAATACAGCTCAAAAGTCAAAAAAGTGCACACAAAAGGCTGTCTAGAAGCCATGCCTTGACTGGACTAAATGGAAGCCCAAGAGTATGTGTTTTTTTCTATTTAACAATTTTTTCATTTTATTTAAAATATTTATTAATATTTTCGTCATTGGACTTGGATATGTCATGTCGCTGCAATTATGGAAGTAACCAAATTACAAACATGAATATTCTTTAATAAAAAATTTAATTGGTTTACTGTTAGAAAATTCAATCTTTTAACTGTTCCTTTGGAGTTCTAAAATGATATATTTTTAACGTTTAAAGGAAAACGTATTTATTTAATCTAAAAAACTGCAAATACGGGTTTTGGTTATACTTATATATAATTTCCATTCTAGTTTAAGTATAAAACAGAGAACTTTCGTTTAAATAAACTGAAAGCTGCCTTCTGGTTGAAATATGGCAGTTCATAAATAAAATATTAAAATTCTCACCTTCATTGACATTGCAAAATATAGTTAATCTCCCTCTCGCAATGTAAATGCAAATTTGAAATTCCAAATGAATATTTAACGTATCAAAAATGTTCATTACTCGTGCTTCAGTTAACGAAGCAAAACCTATAACAGCGCTAGTAAATGTTGGTATCTGAGAACAACATGAGGAAAGTCTTGTTGAGAAGTTTTTGAAAGTTTGGTTCCAATTTCACTTTGCGGTTTATGAAAATTTGCTGCAGACGGTGTTACCGCATATGCATGTAAGCTCATAAGTGGTTGTCAAGGAACCGCACGTACTGCACCAACTATTAATGCACTGAAAATTCTCATGAGGCGTTTCTTCGCCTGGAGGGTTAGACTGTTTCAGTTTTCAGTGATGCTGTCATCGGTGGCACACACGTTAGAAGTTAAGAATATGATTACAAATGAAGCTAAAATACAAGTATTCAAATTTTACAAAAACATAAAATGATTGAAAGCTCTTTTATAATGATATAATTCCAATTTCTTTGGTCTACAATTGAAAATTTTGAATAGAATATAATTCCCAGATCACTTATTTTGTACTTTCGCTATTGGGATTTTCAAATAAGAAAACACTAACTAGCGGCGACTATTAGAACTACAGACAGTGGTACACATTTGACATTTACATCAAACTACAACTATATGACTACAAAAACTTTATTATACATACTTGAATTATAAATAAAAATACTAATAAATTTGAAAATAATACGAAATCTAAAGAAATACAATTGACAGAAATGCTACGCTGACAAATGTCAACAAAAAGTGTACCATTGTTTAATGCGATCAGCGCCATCTCTTGATACTTGAAAATCCCAATAGCGATATGAAATGGTGCAATTATATACAGGGACCCGAACCGTAACGAAACCGTAACCGAAAACCGCAGCGATATTTGACTTTTTATGAAACCGTAACCGAAAACCGAAACCTATATTTTATTTCTTTAAATATGGAAACCGAAAACCGATACGAAAAATAAATTCGTTCTGTAACCGAAAACGTAACCGAACCGAAATAATATCGGTACTAAAACCGTAAATTTAAAAATAGATATTTTTTTATTAACCCACATCTTTTTCGTAGAAATATTGTGCATGCCTTCGAATTCATAAAAAAGTAGTTTCTTATTTAAAAAATAAGGCATTTTACTCCATTTTTAAATTATTTTTTGTATTTATTATAAAACAAATTGCTCATTTGTTGACATTTTTCAATCAATCACGCATTTAGTTTACGTATTACTATTGTATTAGAATTAAAATATTAATAATTTACGAAAAGTATTTAATTTTTGTTGCAAAAATAAACTTAAGAACTTTAATGTAAAAACTTTAACTCATAGTTACTTTTTGAACCACGAATTTTATTTTTAAATCACACCTTAAAGTAAAAGTACCTACCTACCTTTATATTTTTACTTAAAATAATTACTTACAGATTCGTTTCGAATTTTGAATTCCAAACAAGCCGAATATATCTATTAGTACTAGTTGTTAGTGAAACATGGAATTAAAATGTTATTACATTAGGAAATAAGTACTAAATATAATTCATGCTGCAAAAAATTAAAACTAAGCTAATTTCTCATTTAAACCGAAACCGAAAAGAACCGAAACCGTAACGAAAACGAAACTTATTTGTTTTTTTAACCGAAACGAAAACCGATATAATATTTTTTAAAAACCGTAACCGATAACCGAAACCGATTTTTTATTAAAGTAAAAACCGTTAACCGTAACCGAACCCCAAAATTTTTCGGTTCGAGTCCCTGATTATATACTATTAAACTGATTTTCCGGGGGACCTGTGTTTGATTCCGGCCGACGCTAAAATTATTTAGAATTTTTAATAGCTCAAAAATGACCTCTGCGGTTCACTCTATACCCCAACAATAAGTGCTAGTGAAATGACGCCTAATAAACCCTTGCACGGTACGAATATATCACCATTACCGAGATCTGTACAGCAAATTGACCACCCAGCACCGAGCAATAGATAATATGCCGTTTATCGTGATGATATATGTATTATTTATATTTATTTAATAGTAATCTATTTGTATCGCACCAAATATTTTGTTGTAATTGATTACAATTATCATTTACATTGGTTGAATTGTAAATTTTGAAGTCATCAGCGATATTACCAATGCACATGATAAAAAATTTGGAAGTTCGTTAATAAAAAGCAAAAACAGTAGAGGACCAAGATTTGACCCTTAGGGTGCACCGTGATTTGCTAAAAAAACTATTCGAATGTATAATAGTTATTTAAAACAATCTATTTTCTGTCTAGTAAGTAGGAATAAAATATTTTCATAAAACTGTTATGGAATAGTATATTAAAAAATAAATTACAGAATGCACGAATTCAAAATCTTGAATATCTTTCTGTAACGTGTGTTTTATACAATTTTCTCTGTTGAGCCTTCCATTTATATTTTTACCTTCCGTCACCTTTAGGTAAGGAAGGTATTGCCTGGTCAAAAAATTCGGTGGTGAGTTTTTAATGAATAAGCACGTTTTAAGGTCCCTAGAATACGATTTTACTATTTTTATGATGATGTCTGCGTGTGTGTCTGTGTGTGTGTGTGCTTGCGTGCGTGCGTGCGTGCATGCGTGCGTGTGTGTGTGTGTGTGTGTGTGTGTGTGTGTAACAAAATTGGTCAACCGGAAGTATCTTCATTTGAATATTTTAACAGTTTTTCTTGAAAAAACGATGTTAAATATCATTTTTTCACATTCAATGTTATTATAAATATTAAATTTTCAAATTTCTTCATAGGTTATGGATCTATCCTGTTTACCACTTGCGTTCTTAAAATATCGATTCCGGTAGCTATAACCTGATAAAAAGCTGTTTACCGATAACAGTTCACCGGTAGAATTTTCGTAAATATCTTATATAATTGACGGAAGGTAATGTGCTGGCCACATCAGATTTTTTGAATAAAAATATTAGATAATTGCCATTAAGGGATATTTTGGTAGAATTCTTAGATTGGTGACAGTATTGGCGAAAAAATTCAAAGTGGGTGACGTCTGGCGACAGATTTTTTGAACTATAGGAATAAGGAAACATTGATAGCATACATTGAAACGTATATAATTTAAACAGGTTTAATTTATATTTGTTGTAAAAGAAAGTGAGATATATAGTGTATATTACATTTTCAGGTTTAAATAATGATCAGTAAATGCTAAAGATACTGCTCAGTGCTACAATGCAGTAATTGCAAGTCAAAAAGTATAAGTTTACACTATACCCCAAGTGACAAAATATGATCTTGAAATTTTCTTCCCTTATAGTTGACTTCTCTAATCGGTTCTACTTTTATCTTTTTTAAAACAGGAACCCAAAATTCTTATAATTTTATAGCCAAACTATATTGTTTATCATCCTTTTTAACAAGTTTTCTCCTTACTTGTTCCAAATATGTACAACTTAATTTTTCTATTTCTGCTACTCTGTAATACACAAAACTATAAACAAATAAATTAATAGCATAATAATAATGATAACTTTTGTTGTAAAACAATAAATATAGTTTTGATTTTTACTATCCTGTTTATATGCAACAAAGCTGCAACAATATGTTTGCATTTGCCTCCCAGTTCTGTTCTACAACTAAATTTGTTTTCGAATAATTTATATTCTCATTTAATAAAATTTCAATCATATGAGGATCTCCACTCAAATGACTGGTTTTTAAACAAGATCCCAGTATTGTACCTGGTCCATAATCTTTTATTTCACTAAGCAATACATGTCCAGCCTTAAAAACTGCTTCGTTTTCTTTTAGGACGTGCAGGAACAATGTATTCAAAAATATCACTTAACTTTATATTAATTTTCTCCATATTAAATACTTTGCTCTATGAAATGCATATTGCCAGCAATAAGGAATGATAGAACTCTCCTTATTCCTCCGCCATCTTGCTACCGTCCGGCCTGCCATCTATAGTTCAGTTTTTCGCCAATTCTGTCCGTTGCGTAGATATTTAGTGTATTTATTACAGTCATGTCAATCTCAACAAAATATCACCAATGATCGTTTAAGAGTGAAGTTCCTTTTAACATCAACCTGCGTGCTAGAATATGATATTCTAATTCCGAAACAGAGAAACCTATGTCTGCAAGCTTGGTTAATCGAAGGTTTAGCAAAATCGGTCTCTTTCTAAGACATCTGTAACAAATTGAGAAAATGAATAAGACAGTAAATTCTTCCAACGCGTTTTTCAATTCTTAAAATATATGCCTGTAATTTATAATTCCATAATAGTTTTTAATATTTTATTAATTCATTTTTAAATATATAAACGTCTGGTACGTGCAACATGCAACTACCTCATTTGTATAAATAAAATATAAAAACCAGAAGAAAAAGAAAATAATTAAAAAATGTAAAGAAAATTATGTTACTAATTTTATGTTGGAACGAAGAAAAACATAATTTATGTTCTTTAAATTCCTGAAAATATAAATATTGTTTTGCTTCCGTAACTTTTATTTATAAGGTCTTTACTTTAGCTTATAAAACAAAAGAAAACAAATCTGTATCTAAACCAGTTTTCCAAGTAGCTTATGAAAAAACAATTTCCTTCAAAATCACATTATCCGAAAGTCCATTCGTAATTCTATATAATCTCCACAGATAATCTTCCACGGCATACTTTTTAAGTTTTTAACATCCTTTAAAACAAGTTGGAACAACTTTGCTGAAAATTCGTACGCATAAATATAATTAGTGGGAAGGAGAAGAGACGAAGAAGAAGAACAAAAGTGTAAAAGTCTCGTCCAGTGACAGTTCTCCTCTTGTGTCAGGGGTTATAACTGTAACCGGAAGCCGGGGACGTTTCCGTCTTCGTCAGCCAATCGGAACCGGCACCACGTCCCGGCAGAGTAACTAGCACCGACAGGATAAGACAGGGCGAAGGCTATGGACCGAGGAGCAAGCTTGGAGTTACACGACGCTTCCTTCCTACTTCACGCTTCAGGCGCTCTCATTATCTTTACATGAATTTTCTTAATATTACAGGAGTTTGAGATTCACCTGTCTGAAATATCACTATTGTGGGCTGTTACATAGATGGTTACGCAAAACCAAAGGATATTTTAAATATTTTCAAGAGATGAACAAAAAAGGCACTGGGAGATTTTGGGCGAGTGGTCAATCAACTTATAAAATAATAATTTTATAATATTCGTAACTTTTCCAAAATTAAGTTTTATTTATTAAATAATAGGCTATTTGCGTGGTACTGAAAATCTGATATCTATTACTAAATACCTAAAGTAAAGTTGAAAACGTATATAAAAACATAAATTTTATTTTAAAAAATTATATGTTTTTTAATAAATTAAGAAAGAAGTTTTTCTTTGACGTCATTATTTTGAACTGGAGAAAGGGATGCATATTTAAGAATGTAACCTGCAGATATGGCGAGCGAGTGCGAGTTTTAATTTCATTTTTCTGTCACTGTCTCTCTTCTTTATTATTTACAATTTGCGTGGTTTCTGTTACTTTTATTACGTATTTCGATTTGTTAAGCAGGATTTTGAAGAATTTTAACTTACCTTATACTCGTACACGATTAAAATGACAAACGAAAATATTAACCTCCAAACTATTATTCAAACACGTGATCTGTCAAGTTTAAATTACCCGCACATGCCGTTGCTATAGGGCGACCAATGCTATGGCTTTACGGCCATTCATTGGTTCGTCGTAATTCTACGTCATACATGGCGGTAATTTAAATATTAAAATTTCATTATTATTTTATTAATGAAAATTTTGCCAAAAGAAGAAATATGAGTAGCAAGTTTTTATCGTCTCTTGAAAAATATTAAATAAAAAATTATGCTTTTTAATAAATTAAGAAAGAAGATTTTCTTTGACGTCATTATTTTAAACTGGAGAAAGGGATGCATAGTTAAGAATGTAACCTGTAGATGGCGAGCGAGTGCGAGTTTTAATTTGATTTTTACATTAATTCATTTTTCTGTCACTGTCTCTCTTCTTTATTATTTACAATTTGCGTGGTTTCTTTTACTTTTATTACGTATTTCGATTTGTTAAGCAGGATTTTGAAGAATTTTAACTTAGCTTATACTCGTACACGATTAAAATGACAAACGAAAATATTAACCTCCAAACTATTATTCAAACAAAACAGATGATCTGTCATGTTTAAATTACCCACACATGCCGTTGCTATTGGACATACCGATGATATTGCTTTACGGCCATTCATTGGTTCGGCGTAATTCTACGTCATACATGGCGGTAATTTAAATATTAAAATTTCATTAATTTTTTTCTGGCCAATTAATGAAAATTTTGCCAAAAGAAAAAATATGGGTAGAAAGTTTTTATCGTCTCTTCAAAAATAATAAATAAAAAATGGCACGCAAGTAGCCCATTGTTAAATAAGCAGTATACGGGGTCTCGTGGCCGTGTGCCTGAGTGTCTGGTCGCGAATCTGTGGACCCGAGTTAAGTCCCAATCGACACCAAAATTTTAAATGGTACCCATGTGGTGCATTCTCCGCGCCAGGAATGAGTGACCGTGAGATGACGTCTGGTTAAGCTCGCACGATACGAATATGTCATTACCATTATCAATATCAGTCAAAAAGCAGATTGCCATACCCAGAAATGAGCAATATGCCATGATGATATAATTATTTATTTATAATAATCTTATTTGTTTTTGGTCTCGTGGCCGCGTGCCTAAGCGTCAGGTTCGAATTTTAAATAGCACAGAATTGATTGTGCACTCTCCACGCCAGCAATGAGTGCCAGTGAGGTTACGCCTGGTGAGCGCCCGCACGGTGCAAATATTTCATCATTACCGGTATCTGTGTACAAAGCAGATTGGCACACCCAGCAATGGGCAATAAACCGTGATGATATATTTATTTATTTATTTGTTTTTCATAATTACTTTACACGTCGATGTTTGCTGACTTAAATTTACAGTAATATAAATATCTACCCAAAAAAGTGATGTAATTAATAGTTGATAGATCGATTTAACAAAAACTCACCTCAGTTGATCTTGAAGTGAGTTGAGATATACTGAATTGAGTGCGCGGCCATTTGCCAGCAAATAAACGGGTTTTACGTGTTACTAAACTTAGTAGATCACGTAGTGTACGTGTAGATGGCAGAATTTCATTTCAAAGCCTTGGTTTATCATAGGAGTAAACATGACTCAAAATATAAAATAAAAATGTTTTGTGAATGTTATTAGTACCTACTGAAAAACAGGTCCTAGTAATATTATGTTAATTGTAATAATTTATTGAAATGCTATACTTACGCCACAATCATCAGTTTTGATAATCCATTTGGTGATGTTTAGTAAGCTTTAGTTTTGTTTATAAATTAAGAGTTTGACAAAAACTGAAGAATGTCTTTTATGGTCAAATACTACGAATAACAAGAATAAAATTTATGGTTAATTCTTTATAAATCGTTGTGATTAGATGAATAAAGATAAAAGTAGAGTAACATCGTAAGTTAAATTATTAATTTTGACACCAAACACAACTACCTTTTTGGAAAACCATGTTAAGAACAAAACATTACTGCGTTCGTGTAATATGTCTACATCAATTATTTGCTCTCAAAAGTCAAATATTGAGAATGCAATTAAAATTAGTTTCTCTTTGTTGAATTTGCGTAGAGAACCCTTTCCTTTGGTGACGTGTAATTGAATAAAACTTTTTCTCTGTCATCCTTTGTGTCAATCTTACTTTGAAACAACATTCCTTTCAATTTTACAATCATACCAGCAATGTATTCTAAACACGAATAGAACGAACGCTCTCGTGCTTCACATGTTCCACGCAAATAACTCATTTTCACTGTAGTCACACGAAATCAGGTTTCTTTTTCTAAATTCAATATCCACTATTTCCACTGCACATGGGACAGGATAAGGACACTTTATGGGCACGAAGACTCTGTAAACGCAATAAAAATCATTTGTCTTTATGCTATCATAACACATACTTATATGTATCGTGAATATTTTTAAACAAAACATAAAATTTTACTACTACTACTACTGGCTTGCATGTTGGAGTATGAGGTTGTTATAAATATGTGATAACATTCCATACATTTGTATGAAATATATACACTTTTTATATTAATTTTATTCATAACACAGTAAAAGCATAACTGAAATTGGATTTGGAATATGTTGGAATACATGTTATTTGATAGTACATTATTGGCCGATTTTAACAACGATTTGTGTTTGTTGAATATTATGATATTTGTAACAAAGAAATAGTTAGATATGTACTATTTAAAAAATCAGATGTGGCCAGCACATTACCTTCCGTCAGTTATATGAGGTATTTACGGAAATTCTACCGGTCAACTATTACCGGTAAACAGCTTTTTATCAGGTTATAGCTACCGGAATCGATATTTTAAGAACGCAAATGGTAAAATTTGAAAATTTAATATGAAGTATAAAATAAAGTCAAATCGTATAGAGAATACAATATTTATGATAACATTGAATGTGAAAAATTGATATGTAACATCGTTTTTTCAAGAAAAACTGTTAAAATCTTCAAATGAAGATACTTCCGGTTGACCAATTATAACCAAAATCTAATCAGTTCTTCATATGGATGCAACGAAGAGGAATACGAAAGAATTATAATTTTTGGAATTGTAGTATTAGAGTTATCGTAGACGAAAATTTTATTACACACACGCACACACACATCCACACATACACACACACACACACACACACACACACACATATATATATATATATATATATATATATATATATATATATATATATATATATATATATATACAGACATCATCGTAAAAATAGTAAAATCGTATTCTAGGGACCTTAAAACGTGCTTATTCATTAAAAACTCACCATCGAACTTTTTGACCAAAGACAATACCTTCCTTACCTAAAGGTGACGGAAGGTAAAAAGAGAAAACAAATTATTTGGAAATCTGTAATTAAAAATAATTTTTTCGTCACCGGAAGTACAAATAGTTTATGTTTCAAATTTTAACTGAATATTAAGGTGGCCATATACTTTTATATCTAGTAAAGAAATAGGGGTGAAAAGCCGTAGGGCAAGTGTCGTACATTATTTTTAATCTTTGTGTACATTAATTTAAATAGATTCTATTTCAAATTTTAACTGAATATTAAGGAGGCCATATAGTTTTATACCTAGTAAAAAAATTGGGGTGACAAGCCGTAGGGCAAGAGTCGTTCATTATTTTTCATCTTTATGTACATTAATTTAAATAGTTTCTGTTCTGTTCTGTTATTTTTCATCTTTATGTACATTAATTTAAATAGTTTCTGTTCTGTTCTGTTATTTTAAATATAAATAAAACATTTTGCCTTCAAGGAAAAAATATACCAAAAATATTATATACTCGTATTAGTATGTTGAGTAATACAGATTAAATACGATAAGTTTAATGGTACAAAAATCCCAGCTTTTAGCAATTTGTTGCCTTTTTTTTCAAGAATTATTTGCTGTATTCTTGGTATTCCACATGAACAATAATTATTGATTTTATTCAAAACACTCGCCAAAGACTTTTTCAAGAATTTTTGCACATAAATTTGAATTTTAAACCAATATCGAATCATCAAACGGATTATAGCAACAAAATGAAGTTTACGAACAAATTTTTGGGGAAATTTGCTTACTGCTAACTTTTATTCATTACTGTACAAGATGTCGAGATAGCTGGAAGTGCTGAAGGCTACTTGCCGTAATGTTTCTTTATAACAGCTTGAAACCGAATAAAATGTAACCTTAAACTTTAAGTTTTACAACCTAGACAAATAAGGTATGTTGTCTTTTATATTAATTTTTTATTAAACTGTTGAATTGCAATTATCAATTTACTTCTTATTATAGCTGAAGATGTCCTGCTACGGCAGGATGAAACGTCCTTTTATATGAACGTTAATAAACTGGATTTATATAACTTTTACTCGTATTTCATTTATAGTTACTCGTAATTAAATTATATTATTTATATATTTACATTTATACTCGTATTAACAGTTTTTACAAAATTTTAAACTTTTATTTGAAACAAGATGATTCAAAAACAGATTTTGTATTGTTTATACTATATTTTTACCTCCCGCTACCCTTGTTAACGGAGGTATAGGGATCGGGCTAAAAATCGCATGTGGAGATTTCTGTAAATGACCACGTTTTAATGTCCCTAGAATTCAATTTTAACATTTTCACGATGATGTCTGCGTGTGCGTGTCGGTGTGCGTGCGTGCGCATGTGCGTGCGTGCGTGTGTTTGTCATATACTATCATTCGGAAAATATTGAAACCTTGTATTTATACGTTATTCTAATGTGGAAAAAAGCCATTAGATTTTGGTGTATATCAGATAACCGAATATGTTACTTTACTTGAAGTTTAAAATAGTTCTTCTCAGAAAAATATATGATAAAAATGATATTTTTTCGAGATTTATGTTATTATAAAAATTAAAGATTATTAAATTTTCTGCAGGTGTGCGTTAATTTTTTTTTCTATATATTTTATGGATAAATTTATAAAATTATCTATAATATACATCCCGGAGCCTACGCTTTAAACAAGCAGCAAACACAATTTCTTGGCTACAAAGTTCATTTCTCAAATGTATGTGACTGACAGATAAATGTAACTGTCAAAGAACTAATTATTTCAAACTGTAACACGAGGGGGGGTCTCTGAAGCTGACTTATAATGATGATACTAAGGATGATGATTCCCAACGATGATACACTTACTGATTGGTGGACGCTTTGATGGCTGGCATCCACGGCTTGTGAGAAGGAAGAACATACATACACTAACACATTCACTTTTTACACTTTACACTAATGAACACTACGGACACGAACACAACTTGTTGATTTAATAACTAATAGTTTTATATTTACACGGTTACATTATTATTAATTAATACCAAGCCTAACATACACAACTAACAAGTGTTACATTCCGTAACCCAGCGGGCGAGCCTCGCCCAAAAACTCAAACTCTTACATGTTAACTCTTACGAGTCTCTAAACCGACTATTACATGTTACTCTCTCGAGTATCTAAATTCAACTATCTTTAAAAAACATAACACTATCATCAGGACAGGATTATCTTAGGGGTATGGGGTGCATAGGCTAGGGCACGTATACATAATAATTTCCAGACTTAATTATCAACAAATAAATGTCTTGACTGTCATAATATGATAAGAATTTCTAAACTGAATTTTGACTTAAATAGATAAACAGAGTTAAAATATGAATATTGAAACTATAATTTAAAAGAGTTTATAAAAAGTTATTTATCTGTTATTGTGCTTACCCTCGCCTTGTCACAAAATTAACAATAGTAACGTTTTAAAAAGAAAATAGTAAATAGAACCATAGTTATATGGAATGGGACTTAATTCAGTTTTCAGCATAATATGTAAGTATGTGAATTTGTATAAATAAAAATTAAATGGCGGGAGGTATTGTGATGGCCACAACAGATTTTTTTACTCATTTTCATTTTATTTATACTTTCAATTTGTGCAATACAAATTTCAAAAATAAATTTTTATTAAAGAATATTTCATAATAATAATTTAATTGTTTATATAATATAATACTAATAAATTTTGCACATAATCTCCAATATCAACAATGACAAATGCAACTGACAAATATCATAAATCATAAAAATAATTCATTTATAACAATTCGCAAATATCAAATCACAAATATAACTAATATCCTGATGTTTGTGTAATTCTTAGCTAGGCATTAGTCGGGTGAAAACCAGAATGCATAAGTATCAATAATTTATAAAATTCTTAAAAAGCTAACAATTTAGGAATCATTAATATGTTTTCATTGGTCCGAATCGAACCTGGGCCGATTGGATTATAACTAATGCTCTTAGCCACGCGACTTCATTAATATAATATTATACTCTCGCATTTTAAGAACTTGCTGAAACATCAAGCATTTGAACTTACACAAGCGTTTGGACTAGATCAGTTGTTCGTCTTAAATATATGGAGTGCATTAGAACTCGAGTCGAACTATAGTAAGTATCCCCGTTGTCGCCTAAGTTACAACTTACAATGGTAATCAAAGTTGTCGCAAGTGTTAAGTGCTCTAACTACACTAGTACGAATCGGTCATAAAACAAGTACCTAATGTACTTACAATCTTGGCTCTACTAAATCCGTTGGCTCTGTTATAATAATGGTTAGCATATTGTCTTTGTCTTACAAATAAAATCTAGGACTATTATGAGAAAAGATATTGATTATACATGAAATAACAGAAAACAAATATATTCGAAACTACTACAGGGTGTAAATGAAATAAGTGCATTAAATTTAACCAGTAATGTAACTCTTCGAGAGCAACAATTTTTCTTAATAATTTTTTTTTCTAAATCTTCTAGTTTTGGAGTTAAAATTCTTTAAAGATTTGTTTAAAATTACGTTACCCGCCACTGGCTAGATATCTGCTGTCCTCATCTGTCTGAATCAAAGTTCCATGTACACAGCACAAAAATTGTCGGGTGGTGGTTGCATACTTGTAAATACAGTAATTAATAAACGAGCAACGGAAAACATATTTATTATTAATAAATTCATAATAGTACAATTTTTAAAATAAAGAAATTTAAAATTTCGATAACAAAATTATAAAATTGTGTATTAACACAGGTTTCTGAACTTATGTGAATAGAGTAAGAGCGTGGGAAGACGGGAAGAGTATACTAGTTATGGAGGTTATGAAATGAATCTTCGTGTGTCAACACGGCAAATCATAATAGTTTAAATACGTTATTCAAAAAATGTAAGTACATACTTTTGTCCATTTAAACGAGGTGGGATTATATGAGGACCAATGACTCGTCAATTTATTCCCGCTCAAACAATCAATGATATTTTTTGTTGAAAATTGTGTTTCCTTCTTACAGTATGAAGATTTTTGTGCCCAGATAAGTGTATTGTGCATTATTAAAGACACTTTCTCTAATATATCCAGCCCTATCAATGAAACTCATTCGCAAAATTGAAATGCTAGAAACAATGAAATTTTTGCACATGGTATGGAAGTAACTGTTGCTCTTTTAAGATATTCCAAATTGTCATATGTAACATCAAACTGTGATAATCTGGAAGATATTGTATGTGGTACAACATAAATTTACGAATATTACGAAGAGGATGATTTATGTGTAACTTCGTTGACCTTGAGAACTTCGCCATAGGTAATTACAATGTCAGTTTATCCGCTAATCATAAACATACGCATTTTGCCAGAATTTTACTTTATAAAAAAGTTTATTACTAATGTTAAAATTTAATTGCAACATCTGACAGGACTGTCAATTACTAAAACAAAATTTTTCATAGGTATTGCTGCTGCATTCAATTATTACAAAAATATTTGTAACGACTCGTCAATTTACGGGGTGGTAAAAATGCTAAAAAAAATATGCGATTTCGAGAAAAAGTTATTAAGAAATATTGTTGCTCTCGACGAGTTGTATTACTGGTTAAATTTAATGCACTTATTTCATTTACACCCTGCATATTATAAACAAAAATTTAAATAAAGAAATTGTTTTACTATTTCGAAAATATTGTATCAATGAATTAGTTTCCTAAATTATTATTTGTATAAAATATGAATTGATAAACCATTAACAAATAAAATTAATCATATATTAGCACTAATGTATTTTGTAACTGTTTATTTCCAAATAACATAAGCTTATTAAAAATTTGTTTTGCAGTAATTCCTAAAAATCCTACATGATCAATGAATTTCATAGAACTATCCAGTGAGAGCCAATATTAGCAAATACTAATTGCATGACAATTCCAGGAATAATAGGTGTAACACATTTAGTATTAGTTTAAACTAGTCGCACATAAAGGTAGATTATTACATTAAAACATACACACATGTCAATGTTAAATGATGTATAGTAATTAACCTTTAGCCACATTCTACACGTTTGTAAATTGGTATGGTATTATTGGTATCATCAATTGATCTGTTTCTAAGAACTGTTAATATCATAATCGTTTCGTAATCAGAAATATATTGTAATATTTGATATTAATATAGGGAATCAGTGGCGTCGCAGCTTTATCCTGATGTAAATATTATTATCTTTGTGCACTAAGTGAAAAGTTATGAGTAACGTATTAACAATTACTCGAAATCTCAGGGAAACGGCATTTATTATCTTACACAACAATAAAAATCTTTTTTGTATTACAATTGGTTGTTAATAAGGGTGAGACAGTTTTCTTACATATTAAGCACAACTTCGAGGTTCTACAGCTTTATTTGATGAAGATGAAATGATGAAAGATACACAAAACAACTATGCCTCATCCGTGATTCGAACCCAGAACCCTTGGGAGCGTGAAGCGACAGCGCTACCGTTACTTCACCTGGGTCGGATTGATTGTTAACACTTACTTTAACTTTGCTTACAGAGTAGTAAAATTACTTATTCTGTAACTCCGTCTGTAACAAGTCTGACTACAGAGTTATTCTTATAGAATGACTAACTCCATTCCTGTCTAGCTGTCAAATATGCTACAGTATATTTGACAGTAATTTAGCAGGAATTCTAAATATATGAAATAGAACTGATTGTTAATATAAAAATAATACTGAAAAAGGTTGGTTCTAAGATACATATTCATACGTAATATAACAAGTGATATGATTATCATCGATGACATTCTCGAGCAATACCTTCGATTATTAATCATATCACGATCTTATATTTGATGAAAGAATATAATGAATTTTTGTGACACATTATGTGTGCTGCTAACCTAACTTTTAATATATTATATTACAACATGGTTAATTTGACAATTATCTTATTATTTGCATCATTGTATCACCCCAACGATTATCGCACATTTTTATACTCAAAATTAACTGTCAATGTCAAATAAAGAAAACAAATCCCATAGTAACGAATATAAATAGGTACATAATCATCTCGCTGCTTATTGCAGATAAATAAGTGCATAATAAAATAGTAAAAAACTCAGATTGATTTTTAATAATTTATTTAAATAAAAACACGGAAAGGGGGCGCAAGCCCCCTCAGAAATGGTCTATCGACGCCCCTGGTCAGGATGTCTTTATTACATATAACAAGGAGGCCACACGTGAAAAAAGTAATTCTCTTTGCTTCTTCACTAAAGGCTTATATCTTTATATGTATAACGAATTACTTTTGTACAATATTAAAAATTTGTTTCCATGTTGCCTGTAACCTAAAGTCACTGAGATTTATACAGATATATTGTTATTGTGCATATATACTGTATAATTTTTCTTCATATTTCTCTTTCCTTGCAACAATCCACCTTCCCCTTGTTCGGAATCAGCGTTGGCTTGAAAGGTACATTTCCTGCCGGTGTAAACTTTTTACTACCCGGCATTTCATAACCCGTTTGATCTTCCCGGTAGCCAGGCAGGATGATGGGACGCAGAAAGCAGATCTCAAGGGGCCAGGAACTAGAGGAATGAGGGGTGGCGTTCAAATGCAAGATCTGCACCGTGACGACACTTCATGCCGAGGGATTCCACGTACTGGCAATCGTTCAATCGGAGGGGAGGATTGAAAATGAATTGATATTCTAATTGTGGCAAAATACAGGAAAAAATACTGGTTATTATGCAATAATTTAGTGTTTTTTGATTTGATTAATAACATTTTATTTAGTGATATTTAGAAAAAACAAATTCAGTTTGAAGATACAAATGAAACATTTTAAATAATGTGAAGTACGAGCATTCTTATTATTACCATCATTTTATGAAAATATTAATTATACTGTATTTCTGGATTCTTTATTATTTTATTTATTTATTTATTTATTTATTTACACCACTCTACAGGATTTAAAATCTCAATTACAGAGGGGGTATAAAAGCAATTATAGAAAATTACAAACTAACAATTTGTGTCCCAATATACATATACAGGTTGCCCATTTTATTTGTTCTCGCCTGAAATTTAAGAATAGGCAATACAATACATATCATAAGCCACTTGGTGAATATTAGTACTTTAAATCGAATAATCAGAGTAGGTATAAGAGCAAACCAAAATTTTAAAAAACCAAGTCATTTATGAAATGTATCATGGATTGCCTATTCATGAATTATCAGTATAAAAACTTATGATAATGACGAGATAATATAATAAGTGTTGTATCCTTTACATTGTTTACAGTTTAATTAAATGAAAAATATTCAACAATCTATTTTCTGAAATAATTAAAATTGTCAGAAAAAATATCAAGATTATTAAATGTCATACATATTCTATACACGGCGCATTAAGGTAAAAATTTGAATTAGAGAACTTTATGTAGAAAGTAAAGCGATATCTACCATTAATTCTAGGCACAAAGAAATTAATATTGCACAAGTATTCACTATCATCAATTACATTATGAATTACTTTGTATAAATATAATATGCTTAAAATATTTCGTCTATTTTCAAGAGAAATAAGATTGAAAGTTTTTAGACCAGTCTCATAATGCAAGTAACGATTGTAAACCTTATGTTTTTTAAACCAACAAATCTCTTTTCCACGCCTTCAATAGCTTATTTCCAACTTTCATAAAAAGGAGACCATACCTGACAGCAGTATTCTAAATTAGGACGTACACAACGATTATATAACATATCTAATTCTTTATGAGATGTACTTCGGTGAATGCAAGAAAAAATCTGATATGGCCAAACATTACCTTGCATCAATAATTATACATACACAATTTATATAAACTTCATAGGAAAAGATTGTTTTTTTTACAGAAAATAGAATTATTTTCGTATTTACTTTAAATTAGGGTTGATTAAGCTATGAGTAAAGTAACAAAGAGATAGGCATCTACGCGTCGACTTTTATTGTGTACCTCTACGTGTCGACAATGTGTAGACAGTAAAATTATTAGGAAAAATGTAGACAATGTAATATAAGAATAAGATTAGACATGGAAAGTGAAGTTTGATTATGTTCGATCCAGTGTTGACGAATTAGAGATTAAACCCAAAAACTAGAGATATTTGCACCATTTTAGAGATTTGGGGATTTTATTTTTATTTCAGGGAAATTTGCGTGGTTAAGTTTCATTTTACATTAAATGTCATACGAATGGCATTCCTCAAGCTTTTTTAAACTAATTTAATATTGTCGACACGTAATCTATTACATTGTCAACGTGAAATAGTCAACATGCCCATCCATGTTGTTTTCCAATCATACCAATAGACTTAAATGATAGCCGTGGTTAACTAGGGTGACTAATATACTATAATTTATTTAGTTTTGCACTCAGTGCAAATGACGTCATTCCCGGCACTGTAGTTATTGTTACAAGAAATATGTTACAAAAGTCCTGTGCAAGATTGTTTCCTGTCACTGACTATGTTTATCTCGACGTTTGGAACCGCTTGAATTTAATAAATCCCTTTTCAATCTTCGAAATAAACGATCGAGATTAATACTTGAAGCCGCTTGAAAATGTCAAGTCAAGCCTATAAAATAACAGGCTTGGACTTACGAAGTCAAGCCGACTTCTGTCAAAATAAACAGTGAAGCTTCAAATAATGTAATTACGCATGCGCACATCCGCAATATGTTGCAGTGTTACTAAATTCATACGATTTGCTGGTTGTTTGTATTTTACCTTATTTTATAAAAGTCGCGACATAAAACTATACAAAAAATATTTGGAGTGATGAAGAAATAAATGTTTTTTTTATGTTTTTGAAAGAGAAGACAAATAACAACATGACAGTTTTTATATTTTGGGGTTATATATCCAAGATGAAATTAGATCATATACCTCTCCCTGTCTTTCTGCATAATCGAGTATTTAACTATCTTTTTTTAGTCGATACGAATTCAAAGAAGATTGAAAATAACTCATTTCTATTTTCAATCCACTGTGATAAACTAATGGGATTTTTAAGTCATAATATACTTGAAGCTGCTTGAATTATCGTGATAAACGTAGTTACTGTCATATAAAGAGATTATGTGGCAATGGATATCAATACACAAAATTCGGGCTATGAAGACTTAGGCACGTATTCTCACCTCTTCAAGTAGCGCTACTTCCGAAAATTCGCTACACAGATACTGATTACATAAATTACTATTCAAAGTTACGTGAATACCATTATCAATATTTCTTTAAGTGCCTAAGTATGGTCAAAATTACAATGGTAGGCATATTTAATTACTTTTGTTAACATTAAAATTAATTCCTCTCTAGAGTATGAATGTTGATACAGAAGGAAATGAAAAACTAATTGCGTTTCGTACGTAAGTATATACAAATATTTTTATATTATTAGATTATTCGTATATTTTTACAAAGAACGAAATTTTACTAAACTTTATGATAATATACGTATTATATCAAATTTTTAAATTTTAAACAATATTATTTAAAAAAGCTTTCAAGAAGATAACAAAATTCATTTATATATTTAAATAAAAAACATACCTATCTTACGTACCTTTATAAGACACGGTATGAATTCGGAATTCCTTGATTTTAAGTCTCGTCTCCGTATAAGAATACTAAATAACATTATTGCTTTCCGACGCCGTGTCAAATAAAGAAAAACCGGCATGCTTGTTGCATTATACATCAGAAATCGTTGCGCCCTGATAACTTTATAGTGATTGTCTGGGAACGCATTATATAACTTGCAAATTGTCTCGAATCCGTGCTCCTTTATCCTGATCCTTGTGTAGTCCTACGGCAGCCAGGCGTCGCCTGCGGCACGCACGGCGTTTGGAACGTGCGGTCGCCATTGGCAACGGCAGCCAGCAATCTACATAGATACTTGGCAAAGTCAACCAGACTATGACACTCTTACGCTGTCACTCAGCCTCCGAGATGGGACAAAAACCCGATGCGTGTTGCTGTCTAAGTCTAATGTAATGTGCCCTCCTTAAAACAAGGGCACGGTCGGTGGCACGATCCCTTAAAGCCCTTTCCCGGGATATAGACACTGCTGAATGGTAATGGCGATACTAGGGTTTTTAAGTGCTATCTTAAAATGTAGATGGTTTCGCACTTCACATATACAGGTAGTCAAAAAATGTAGGGTATTTCTCTCTTCCGCCTACCTGTACGTACAGAAGGTACACTCTATTTCTCCGAATTGATACCTACGTCATCAATTTTTACCTCTCGCTAAGAGAGGTATTGGTTTCATGCTAAAAATCGCATATCCAGATTTTAGTGAATAAGTACGTTTTAAGGTCTCTAGAATCCGATTATAACATTTTTACGATGATGTCCGTATGTGTGTGTGGATGTGTGTGTGGATGTTGGATCCACGATTTCTCAAATACTATAAGACTTACGACATTTTTACCTACGGATTCCTCAATCTAACAATAATGGGAAGAGTTGAGTAGTAGTTACAAAAAAAAATCATCTAAATATTATTTATCGAAAATTTATGTAAATACTTATATTAAGGAACGTTATAGTACATTAAAACACAAGTATCATAAGGCAATCTGTTAACGTACGAGTCCAAGTTTGGAAAACGAGCCGCCAGGCGAGTTTTACAAAGGACGAGTGCGTCAACAGGCCTTATGATACATGTTTTTTATACTATTTTTTCTATTGAGGTAATTTTACAATTAGATTTTTTAAAAAAAAGACTTGTCAAAAGTATGAGTTGGTGTTTTTTTTATCAGTTATGTTGGTAGCGCTTCCCGCTAAAAATTGAAATTTCACATTTTGACAGTTTGTGTATCTTGTGATTTTGTCAGATGGTTTACATTAAAACATTATATCAAGCATTATACAATTATCAAAGAGGAAAACCAATACATACAATGAACTCCAAGGTTTATTAATGAACCATCGTGATTTGAGATATCGGTGGTTCGTGTTGGTTACTATCATAAATAAAACTTGAATATGGGAGTGAAGGACGTTATGTGGACCATCAAGCCTTTTTATTGAGAAAACAACATATAAATAAAACTCTTTAAATAATGAAATACTTTAATGAACAATTTATTATTTATTAATTACTTTCCACTATTTTGTCAACACTCACTGCTCAGTTGCACAGATAACGGCTACAGCTGTTCTTACACTTTTTAATACAAAACATATATGGCATATATTCGATAGTTCGCCACAACGTGGAACTGGAAATCATGGATTAAAACGTCAACTTTTCATATTTGTTTGCAAGTAGCCGCCACAAATTGAGTAGACAGTGTCAACATTTTCAAGTAACGTGCATCATACATTTCATAACCTGCATGGAATAACAATACATTCAATTCAAAATTGCATTACCATAAATGTAAATTGTAATGAATAAAACTTACCGTTTTAATTATTTTGACAAAGTAAACCTGAGCGCATTGTTTCTTGTTTCATAATTTTTTAGTTGAAATTTTAACTTCACAGATTCTTATTCTTTCTTAACTAACACAGCTATAGCTATAAATTTCTTTTCTTTCTAGTCCTATCACCTAGAGAAAGGATAAAAATCCTCAATTAGAAATAATATTTTAACACAAACAATTTACCATTTTGAGGTTATCTGTCAGTTATGAAAGCATGACTACCACCTATAGAATACAAAAGGCGCCAAAAACAGTACGTTTATAGATTTTCTAAACGTCGTGTTTTCAGTGAAAAACAGTGCTTTTATAGAAACATAAGAACACCGAAATAAAGAAAATTCTTTATTCGATAAATATAAATTCATTATTATATTTTCTATAGATTTAGAGATAAAGAAATACCTATAAAATAATTTGATGTAAAAAAATCTCAGATCAAGACAAGAAATTCAAATGTTTGTAATTGACACATAAATGTCACTGTCAAAAATATTTGTATGGCATTGTCAAAAATATTTGTACATCATTATGAACATTATGAAAATTAAAAAAAAGTCAACAACGCAAAAGAATATACGTAAAAAAGAATACAAAAGGAATTTGGGAAAAAAATGACGAATATAAAAAAAAATAAAAGGAAAGTAGAAAAAGAAAATTTCAGGATATCGAATATAAAGAAAATGTATGTATTATACATAATTTATAGTAAAACATCCCATAGATTTTGCAAATATATGTGAGAATTATTTTGTAGTGAGACATGAATATATGTATTTGTATTTAAAAATATTTTTCGTTTTATGCATACAACCAGGTAAAATATCTGGCGAGGCGATATATGCTGGCCATATCAGATTTTTTACTGGAAGAATTCCAAAAATTTTATCTATAGTATTATTCACGAAAGATGACATTTCAAGATCATTTATGAACCGTCTGATATAATATTAATTAGATAACTTCATTGCATTTCGTACCCACAGGCGTGGAACGCAAAATATTTATGGATACATATTAACTGAAAAAAATAAATGTACTCTATTTGGAAATTTTGTTTCTTTTTAAAAAATGCTTTTCTCAAAGTTTTATCTTCTTCGCCTACGTTTTTGCATAAAACAAGAGTTGATGTAAACCATAAAATAATAATTTTATTTAAATGTCAACGTCACTGGATATACATTAGTACAGATGGCAGTGTAGTAGATAATTACATGTCTGTAACTCTGCGACATATGTCTCTGCTATTTTTAGTTTGTTAGAAAGTAATGGCACCATTTACGTATATTTGTCACACCACATAAATTAAATAGACATACGTCAACTAATCTTTCTCTTTCTAATACAAAATGTTGCTAAGCTTCTATAAAGTGCTGTGTATTCTTTCTTCGAACAAATGACGTTGAATAGTCGTCTTTCGTGAATAATAGTTTAGCAACTTTATCGGACACGCATGTCATATTTATGAGACTTTCATTCGCTATCTCCTTATCGTACTTGTTATAGAGGGCTGTAGATGCGTCATTTCCGTTCAACCCAATGGCGTGTCAATTTTTTATTGCTTTTAGATAATAAAAACAGGTATATTTCATCCATTATACTTACTACCGTTAATAGATGCACACTGTGATAATAAAAATTTCTTAAATATACCTTAAAAATCTGATGTGGCCAGCACATTACCTTCCGTCAGTTCTATGTATTTTGTATAAATCTCATAAAGAAAGATCCTTGCAAAAGATTCTATTTCTTGTACATTATCTTAAGGCAGTTGTATGTATTTTATACAAATTCCATACAAAAAATTTCTAGCAAAATATCCTAATTATAACACATACATACTGTCAACTGCATTTGACACTGACACCTTTCGATCAGAATTTTCTTAATATAGCAGCTGTTTCCAGAGTTATAGCATAGCTGACTATATACTCGTATATAATATGAAGTATAAAATGCATTCAAATCGAATAGAGAATAAAATATTCTTTAATATTTAAATAACATTTTTCAAGAAAAACTGTTAAAATCTTCAAATAAGGGTACTTCCGGTTGACCAATTATAACCAAAATCTAATCAGCTCTTCATTTAAATGTAACGAAAAGGAATACGAAAGAATTATAATTTTTGGAATTGCAATATTAGAGTTATCGCATTAGAAAATTTTGTCACACACAAGCACACACACACACATACACACACACACACATGCACACACACATACACACACACACACACATACACACATACATACATACATACATACATACATACATACATACATACATACATACATACATACATACATACATACATACATACATACATACATACATATATACATACATATATACATTCATACATACACACATACAAAGATCATCGTAAAAATAGTAAAATCGTGTTCTAGGGACCATAAAACGTGCTTGTTGATTAAAAACTCATCATCGAATTTTTTCACCAAAGACAATACGTTCCTTACCTAAAAGTGACGAAAGGTAAAAAAAGCTAAAGCTGTTTCCAAATAGGTATTTCGACATATCTGCACCACAGAATTCTAAGCCAAAAATAACCACTGTTCTCCTTAAAAGTTCTAAAAAAATTATCTTGCTTTTACATTTTTTTAATAAGTTATCATGATTGTATCACCGTCCGTAATACACACACACACACACACACACACACACACACACACACACACATACACATATATATATATATATATATATATATATATATATATATATATATATATATATATTATTGAACCACTACTGTAATTTTTTCATGGTTCAAGATTTGAACCTTGAGGAACACCTGTAGTAGTAGTAGTAAATGATTGGTATCTGAAGCTATTATACTATACTACCATATTTTGGATAAAAAGGTAAATAGAGATGAAAGTAAGAAGATAAGAAGAAAGGCTAAATTTAGTGTATGGATCATCCAAAAACTTTAAAAATCCAAAATGCCAAACGAACAATAATTTTTGTATACAGTTCTTTCCACCTTTTAATCTATAAAAAAAAACTATTACTATACGAGAAGAAAATAAGACATTGATGGATATGTTTATAAATTACCTACTAAAATTTGAAATTCATTGGTACATGCAATAGTTGAAAGAACAGAATGCAAATTAATATGCATTTTAGCGTAACCTATAATTAACTCTAGGTATATATCACGAAAGACCTCCTTTGTACCATCGATGATGTATAAGGCAATAAATTAAGCTAACAGGACCTGCAGACACAAGGATTCGTATTTTGTATCACAGTATATTAAGAGCGTATTACAGTCAGAAACTGTTGTTACAATACGCCGTATAACAACAATATTAATTGTTATTACACATTAATATGTACTTTCTCGAATAAATATTACTTTAGTGTAATTAAGTCTAATAGATATCTACATAGTTCATAAATCAACAAGTAAATTACACACGTGTAAATTATTTGTTGATGTAGTAAACTTTTATGTATTGTTTATTATATTTTACATTAATTGCAATATACATTTCATTATAGATGAAAAACGAACAGATATGATAATATTAAAAGGCTTATACGTCAATTACAAAACTTGTAATGACAAAAGTGCGTATAACTTATATCAATCATTATATGTATATCTATAAATAATTGAAAATGAGCCTTGACATATATATGTATAAAAAGTCATAAGTTAACGAGTTTCTTGAGAAAAAGTATCAAGAATAATTAAGTAAGTAGTCATTTATGTATATACATTGTTAATTATTGTAATAAAAACATAAATTATCATAATAAACACTATATGTACTGTGTTCTTTTATACAAAAACTAGACCTTAAAATTGGAAGGAACATTAAGGATTAAAAATCTGATGTGGCCTGCACATTACCTTATTCCGTCAGTTATACGAAAATTCTATCGGTGAACTGTTACCGGCAAACAGCTGTTTATCAAGTTATAGCTACTGGAATCGATATTTTAAGAACGCAAGTGGTAAACAGGGTAGATCCATAACCTATAGAAAATTGAAACAGGATAGAAATTTGATATAGTTAACAAACTTTTAACGCGCGTACTTCGCTTTGTATCACTATCTTTTTTTTTGAGATTAGATTCCTCATGAATCCGGTACATGGATCTGGTAGATATTGTATAATTTTCGAACACGGTAACATTTTTTGCCACTTGTGTTTTCGAACACAGTCAGTAGATGCGGTATCTACCGATAGAATTTTCGTAAATTCCTATGTATTTTCTATAGCATCTATACAGAAAGTTCCTTGCAAAAGATCCTAAATTTCTTGTATGTACATTACCTTTCGACAGTTGTATGTATTTTACACAAATTCCATACAGAAAGTTTCGAGCAAAAATATCCTATATTTCGAGGAAAATTATAACACAAATATACTACGAATATGTCAATTGACACTGACATCTTTCAATCAGAATTTTCTTAATATAGTATCTGTTTCTAGCATAGCTAGCTAATTTATGAAATTTAATTTCTTTATAATTTTATAACTCTATATCTATTTAATATGAAGTATAAAATGCAGTCAAATCGTGTAGAGAATACAATGTTCTTTAATATTTGTAATAACATTAAATGTGAAAAAATGATATTTAACATCGTTTTTTCAAGAAAAACTGTTAAAATCTTCAAATGAGGGTACTTCCGGTTGACCAATTATAACCAAAATTAATTGTTATTAAATTATTCAAATCTTTTTTAATACCGAAAATATTTTCATCTAAATGACAACTTTGAAATGTCAAATATGACATTTGTATCGTTCGTTTTCTTAATCTTGTAATAAATGAATAGACAGTTGCCTAGGTTACACGACTTCGAGATTTGTGATTCGTGGATTTCATATCCATCCTAGAATGGATATGAAATTATATCCGTTCAGTTAACTAGTATTGCCTACATATCCACTCTGCAGATTGTGAAGAAATGATAACTTTTTCTAGTGGGGGTAGAAAAAGTATATTTTTATTTTTCGACGCTCTATCCATTAACTTTTTATTTATTCATTGACTCCCTTATTCAGCTCACACCTTTTCGTATGTTTAAAAAATTTCCGTACTTACACCCCTACTGACTTTCAAAATGCAAATCTCAAATATTCTCCCCCAAATTTCTAAAGTAAATGAAATCAGGTTGAGCAGGGCCGTAGGATTGAAGTCTTTCCATAGGCGTACGTGGGATAGGGAGCCAGAGGCGTGGGATAAGGGCAGCGTACGCCTTGTTTATGTATGCCTACGCTGGAAGAATTTCCATTAGATGAAATTTTGGAATGTTTGCATCCCTTCACTTTTCTGTAGCCGCTCAACCCTAAGCATATCACGGAGGGAGTGGTATTGCATCAAATTTAGACGACAAAGTAGCTCATATTGTTTTAAACAAGGATACTTTCAGAGCTGGGCAAGTTACTTTTAAAATGTAACTAGTTACAGTTACAGTTACCTCAAAAAAGAGTAACTAAGTTACTTAAGTTCCAGTTACTTTGGTGAAAGAACTAAGTTATTTACACGTTGAATTTTAACGTTATTGCTTGGCAACACCCAATCAGATTATTATTGTTAATGTTAACGGTACTACATTATAATATAATATAAAAATTAAAAGTGACATTTTATTTAGTGATATGGGAGTTTGCAAGTTTGAGACGAATTCTACCACCAACATATATGAGGTGTTCACAGCCATTGTAAATATTATTTATTTCTAAAAATTATAAATATAAACAAAGTAAAACGTATTTACTGCACCACGTATGTCATGTGACGGGAACTTTGTTTTCCTACGTACACGAACATTTTGTGTGCGCTGTTACTACGTGCATAGATGCTACTTTCAGGTAGCATCTATGCACCCCTAAAAAAAATTTAATCGTGCATAGATGCTACTTTCAGGTAGCATCTATGCACCCAAAAAAAAAATTAATCGTGCATAGATGCTACTTTCAGGTAGCATCTATGCACCCCAAACAAAATATTAATCGTGCATAGATGCTACTTTCAGGTAGCATCTATGCACCCAAAAAAGTATTTAATCGTGCATAGATACTACTTTCAGGTAATTAAAGATTATTATATTTTCTTTGCATGAATACTTTTCCTAAATATTTCATGGATAAATTTATAAAATTACTTGTAATTTAAACCCCGGAGCCTACGCTTTAAACAAACAAAACTCTATGGTTACGCAGTTATTCGAATATATGAAACTGACAGATAAATGTCACTGTCAAAGAACTAATCATTTCAAATTAATAATAGTAACGTTTTAAAAAAGAAAAAAAGTAAATAGAAGAATAGGAAAGGAAATAAATACAGTATGTAGCATAAGTAAATATGTAGGTATGTATTTAGATTAATAAAAATTAACGATTCGCAAAAATGTTTAAGCTAATCCTCATTTTTAGATTAGTGAGTTCTATTCTATCCCGTTTTTTCAAATTTAATCTTCATTTTATTATTAAAAAAGGTAGTAACTTGGATTAGATTAGATAAGAAATAAACTACCAAAATTAGAGTAAAATACGCTAATCCAAAAATAAGGATTAGCTTAATCTTTTTCTGACTCGGGCTGTAAATGGTGGGAGGTATTGTGTTGGCCACACCAGATTATTTTATAAGAATAATCCCTATGAAAGTAAATCATTTATATGTTTACAATTTCTTCATATATCTTCTTTTAATTTATATGTAAAATAAAATATAAATATTGATAGAAAGTGATTATATGTTATACGAGTATTTATAAAATCAAATACATATATTTCACTTTTATATCATGAATAATTATAATTTGCAATTTGAATATTGATATAGAGGTATAATAATTATAATTATACCGTATAGCAGTATTTCACAATCAGAGGTCCGCGGGTCCGTTAGGTTAACCTAACCTAACCTAAACCTGACCTAAGTTTAAGGAGTCCGCAAGTACCTTAGTAAATAACTGTGCCCAATATTTTTTTTTTAAATCACATACTAAACAAACATAAATTACTTTGTGAAAATATTTAAAAATAGCTATTCGCCTCAACATATTTGTGCAAAACAGGATTTTCTGTTATAACAGCCTCAAAATCAAAACAAAGAAAAAGACTCCATGTTTCTCTTGATACGTGTATGCGTCTGGCAATTTTGCACTCAATTCAACCAAGGACGGATTTATTAACGAACGGATCCCATTAAATTGTATAATTTTATTGTGTTAATGAAACGCATTTTTATTTAAAATCTGATGTGAACAGTATATGGCATTTACAAAAATTCTACCGGTGAACTGTTACCAGTAAACAGCTATTTATCAGGTTATAGCTACCGGAATCGATATTTTAAGAACGCAAATGGTAAACAGGGTAGATCCATAACTTATAAGAAAAATAGAAAATTTGAAACAGGTTAGAAATTTGATATAGTTAACAAACTTTTAACGCACGCGCTTCGCTTTGTATCACTACCTTTTTTTTTAGATTAGATTCTTCATGAATCCGGTGGATAGATCTGGTAGATATTGTACAGTTTTCGAACACGGTAACTTTTTACCACTCGTGTTTTCGAACACAATCAGTAGATGCGGTATATACCGGTAGAATTTTCGTAAATGCCTATGTATTTTCTGTAAAATCTATACAGAAAGTTCCTTGCAAAAGATTCTAAATATCTTCTATGTACATTACCTTTCGACAGTTGTATGTACTTTATACAAATTCCATACAGAAAGTTTCGAGCAAAAATATCCTATATTTCGAGTAAAATTATAACACAAATGTACTTCGAATATGTCAATTGACACTGACATCTTTCAATCAGAATTTTCTGTATAATTTTATATCTCTATATCCATTTAATATGAAGTATAAAATGCAGTCAAATCGTATAAAGAATACAATGTTCTTTAATATTTATACTTACATTGAATGTGAAAAAATGATATTTAACATCATTTTTTCAAGAAAAACTGTCAAAATCTTCAAATGGGACCAATTATTACCAAAATCTAATCAGCTCTTTATATAGATGCAACGATGAGGAATACGAAGTATTAGAATTATCGTAGATGAAAATTTTGTTACACACACACATACATACACACACACACACACACACACACACACACACACATACATACATACACGCACACAAACACACACACACACACACACACACACACACACACACACACACACACACACACACACACACACAGACATCATCGTAAAAATAATAAAATCGTATTCTAGGTACCTTAAAACGTACTTATTCATTAAAAACTCACCACAGATTGTTTGACCAAGACAATACCTTCCTTACCTAAAGGTGACGGAAGGTAAAAATTAAAATTATATATTAAAGATTTTTTAAAACATTCCTTATATACTTATATTAAGAAGGAATTTTAATACAGTTTTTGAAAATAAGCATAAGTAAGTTTGGTATAATTATGCCATTATTTTTGTTTCAACGAATTAAAATTTTACTTGGGGGTCCGCCAAGTTCGATATACTTTGCAAGGCGTCCGTATTAATAAAAATGTTGAGAAACACTGCCGTAGAGTATCGGTTAATGTTAATAGAGCAGGGACAAATAAAAGGTGTCCGCTAAAATTAAAATATCCCTGGCTTGTGTAGGCTGGTGGCTGCTTAATTTGCAGACATGCACATCTCAATTTTGCATATATTTAGAATAATCAAGTGATCCATGGCTGCGCATACAGAGTACATAGTCTTCGTTTATGGGCGTGAGTAGCGTGCAGAACAAACAATTTTCACCCAGTTCTATGTCGGAACAATTACACACAATTCAAAGGCATTTAACATAATTATTATAAAGCTGTTTCTTGTTTTACGTCCTACCTGCCCATTTGGCAAGCTTTTCCCCTTGTTCCCCGTTTTATTCTGATAACGGCACACCGTAAAACAGTCTCTAGTTAACAGATAATTTAACTGATTTTATGGTTCGTAATAATATAATGAACAAAAATATAATGAACCATTTCATAAATTTTATCGCGCTCTTTTGCTACGCAGTTATTCCTTAGGGAGGTGTACACAAATTTATGTCTTTAATTCGGATACGCTTCGTTTGGCATAGCAAGGTCGCCTTGCTACGGAATTCAAGAGGCTAATAACTGCAAAATATAATGCTCTTTCTAATACATGTGCTTGATAGGATACTACATATGAATTACTCATAAAAACAACTGTGGGAAATTGACGAAATAGTAATTATCCTTTCATAATAATCGTATTACTTACTCTTATTTTATGCTGGTATATAAAGGTAATGTAATTATACGTTTTTATATGGCGCTCATTTAATTATACTCATATACACATGATATTTCCTTTAACATATATTTTTTAAACAGATAATATACATAATGTGTTAACAATGACATAAATACTACTTGTTTAATAATATTATTTACGAAAAACGTAATTTAATTATTCCACATAAAATTAGTAAGAGGTATGGGTGAAAAAAGTGCCATAGCGTTTCATTTTTCACCCATTTGCATGCATAAATATAGTTTTTACAATTTTATTGTGTAAAAAATAGTACATTAAGATACAAGTTTCATAAGACATGATTTTAGCGCACGCGTCTATGTTAGAAACAAACGCCTTGCCGTGAGTTTTCTAAGAGGACAAATGCGTTGAAATGTCTTATGAAACGTTATTTCATTTTGCGGATTTTCTATTTTGTTACTTTATGAAACTCAGAAGTACTTTATTACATCCAAACGAGTTTCATAAAGTACATATTAAAGAACGAAAATAGAAAAACAGACTTTATGAATCTATTTTAATGAGAAAAATTCATTTTTTTTAACAGACATTAAAAGTTTTGTCATCAGTAGGAGTATAGTATGACTAGCGAATAAAAGTTGACGTTTAAATTATTTAATAGATGTGGTTTCTTGTGAAAACTTTTCCATATGATTTTATTTGATTATTATGTATTCCGTTACAGACGATTAGAATTGTACTCAATACCAATTGAATACGAGGAGGCATTTAAAATGACCTGAGTAACAGGATTCAAGGATGCATTTAAAAAATTTAGTAACGTAAATTCAGGTTCGTTCGTCTGAGGCATAAGCAACCATCGAGTCGGAATTTCTGTTAGAGGATATTAAAAATAATCCTATTTCATAGAACTAAAACAAATTAGTTTAAAGGTCAAAATATTTTATTTTAATTAAAATAAACGTTAAATGTTTAAAATACCAATTTTTAACACACCTGTTTTGTTATTCAGGTACCATAGTCGGCCATCTATTTTAAGCAAGACATTGTAATGTATTTCTGTGATTTCAGAGTTCAGTATTTAAATGGTTTTATGCAAAAATCCTCATACTTAAATATGTAGTACAATTCTATTCTTCTCTAGGATTTGAAAAGAAACCATATCCAATAAATAATTTAAACGTCAACTTTCAATCGCTAGTTATATTATACATATAGAATCAATTTCTCCGATGTCAAAATCATGACAGATGTAAATATTTAGCCTTTAGGCCCGGTATTTTCACTTCCGAATATAGTATTCGTTAAATAAACTTATTCTATAAATTTATCCAACGAATAATTCCATTGCGTTTTTCACACAATTTACAGAAACAAATAGCTAACTGTCGAAAAACGTTCGTGAATTGGTAGCCTTGTAGAGTGAATTTGTGTCAGTAGAGAAGGATGGAGTCTGGCGTAGCCACATTAAGCAGGCAAGGATGAAATATGTCAACTTCTTTTAAATCCGTAGTTGTTAAAATTTGGTTTGACATCTTTAATGTCAGTAGAATGTAACACTCATATGTGGTGAACGAGATATGTATATTGCAAAATTGTCCTTGTACTTTTTGTATATTTCTTTCAGTTCAAAGTAAATGTTTGTCATTGTATTCAACAAAACTATCCAAAATTCGAAAATATTTTGCCAGCGTCAAATGACAGGATCTTTATAATGATTTATCTATTCATTGTTTGAGATCAAATGCGTTCCCCAATATGTAATAATAAATTGTTTTCATAATCGGAATCTGTCAAAAAATTCTTTCATATATATGGTTATATCGCTGTCTGATGGTATATGATTGATTTCTCATGTTATTTATTAATTCAAAGTTCAAAATATCATCATAATCACCAAAAACATTTAATATATCCATTTTGTTAATAAATCTTTACTACGTGGAAATATAATGGCCTTACGAATAAACGGTTAATTGCTACCCAAGTACCGAATAATTTATTCCTGGAATAACAGATGTTATTCTTTCGAATAAACTTTTTTGCAAGTGTAAAGACAACAAAAATGTTTATTCGAAGGATAAATTTATCTAAACCTTTATTCGCAAGTGAAAATACCGGCACTAAAAGTAAATATATCAAAATTAAATCCTAGGAAGTTATAATATTTTGACAATTCTGACAGGATCGTAGCTAGTTTATTTTCTGAGAGGAGGCTGTCATGTTAGTGGGGGGGGGGGGGGGTGTTAGCGTAAATAAAAAATACTATGTATTATATTTAATTTTGGAACATGAAAAAATCAGAACTGTTCTGTTGTAATGCTTGCTAGATTTCGTTTAGAACACCTGCAAAATAGAATGTTTTGGGATTCTTCTAAAAAATGAATTAGAACACAGAAATTCTTGGAATTATATTAGAGATAGTTCAACTATGTTTATAACAAACCTGTATGTCAAGATGTGAATACCTATTAATTTCTTAAATCTATTGAATTGTTAAAGATGAGAGTGGAATTTTTCATAAACACTTAATGTGTTGGAAAAAGTAATATACACCTCGGTGTTTTACAACCCTTTTTTCAGTCGGTAAAATTTGGTGTCATATATTCGTTCACACCTGTCTAAATGAATATTTCCATTTAATTGGATAAACATAAAAGATATGCCTGTGAAATAATATGAATATACATAATGGAATTCGTTTTCAGAAATAATTAATAGATTCGTATGTTATTAATTATTAAAATTTCAATTAAAAATAAAATTAAATATAATGCCAGAATAAAATGTAATTCAAAATGCAAAAAACAGGATAATGGGAATGCAGATTCTATTCCGACTGATTTGCCGGCCATCATCATCACCAATCACTGTCACTAAGCAATAAATGAACCGGAAAATTACCCATTTTATCAACAATTTTCAAAAACCTGGGAACTGCATTATCGCCTAGCTCTTTGAATTAACTATTTTTCCATTGAATATTTCCTTTTAAAAAATACTCTAAAACAAACTAGACCCGTGTGTCATTAAATTATCATACACAATGCGGTAGTGGATTGGAACTATCATATGCGCCAGTATTTATTAATTGTAATTTCACTGTAAAATATGTTTGTTGCTTTGTGAATATTATTATGCCCTGGTGGTTTGATGATTTCATATGTATGTACCTTGATTGATAATGTCATCATTATTAATGTAACGATAGAAATAGCTGAAATTTGTCTATAAGTAAGTAGGTACCATAAAAGTACATAGTTAATTTAATGAATCTGAAGAATGATAAATTAAAATTTATATTTTATCACTGATCTTTCCAGTGACACGTTAGAACTATTGAATACGAAATATAGATAATATTTTTTTTTAAATTTTACTTTAAATATGTACAAAGTAGTTTTCTGCAAAAATAATACACTTCACTTTTTTCCTATCATTTCCTAAAAGTTCCTAACAAATCCTCTTTGGAAAGCTTTCAAAATAATGATGATTTGCATCACCATTCTCTTTTGTCCAAAATATAGCCAAAAGTCACACATCGTCATTCCAGGCAAATCAAAAACTAAAATGTTAAAGTTGCCCTATTAGAAGACCCGCATTATCATTATGTAACGTAATTTCTTTTTCTTGGTGTGTCGAAGATCCTTGTATGATATGTTTTGGGAAAAATTTTGACTTTCAGGATCTAAATAATATTACGTGAAATGTTTTGTTACATTTCTTTATTACATTTGGACGTTTCGGCAGAGCGAAGCTGCTATCATCACTATTTTAAATATAACGAATTTTCTTATAAACAAAAATATGAAGTTTTTTATGATATTATTACGAATAAGTATCATAAAAAACTTCATATTTTTGTTTATAAGAAAATTCGTTATATTTAAAATGCTGATGATGGCAGCTTCGTTCTGTCGAAACGTCTAAATGTAATAAAGAAATGTAACAAAACATTTCACGTAATATTATTTCGATCCTGAAAGGCAAAATTTTTCCCATAACGTAGGTAATTTCTGTCTCTGGGATTCTACTGAACACTTCAAGCAAACATTTTTCAGTGTACTGTTTATCTGTACATGTCTTCTGTCTGAAGAAAAGATTATAGTTAAGCCATCTATCTTAATTCTGAAAAAATGGTGTCTGTCACTGTTTAGTGTTAAAATTTCTTGGCATATTCTTGAACGTTGCGCTTTTTGGAATTCAAAAATAGAGTGACCATCCGTCCTGGTTTGGCTAGGACAGTCCCGGATTTCATAGATTGTCCCGGCGTCCCAGCAGGGTTTTGTAATGTCCCGGTTTCTACTAAATTTTTAATTTTCTTTTTATATATATATCTACACAATGTTTTACCAAAGAAATATATTTTCTGTGTTTGGTGACTGTAAAATTTGAATATGCAATATTAAAATCATATTTGGAAAATAATATAAGAAAATTTAAAAATAATAAAATGACGAAAATAAATGGAAGAAAGTATTTGTACATTTTCGAAACAATTTCATTTACTTATTCAGGTTGCTTAGTTTGCCGAGGACAATTGCATCAATACAGAGGTTATTTTCACACAAGTCAAAATACTGTAATCTTCGGAAAAAAGTAGAATAAACTTTTTGTATTATCGCATTTGGTAACTGATAATATTTCTACATTTCCTATTTTTTGGAGGAGCATCCCGATTTAAACCTTGTAAAATATGGTCACCCTATTTAAAAAGCTAATGTGGCACAAACGACCCATTTTTTAATGCAAGTGATTGTGTATGATTCTATTATACTGGTGATCCAATCATCAGTTCATGCTCTATTACCGCATAAGTGGTTCTATTGTCATCTTTCATTAATAGCGCTAATAGTTTTTATTAAAATTATAAATGAAAAGTTTTATATTTTAATAAAACTTTGCTATAAAATCTTTTAAAAAATGTTATATTTTCATAATTTAATAAAGAATTAGAAAAACACCTGCCATGTTTCACATGATTTCAGCATCTAAATCTACCGCTCGGTCATTTTTCGAGCCAATTTCATAATTTAACAAAAGTTATACAACTTTTAACCTCCCGCGACCCTTGCTAAGAGAGGTATAGGGATCGTACTAAAAATCGCAAAATAACCACGTTTCAAGGTTCCTAGAATTCAATTTTAATATTTTCACGATAAAATCTGTGTGTATGTGTGTACGTGTGTATGTGTGTGTGTGTGTGTGTGTGTGTGTGTGTGTGTGTGTGTGTGTGTGTATGTGGATCCTCCACTCTAACTCAAATACTATCATTAAAATTTTGAAACCTTGTATTTCGAACTTTTTCTGTAATGGAAAGAGCTCATTAGATTTTGATGAAAATCGGATAACCGGAAATGGCACTTTACTAGAAGCTCAAAATAGTTTTTCTTCGAAAAATACCTTTAAATGTTATTTTTTCGAGATTAATGTTACTATAAAAATTAAAGATTATTAAATTTTGTATAGATTTGCATTAATACTTTTTCTTCATATATTATGGATAAAGTTATAAAATTATCTATAATTTAAATCCCAGAGCCTACGCTTTAAACAAACAAAACTCCTTATGCAGTTATTCAAATGTATGTAACTGACAGATAAATGTCACTGTCAAAGAACTAATCATTTCAAAATAATATTAGTAACGTTTTAAAAAGAAAAAAGTAAATAGAACAATAGAAAAGGAATTCAATACAGTTTCCACCATAAGTAGATATATAGGTATGTATTTAGAATAATAAAAATTAACGATTCACAAAAATGTTTAAGCTAATCCTCATTTTTTGATTAGAGAATTCCACGATTTTATGCTCTTAAAGAACTAAAATGACGTCCTGGATCGTTCGGCCCTAAAACACCATTGTAAAAGATGTGATGAAAAGAGTATCCCTACCTGGGACATGAACCCTGCATCACGAAAAACTACTGCCAGTCACATCATCATGGTTGACATTTTCTTTATTTAAAGTTCTTTAAACCAAACCGGACATATATGCTACGAGTATTAAATTGCCATACATATCCCTCTGGTGGATGAGAACAATCACGCATCATTATTTATTAACTGTAACTGCAATTGGAGCGTAAAATATCTTTGATGGTTTTGTGTACATATTCTGTGACATTTATATGCCCGGATGGTTTCGTATGTGAGTACCTGCCGTTGGTTGATAGTGTTACGTGCTTTAATTATATTGTTAATATCACATGCGTAGCAATTACCTCTAACTGTACGAGCGATGACGGTGTAAATGATGGTATAATATCCCAATACGGCAGCTAACCATACGTACGTGTTTGTTGTCAGAACAGAAGGATGCATCAAACTAATATTTATATGATTATTATGCATACAGTTTCATGCAGTTCACACTGTATTTTGTGGTTATCTGTTTACGTACATACGTTGTACGTTCGTTGTTGCTCTAATAAAATATGATGCCGCATCAATCTTGAATTTCTCACACATGTAGTAACATTAATTTGTCCAAAATTACCATTCTCATTTGTGTCTGTATTATTACTCCTACTTCTGCTGACAAATTATTTATACACCCATTTTTTATATATTACGAAGAATTTAAAAATAGAAAATCAGTATGTTTTGTTTTCTTGTTTTGGCGCGAAACTGGTGCCGATAGCATCACTCCGTCATAAGTAGAGAGAACCGACATACGTTACCATTAATAATGGTAATATACAATAAAATAAAGAATAAAAATACGTATCCATTACAAACTGTGATCAAAAATCTTTAGAGATAATAGTAATAAAATAAGTCAGTTGTATCATTTCAAAATATATATTTGTTTGATTTACTTCCTTAAATAGGTATAGGAGTAGTGTTAAATGATAATTTATGTAAAACTTCTATTATATATTATACATAAATAAAAATCAGGTAAGTAAAATTAATAATTTTTGCTTGTTTTCATAATCAGGTTAAATATTCGCTTTAATTAATGTGACTTTAAGGCTTTCTATAAAATAATATTGAAGGTTATCATGCTCACCAAGTGCCATAATTATAATTAAAATATTATTTAAGCTATTTTCTATTTACATATAAATAAATACAACAATGACAGTATTGATTATAATAATCAAAGCATAGTTCATAATAAAAAGTAATCCAACATTTAAATTCCTATTTAAACTATTATTCACGAAAGATGACTATTCAAGGTCATCTGTGAGCCGTCTGATGTAATATTGCTTGCAGATAACTTCATTGCATTTAGTTTGAATAGGCGTGCAACATGAAATATTTATGGAACCATTTTAACTGAAAAAATAATAGTAATTCATTTGAAAATTTTTTTTCTTTCTAAATAATGCCTTTCTGAAAGATTTATGTTCTTCACTTATGTTTTTACAAAGTACAAAAACATGGACTTAACTTATAAACCAAGGAATAATAATTTGATTTAAACGTCAACGCCACTGGGTAAATATTTGCACAGAGGGCAGTGCAGTAGATAATTAGGTATCTGTAATTCTACGACATATGTCATTATTATTTATAGTGTGTTAGAAAGTAATGCCACTATTTACGTATATCTGTTACACAACATAAATTAAATAGACATAGGTCAAATAATCTTTCTCTTTCTAATACAAAATGTTGCTAAGCTACTGCTATAAAGTGATGTGTATTCTTTCTTCGAACAAATGACCTTGAATAGTCATCTTTCGTGAATAATAGTGTACTACGTGATTGCAACAATGACAAGTATTGATATTACAATAATTAAAACATAAATTATAATATAAATTTATGTATATAAGTAAATTTTCTTTTGATCTTATAAAAAATGACTCGGATGTATTAAACATGTTTATGTTAGAGTATGTGTAAAGCCAATCGCAAATTTATGAGCAAAATATATATGGTCCACTCTATATTTACATTTTCACAGGATAACTGGACGACTGTAATGACGCTGACGTCACAACATGGCGACCATTTTACGCTGAGAACTTTAATTACATTATTATAGATATAAAAATAGAAAATATATAACAATTTTTATTTAGTTATTCAAAATTCATATGCGACATGTAATTTCTGAAAAGTCGAAGACTTGGACGGGCATTATAATATTTGGCTTCATAATCAGAAACTGCCGCAATTTTTCAAACATTTCCGCACTTAAGTCCTTATACTTCGCTTCTGTACAGTCTAAATTAGATTTTTCGCTTATAATTTGGTTTCCAATTTATGAAGTTCATATTACTAAATTAATAGCTCTTCGGCGCAAATTCTTAAAATACATTTGGTTAAAATGTTACGGTGTGTACCCCGATAATTTTGTTAGTACTAACACTATACTTCAGACATTTGAAATTGAGTCCATCAGAACTAGACATAAAAATGCCTCAATTAATACGCTACATAAACTCATTCATAACAAAATTGGTAGTCCTCCTTTTGCTATCTAAAATCGATTTTCGTGTCCCCCGTTTCTGTTCACGTTGTAACGACAGCTTTTACCTGCCTGCATATAATTCTAATATTCTTTGCAAGTCACCTATGTACGTTATGTGTAATTTATATAGCATAATGTGTACAGATCAAGATATTTTTGTATAATTTTTCATTGGCTTCTCTGTCTTGTATATATTATGTACATTTACTTGTATAGGGTTCCTTACCTGTTTGAGTAATAAAGTATTATTTTATTATTATTATTATTTGTTTTAAACTTAAAAAGCCTCTACCATTTCAATTACATCAAAATTAATATTCATTTTTTAATAGAAACGTTTTATATTTACCATGCTTTTAAATCAATTTTACGTAAGCGTAAAACTTATAATTTCAAAATTTTTGGCATCACAAAAGTTCAGAACTTTGTCCTCTAAAACTGTATGTGTATAATACGAGGGTAGCACCAAAAGTTTCTAGAAACAAATGTAACTAAAGTAGCTACGAAAATTAAATGCATAGCAAGACAAAAGTACATCCTTAGGTAGCATGGTAGTTTTTATTACAATTCGTTATCTGTTATCATTAATTTTCCATGCAGTTTTAAAGTACGCACGTCGTATTGAAAATGCAGTTAACCTGAGAAAATTTCATAGCCATGATATTTTACAATTTTAAAAGTTTGCTTTATTCAAAACAATACATCGAAGAGCTTCGGGATGCTTTTCGAAATAAAGCACCTAGTATCAGGTCTGTTCTCAGCTGGTACAAATAAATTAAAATTTCATCGAGTTTCTCTCAATAACGATTTAAGCGAAGATCGGTCAATATCTGCAATTACGAATGAAAACATAGCTGCTGTTTGTACAATGATTAAAGAAGACAACCGTGCCACATACATAATTATACGGGCTACTTTGGGTATTGGAATGACCGCTATAAATAAAATTTTGCTCGATCATCTAAAAGGCAGGAACGTTTGTTACCGTTGGATACATCATAATTTAAATGGTGGTCAAAAAAAATATGGTGTGGAATGGTGCATTATAGATTTAAAAAGTACAACGAAGGTAAATATAAAGCAGTGTATTATATTATAACAGGTGATTAATCATGGAAACAAAACGATAATCAGCTCAATGATTCTTTCCAACAGATCCCAAACCTGTCAAAGTAAAACGAGTTCGAAGTGTTGGTACCTCCCTTTTCTCAAAATCCGGTCCTACTGTCAATATTGCATTAGAAGATAGGAGAACAGTAAATTCTAATTGGTACATAACAATTTATTTGCCACGGATGTTTGAAAAAGTGCGTAAAATAGGCCTCGAAGTAAACTAGTATTGCATCAGAACAGTGCATCCTCACATACTGCTGCGCAAACTAAAGCCTATTTAAAAGAATCAAAGGTGGAATTACTGGAGCACCCATCATACAGTCTTGACCTTGAATCTTATGATTTCTTCCTATATCTTAAATTAAAGGAAATATTGTGTGCTTTCCGATATACACGTGCAAATGAAGCGGTAGAAGCCTTCGAAAAAATTTTTCGTTTGTGCAAAAAACCAGGCTAAATTTGTATTTAAACCCTATTTTCTTGTGTGTTTATAAAGACATTAACCTTTGAACTATCTATATCCGTGATCTGTTTACCGTAATGTCTTATTTATAGATTTATTAGATATTAAATGAATAATGAACGAGTATACAAGTAATAGTGAAAGCAAAACAAACAAAAGCTTTAAAACAACATTTTATTGATTATCACGCTATTATTTTTATTATAACAATAACATAACTTCACCAAACAGAAATACGATCACGTACAACTAGAGCAGGGTATTAGAGGGCATTAAAGTGATTAGATAGCAGTTCATCAAAAGGAATATATTACTAGTTCGAATGAAACTCTTGAATGAATCTGTCGACACAAGGCATGTATTTAAGTAGAAAGAAATCTGATTTAATTTCCTCCTTGATGTTCTGTGTGCAGAGAACGATCTGTCGGGACCGGCAACATAGCATAGGGGTCCGTACCTGCACGTAGGAATAGGAGTACAAGGAGAGATAGAGAATATTCAGTTAGACGCGAAGTTAATCCACGTGTAATTGTATCCGGTTAATTGGCAGTGATCGTGCGGAGTCAAGAGATCTTTCCACATGTTTGGGAGGACTATCGTATCTGATAATCGCGCAGCGGCCTTATTATCCGCACTCACTTCTTGCGAAATGCGTAAGCGTAATCGTACAGCCAAGAAGCAACTAGCGAAGCGGATTAAGAGCAGGAGCTAATTGGTTGCTCTACTGCAAAGATATTTTGTTTTGCTTCTAAAAGCTTAACTGTTCTAAGGCTACAATTGGTTGGAAGCGGGATCACCAAATCTGCTAAATTACTAAATTTTCAATTTGGAATTGTAATTCCCCAATGACAAATGATAGTAATTATTTCGTATTGTCTTAAATATAATTTGTTGCTATATACTACTGCACATCATTTATGTTTCTGTGTGGCTAGTTCTGTATTATCAACAAAAAATATTTATTTTTATATTTACAAAATAAAATAAAAAATCTGATGTCGCCAGCACATTACCTTCCGTCAGTTCTATGTATTTTATACAAATTTCATACAGAAAGTTCCTTACTAAAGATTATATTTCTTGTACTTTACCTTCCGGCAGTTGCATGTATTTTATGCAAATTCCATTCAGAAAACATCCTATATTTCCAGTAAAATTGTAAGACAAACACATTATGTCAATTTCACTTGACACTGATATCTTTCAATCAAAATTTTCTTAATATAGTAGCTGTTTCCATAGCTATGGCTACTTTATGAAATTTAATTTCTTTATAATTTTTTAACTCTATATCCATTTAATATTAAGTATAAAATGCAGTCAAATCCGATATAGAATAAAATATTCTTTAATATTTATAATAACATTAAATGTGAAAAAATGATATTTAACATAGTTTTTTCAAGAAAAACTATTAAAATCTTCAAATGAGGGTACTTCCGGTTGTCCAATTCTAACCAAAATCTAATCAGCTCTTCGCATGGATGTAACGAAGAGAAATACGAAAGAATTATAATTTTTAGAATTGTAGTATGGAAGTTATCGTAGACGAAAATTTTGTTACACACACACACACACACACACATATATATATATATATATATATATATATATATATATATATATATACACACATACACATACACACATACACACATACACACACACACACACACACACACACACACACACACACACACACACACACACACACACACACACACACACACACACACACACACACACACACACACACACACACACACACACACACACACACACACACACACACACACACACACACATACATACAGACATCATCGTAAAAATAGTAAAATCGTATTCTAGGGATCCTAAAACGTGCTTATTCTTCAAAAACTGAACCGAATTTTTTGATCAAAGACCTAAAGGTGCCGGAAGGTAAAAATCAACTGTGCACTAAATTATATTTGCATTAATAAATTGATATGCGAATATGTATGTTTGAAATGATAAAATCAGTGGCGTAACTACCAGTGTGCCTCAAGGGGCCCGGCACGCTCATCGAAAAATATTTTTATTTTAATACAGCCACATGTTCCAAATATATTAAATGACCTTACATCTTTCAACAGAAAGATCATTTTCAAAATAAAATTTAGTAAATAAAATTTTAAGGGATACTGCAGGGCAACAACGATTATCATTATCAAACATCTATTATTTTAATAGAATACGAAATTTCCAGAACAATAGATGTATCTAACATATAGCCTTTTCAGCTTCTGATTTCAGTGCGCACTAACGTGCACTGAGTTCTCGTTTTGTTTTCATTATACTTACATGTTTACACTTTCTTCGTGGTAGCGTTTTCGACTTGTCGTGAAATTGCACTCAGTTCGCAGTGAGTGCGCACTTTTGTGCACCGACTACAGGAGCAAGTGCACGAATATCAGTGCAAATAACATGGGTTCTAAAAATAAATTCTTATTGACAATTGCCAGGAATTATTAGAAAGTTCTTCAATGTTAGATAGTGGTGAAGAGTTATTAAATCTAATAATAAAACTTTATGTTGTACATAAATATACAAATAGAAAAATAAGAATTTAAACTCATATGAGTATTTGAAATAAAATTATTTTCGTGTTCAGTTCAAAGATTCTTTACAGGTACAAAGGAGTACTTTCTTGAAATTCATAGATAATATTGAAAAACGCGCCAAAACTAAGAGACTCATTTATGGTCTCGTTTTCGACATAAACTTGTATTAGAAGGTTAGGATCGAAACTGACTCCATGCATTTACGTCACACAGTGTACTAAGTACGCACTGACACCACGTAAGCCGAAAACGCTTATATTAACTTTTGGCAAAATAAAGAAATCAGTAAAAGCTGTTGACATAAACGTACAATATTGTCTTGGTTGCATGTATATTTTTTGTAATATTTTTTGTTTTTCAATTAAATTTTATTTAAAAAAATATTTTTTAAAGTGTCCTATTATGGGATAAGTAAAACTATTTTTTTATCTACATAGGGGCCCGGATTGACTCGGGAACACAGGCCCATGGTTGCATTGTTACGCCACTGGATAAAATAATGGAGTATTCCGACATTTTTTAAAAATATTTTTTTTCATTAGTACATACCAGTAGGACTCTGAATATCTAATTTTGAGTAAGAAAATGGATACATCACGTGAGATATGAATTTTTAAAAATTTCATCGCAATTCAAATTTTCTCGTTATTGGCGCGCTTATGACGTCAAATCGATAGTGACATCTGCAACAAACTTCAGCGTCTAAATCCACATGTTCATGACAGCCATTTGATTTTTTGCACATGGTTTCAGTAGCAGCGTGTATTACAGAGTTTGTTTGTGGTAAAAATACGAGTAATATTTCATAATTATGGAACCTGATTATATAAAGACTGATTCTGGTAACCTGCTGTGGGTTCTGCCATGGTAAATGATTATTTTCTCCATAACTCACAATACGTGAGTGCAGAAATACGTAATGTTAAAAACCGAAGGTATGTTTTGTTCGAGAATTGCTGCAAATAAAGTGGACGAAATGTCAAACAAGAAATATACGCGCGTGTTAACTACTGGCACCATCTATGATTCTAAACGTAAATATCTACCGTGAAATGAGCAACAAATTATCAATTTCACGTCACAAATTTCAAGGCCGTTTCTAGAGCTGTAAAAATTCCAATCTTCTCACATTAAATTATGAATTAAAAGTTTTTAATAAACATGTTTTATTATATTTTCCTACTTTATGAAGATGTAAACTATAGAAAAAAGTTATTATTTTGCATTATTTCCATATCACCGGAATACCCCATTACATTTAATAACTTAGAAATTGCACCACAAAACAACTTTACATACAGGATTTTTTTTCTAATCATAGTATACATACACAGTAAAATTTTTGAAAGGTGTCCGATAAAGGTCATCTACGAATTGTATAAATTAAGATTTTGTTCTGTCAAATTCAGTAGTGTCGTTTATTAGTTTTTATGTAGGTACATAAGATACTGCTGTTATTTTATTATTATAAAAATATATGTTACAGTAAAACATTCAAAATTCGAAACTGAGGCAACTGGTAATTTTATTAGCAAATGTAAAACCAAATATGTGACAAATAAAATACTGTCCGAGTGTCAGAGCTGGGAAAGTTACTTTTAAAATGTAACTAGTTACAGTTACAGTTACCTAAAAAAAGTAACTAAGTTACTTAAGTTCCAGTTACTTTGATGAAAGAACTAAGTTATTTACTAGTTACTTATTAAAATTAACTTAGTTACCTTGAGTTACTTTCTAACTACTTTTAATGGAGTGAAGTGTAGACTTAGACTGTTGACTTACATATTCTGTAGTATACATATCAGGGAGTTTTTGCACTAACTACGTTAACCTAAATTTTAACATTATTGCTTGGCAAGACCCAATCAGATTATTAATGTTAATGTTAACGGGCCTACATTATAATATAATATAAAAATTAGAAGTGACATTTTATTTCGTGAGAAGGGAGTTTGAAAAAGTGAGACGAAGTCAAGTTTTGCAATCCTTTGAACAAAATAAACTATTTTTTGTATGACCTGAAAATTAGAATAATTTTGATGATTTAGTGGCAGTTTAATTATAATTTATTAAAAAGTATCATTTGTAAGCGAGGAAAACATTTGAAAATAATATATTTTATAAGTTAAATTTAACATTTAGTGGCTTTTTAATTCTAATTTCTGAGTTATTTTAAGTAACTTAAATTAATCAAGTAACTAGTAACTAAAAACCGTAAAGTTACCAACTACTTTACCTCAGCAAGTTAAGTTACAGTTACAGTTACCATATTTTAAAAAGTAACTAAGTTACGTTACAAATTACCGTGAAAGTAGCTAGTTAGTAACTAAGTTACTAAAGTAAGTAGTTACTGCCCATCTCTGCCGAGTGTCAGTGACACTGACAGAAAATAACCTTATTCGTACGGCTATGAATGAAGGTAATATATCTTAATTATTAATAAACTTAAGTTACAGCGAAAGTAATGTCAACAACGAGCACCGTTTCAAAATGGAATGTCGGAACTTAGTCGAAACAATATGAATTTTTGAAAGACAAGCGAGTTTATATCCATCATTCTCGCACACGCTTCTTGTGAGCGAGACAAATATATGCCAATTTGTTAATTCGTTTATGATAGAGATGACTTTGATCGGATATCTTTCAAAAAATTTACTGTACACAGATTATCTAAGATAAAATGTCCAACATGGGGATCTCACCAACTATAACTATCGGTTAAATTAGAAAAAAAGTTATGGTAATTGGTATGGAAATTGAGTGCATCAGGCCTCCTTAATTTTGATACAGAAGTGGGGCGACATGGTTATCTTTTATCCTGTCAAACTTGTAGTGTATAACACTGTAAACTTAATACGTCATTGTTAAAGCTTCTTCATGAATTCAGAAACTGAAAAAATTCTTAGATAATTTAACACTGGTTTATATAAGACGTAAGAGCAAACAAGTTTTCCTCGTTACAAACCTACACCTTGTTTGTCGAAAAGTTTAGAAATTTTGTAGAACTTTTTTTAACAAATCTTATGCGATCTTTCTCATTTAAGAGTTTATTTTATTCTTTGTTTTCATTTTCTGTGATATGAATTAAGTTGATATAGTTATTTTTTTTTGGAATGTACTGCGATGCAGGAAGATCTTGACAGACTAAGCTCTTACCTGATAAGGAATAATTTAACTCTTAATTTTGGTAAATGCTCGTGTATTACTTTCACACGTAATAGAAAAATACTTACGTTCAATTATTCCATTGACGGTAATAACACTTTCATATTTCTTTATTATTCTCTTGTACGATCTCAATTAGAATTCGCTACTGTTTGCTGGTCACCGCATTATCATGTATATATAAATAGAATCGAGAGTGTCCAAAGAAAATTTATTTCTATTTTGAATTTCAGGTATCCACATAATTCGATTCTGTTACTTTCGTTACAAAAAAGACGAATGTTTTTGGATCTGTCTTTCTTACTTAAAATTTTAAATAATTTATATTTTATTTTAAACAAACTCTGCAATGAATTCACCGCTAGTTAGATTAGTACATGCTTATAATAATTGTACCTGATTTATTTTGTTGTAGTTTATGTACATTAAAAATATTTGTTAAATTTTATTTGAATTATTTGTATACTATTTAATACTGACTTTCTTTCTTATTCATTTTTGTTTTTATACCACTGTTTTTATATAAGTTTATTATTAATATTTTGCATCGACTTCGCAATATGTAGTGTTTGATTTTGTTAGTGCTGCACTGTTATTGGGACTTGTCCTATTGTGTAGCCCTTCTTTGTAAAAATAATAAAATAAAATAAATACTTAAAGGATATTGTTATTAAAAAATAATTTTGATCTTGAGTAAATCATCCATTTCCATTCAAGTATTTAGGATTCCTTGTACACTATTTATAAAAAAATATATATTATCCTAACTATTATCACCACTTTTTACACTTGATTAAAAATTCCAAGATATTGTGATTTGTATCTTGTTAGAAACTTTTCTCATAGCTATTTTTTCTTACAGGTATGTGAAAAATTCCCTCTGGTCCATCCCTGAGACGGGTACATCTTCTGTACATCGTTGCGGTACAAGTTCTTCAGAACAAGTGGATATAAACAGCAAAGAATAGGTAGTTCCATTAAAATTTGCAATTTATCTGTACCCGCATGCTCCTACTTCCACTCATCGCATTCTTTTGATGGGCGCGCGCGGGGTCATTACCCAAACGGGGAATACCTTGAGCCATTTCCAAAGTCAGGATCCCATTCCACATTGATTAAAACATAAAGCCTTGTTGAAAATTAAATTACACAGTGTAACGAGATACCGTCGGAAAGACTACTACGAGTAGGTACCCTAACATAACATAGTTGCTTGCGAGGATTAGCAATGTCTGCATCGGTGCTTCACAATTTGAATATTTTTATAACTCTGAGTGTTTATGCCATGAAAGTTTTATGTGAGTGGAGATGGATATGGCGGATGGTGTTCTTCATAGGCAGCTTGTTATAAAGCGACAAGTTCACTTTGTATGGAGGATAGGGAATGGTTATGTTCTTGAATAGGTATAAAGTGGAAACTGGCACTATTGATGTTTTACGTTTATAGTTCACACATATTTAAATATCTGATAGATTATTACTAGCTAGTCGGTGAAAACTATAACGATTTTTTAAAAATTTATTCAACAAATTTATTGCTTTAAATTCGGTGTTTGGTTAAACTGCTAACTGCTAATTAAAACGAAAAATATAGGCTACCGTACCCTGTTCGGAACAGAACGGCACCGATCGGCTGCGCGTCCATCAGCAAACATAAATTTGCATAGTTTCTAATCTCTAAGACCTTACTACCCTGAAGAAGGTGCAAATATGCAGCAAAAAGTGTTCGATTGAGATTTCGACTAATTGTTAAGACTTTATTCAAACCACAGTCGAGAAATTACCTATATTTACTAAATTTATTTGCTATTTAGCAAAACGATTTGACAATTGTGTTTGTAAAGTAAATGCGACCGTAAAATAAAAGCGGCCGAGAAGTAAATGCAGCTGTAAAATAGTCCTTGATATATCTCAAAACCAAAGTAATACTTTTAGGTTGCCAAAGGGTAGGTAACAACTATTTCTTCCTTGTACAAAGTAAAGGAAGTATTGTAATCGCGAAAAATTTTGGTTTTCAGATTTCAACGGAAATATCCATTTTGACCATCTCTGAATCCATTTTGACTAATTTCGTCGTGACGTCTGTACGTATGTACGTACGTACGAATCTCGCATAACTAAAAAACGGTTATCCCTAGAAAGTTGAAATTTTGTAATTAGGACTGCTATAACATCTAGTTGTTCACCTCTTTTTTGGTCATTACATAATTTCCAGAAATGGTACTTATAATAATAGTTTTTATTGAATTGAAAAACTATTTTAAAATATAATCCAAAACTTTTCAAATTTGGTATATAAGACTTATGTCAATTGGAATAACATAGTAGATTTTGGTTAAAACAAGCTAACCGGAAGTGATGTATTATCTGAAGTTGTTAACAGTTTTTCTTGAATAAAATAGTTTCATTTTGATTTTAAAATGCTTCAAATAAGAGTTTTAGAGAATTAAATTCTTTAGCACAAGTATTATTAAATTAGTCCTCTGTATAAGCGAAGCTTGCTATGGATTAGGACAAAAAATAACAAAAAAATAAAAAATAGGTGTTAATGTCAAATTACGTCAAATGCGTGCAATTTTATGTAAGTTACCCAATAATAATGAAATTTAAATTCAGTAAATCAGAGCTACAACATTTACTTACCTACCTAGTTTATCCCGATAGTTTTAACCCGCTTGAAAATGGATTGATTCGATCCGATTAAAGTTAGCGGGTTGAAATGATCGGAATAAACACCAGATTGAAATTTTCAAGTCGACCCTAAAATACAAATGGTTTGAGCTTATTCGACCGGATTGACTTTACGGGATAAACGCTCAACCGGATCGAAGTACATGTATGTTTCACTATCGTTAGTCAGATCATATGTGAATTGAATTATGTCTAAAAGAAATATGTGGAAGAATCAAGAAAATTCTCGGTCTTATGCACGGAAAATAGCTTAGAATACTCCATATTCTCAACAGATAACGAGCCAATATATTAAAACAGCAATCTTTTTCTCAAAATTTATAAATTTAGAAGGGTCGCTTAAAAATATATATTTTGGTTTCAATTTAGTATTTAATACCTTGCAAATATAATTAAAACCACTTTTAGGGACTCTAAAATTTTCTATCCAATCTGAGTCTGTAAATTGTTTTCCCACCTGTCAAAATTTCTTGTTTTATTTTTCATTCGTTACCTTTTATTTTAAAACTATATGCAAAATGTCATTACTTGTTATTCTTCCATTTTCGATTATATTCGTCCGCTAAAATCAAGTAAACATAAACAAACAAATTGACATTTCGCAGACACTTTCGATCGTGCTCAAATAAAGTTCACTCAATCCGCTAGAACAAGAACGAGATAAACGGTAGAATGTTAACCTTGAAATTCAACCGGGTTGAAAGTTGAAACTATCGGGATACCGTCTATGGTGAATTTATTTTTGACATCAATTTGACTGCTCTTAATTTTTAAACCTATTTTTCTCTTTCTTCTATTTTTGCAGGTATTGCAAAAAATAACTTACTAACCTAGAACTGTAAGTGAATTTTTAAGTTGCGAATGTTTAACAAATCTGGACCCTACGGATCTCGACTTCCCAAACTAAATTCTCAACCTAAAAACTGTTACTTGCAGTTCATGGTACGTACTGGACAGATAATATTAGAGAAAACTGTTTTCACATGTTACAAGCCTGGTACGAATTCTTGTATTCACTCTGTATACATATTTATGTGAAATTCCAAGAACCTTATATTCAATAAAAAGAAGTATCTCTGACATATTTAGTTAAAAGTGTTGACATATTTTATTTATTTATCATTATACTGCAATTTCGCTTAATAATTCAAAAGCCTGAAACAAGTTGAGTTCAATTAATAATTATACCGTTTAATATAACTCGAAAGAGGGAAACGAAGTAAACGATAAATAATAATTATACAAGTCAAAAAAATATTTGTCTTTCTTTCTTCTGGGGAAAAGAAAAATACGCTGCCGACATTTATAGGTTGTGATTTCTCCGCCTTCTAAAGACGTACTTTAGAACTTTTCACGAAAGACAAATTTTCCGCCATTAATAAAACACTTTTAATTATGGAAGTTCAGGGCAAGCCAAGATCGGGACAAAGGAAGGACCTGATTTCATGAAAACTTGAACTGTAATAAACCTAATGCCTAGTCAAGTGATTCTCACAGTAAATTGCAAAAAGAGATCAAAACGAAATTTTATATTGCTCTTAAATTACACAAATAAAGAAGACAAAGAATACATTCTACTAACAAGGGGATAATGATGGTACTCTTTTACTTAATACGAAATTGTAGACTAAGAGTATGTGTTTTACATTCAATAATTATTATTAACTTAAAGAATATAATTAAAGTCTAAATTGTGCGGTATAAAATTTCGAGCCTGTATTAAATGACAACCGTTTTTTACCTCCCGCTACCCTTGGTAAGGGAGGTATAGGGATCTTGCTAAAAATCGCATATCGAGATTTTGGTAAATGACCACGTTTTAAGGTCCCTAGAATCCAATTTTAACATTTTCACGATGATGTCTGTGTGTATGTGTGTGTAGATCCACTCCAACTCAAATACTATCATTCAGAAAATTTTGAAACCTTGTATTTCGCATTTTTTCTGTATTGGAAAGAGCCCATTAGATTTTGGTGAAAATCGGATAATAGGAAATGGCACTTTACAAGAAACTCAAAATAGTTTTTCTTCGAAAAATACCTTAAAATGTTATTTTTTCGAGATTAATGTTATTATAAAAATTAAAGATTATTAAATTTTCTATAGATTTGCATTAATACTTTTTCTATATATTTTATGGATGAATTTATAAAATTATCTATAATTTAAATCTCAGATCCTACGCTTTAAACAAATAAAACGCAGTTATTCAAATGTATTTAACTGACAGATAAATGTCACTATCATTTAAAAATGATATTAATAACGTTTTAAAAAGAAAAAAATTAAATAGAACAATAGAAAAGGAATTCAATACAGTTTGTAGGTATGTATTTAGATTAATAAAAATTAACGATTCACAAAAATGTTTAAGATAGTCCTCATTTTTGGATTAGTGTATTCTATTCTATCCCGGTATTAAAATTTAATATTCATTTTATTATAGCTCCGGTGGCTCAATGTTAGAGCAACGCCTCATGTCATGAGTGCCCTCGGGGCTATGGGTTCGAATCCTACTAAGGCATGGATGTGTGTGAATGTGAACCTACTCTGTAATTGGGATTTAATCCTGTTGAGGGATTTAAAAAAAGGTAGTTACTTGGATTAGATTAGACTATATATTCAGAAATAAACAGTCAAAATTAGATTAAAATTCGGGGAATGGCGGGACGTATTGTGATGGCTACACCAGATTTTTAATTGTGTAACCGTTATGAAACATTTCAAATTAAGATGAAGAGGTAAATAAATTAAAAGTAAGAGAAATTCCTGAGTCATACTCTTTTAAGTGTAGGTATGAAGAAATTATGAATAAAAAGTGTAATATAAATACGTTCATAAACAGTGCCTAATAGGAAAGTTAATAACAAAATTAATTAAAATTTTGTTTTTATTACTTTTTTGATTATAGTTTTTCCATCAATGTGGTACAATTAAATTGACTAAAATTATTTTTTTGTTTTTCAATATAACATTACATTTCAGTGGTCAAGATGTTAGATTATATTAAACTGTTTTATACAGTAATTAACAGCCGAAAGATTTTTGTGAAAAATTCATGGACTTTAACACTTCATACAGAGTGTAATGTAAGTAAGTGTACAACGCTTAACTCATGGTAAAACTCCTTTGGATAGTAAATCTGGCAATAATTTTTGTTTAACATGCTTTCTACAAAAACTGACCAATCACGTCATAGTTTAAAATTTTGTAAAAATGGAAAAATCAATGTGATCTCTGGAAAAAATGACACCCCTGTCACAAATGACATATAAGATCATTTCAGACCGTCCTAATGAAGCACTACATGTTTATCAACACTGTTGCATGTGTGCATACTCCTGATTGATGAATATATTTGGTATATTGAGAATATAAAATAAATTGAATATAATAACATTACTAAAATAATGTGATCTCGTGGCCGCGTGCCTCAGTGTCTGGTCAAGAATCTGGGGAACCGGGTTTGATCCCGACCGACGCCAAATATCTCGAATTTTAAATGTCACAAAGTTGACCCCTGTGGTGCACTCTCCACGCCAGCAATGAGTGTCCGTAAGGTAGCGCCTGGTAAATGCCGCGCGCGATACAAATATGTCATCATCATTACCTATACCTGCATACAAAACAGATTGGCACACCCAGCAATGGGTAATATGCCGGAATGTTATATTATATACAGAGTGATTCATCGGTCTGTCCTCTCTTTATAACTCTTTTATTTTAAGAGATAGAAAAACTCTTCAAATATAATTTATATGATATATTATTGTCTATCTACGTACCATATGTATTTGTGTACAGGGTGCTCCGTTTAAGCGCAACAATATGTAACTTTATATTTCTTTCACCCGATATATATTTATTCATTTTGATAGTAAATTAGATTCCCTTTAAAAAAGTATTAAGTAATAATGGATCTAAAATTATAAATTAAGAAGTTATTTACCTTTATTCGTTAAATGATACGTTCATATCATGTTATTATTAACAAAGTAAGCTATGGATAATTTGATCAATAGTTGAAGAGCATGTTTTAGAACATTTATTAAAATTTTGCATTATTTAGTCTGTCATTAAATTTTAATAGTCTCTTTGTAATTAGTGTAATGTTTAAAAGAAGTATTTATAAAAAAGTATCAAAATTTTGTATTAAATTATTTTTTTCCACTATGAACCACTATTTTTTATTAACGTAAATAACTATGACGTAACTGGTCATTTTTAAAAGCCTCCAGTTCTTGTAGAAAGCGTGATAAAAAATCGGATGTGGCCAGCTCATTACCTTCCGTCAGTTCTATGTATTTTGAACAAATTTCATACAGAAAGTTCCTTGTTAAAGATTCTATTTCTTCTGGCAGTTGCATGTATTTTATGCAAATTCCATACAGAAAATTTATAGCAAAAGATCCTATATTTCCAGTATAATTATAAGACAAACACACTACGTCAATTTCACTTGACACTGACATCTATTTATTTATTTATTTATAAGTAAGTACCCGACAGGAACAAAGTTCCCAATTAAGGGGTACTACAAAATAATATATTTACATATTATCAGTACAATAAATTGTGCAAAGAAAAATTACTATAAGCAGTTATAAATTAATACAATGAGAAATATGTCATCAATTTCTTCTTAAATAATAATAAACAATCAAAAAAAAAGTCAATATCATCACAATTAGTGTATAAAACATTAAATGCAGAACATGAACGCCTTAACGGACTTTTTAATTCGTAATTTGTCCTAGCTGTTGTAATGGAAAACAATATTTTTTGGCGAGGATGATTTGTTCTGGGTACATGAAAATTTAACAATGCAAGGAGATTGGAAGCCATTATATCATTATTAATTAATTAATCTATCAATCAGAATAGTAGCTGTTTCCATAGCTATGGCTACTTTATGAAATTTAATTTCTTGGCAATTTTTTAACTGTATCTATTTAATATTAAGTATAAAATACAGTCAAATCGTATAGAGAATAAAATATTCTTTAATATTTATAATAACGTTAAATGGGAAAAAATGATATTTAACATGGTGTTTTCAAGAAAAACTGTTAAAATCTTCAACCGCATATGGTGAACTTACATCAATAGAACATAGGTTTATTTACAAGCTCTTTCGGTTCATAATCTAAGTTAACATACTACTCCATTACTAATATTCTTTTCATTAGTACTTTTAAACTAAAATTAGTATTATTTAGCCAAGTGCGCATTAAAGAATGTGTCTTGAAAAACACTGTTTTTCAATTGAATTACAATACCCTGTTTGGCGCGGTGGATAATTCTGGAATATTCTATAAATTTCTGGCAATTTAAAAAAAAAGTAGGTATACAAACCTAAACTCTCTGGAACTTTATGAAAATTCTTTTGAAACTTTTTAGAACATTTTGGAAAATGTTAGAACCTTTTCGAACATTACAAATATTTAAATAAACCTATACTGTTGATTTTTTTAAATTTAGCTAGTCATTAAATACAGTGCATTTAATAATAATGTGGTGAGTATGTAAAGCACAAAACGGTTATTTTACTGTTTAAAAAATAGAGCATAATTTGTTGAATAATTATTGCCTTATCAGAATTTTCACATCGAACCATTACAAAATGGCTATTCTGGGGGGGGGGGCTTCCCTGAACCCCCCTCCCTCCCTAGTATTTATTATTCGACATTATTATTTTTGTAAAATGATTTTTTACTTCCTGAGTAAGGTACAAGATGTACTAAAAAATAATAAATTTTTGAATGATATCCAGAAGGTTTCCATTTCATTCTAGACGTAAAAGAAACGTACTATCTACTACCAAATTTATATTTTTCAATGAGCAAATACAGGCCCGGATTATCATTTCTTTACGCCCTAGGCCAAAATTCATTATTGCATCCCCCCCCCTCTCAATATATACCAAGTTTTATTAATGCTTGATTTCATTAAATTGTTTTTCTATATCGGTGTCTTTGTGAGTCTCTAGACGCATTGAAAACTTGTTATGAAGATCTATAAACGTACTGTTTTTGGAGCTTTTCTAGAGGTGGTATGACTGACTGCTTTTAAAACTGATACATAAATGACATATCAACATCAAATTGCTGTCAGTCAACAAAGAATTTTCATCTGTGAAGTTCGATTTGTTAGCGGGAAGTGCTACCAACGTAACTAATTTTACAAGTGCATTTATTAAAAATCTATGGAATTATAAAATTACCCGAATAGAAAAAGTAGTATATAAATATGTTTAATAAGGACTGTGGTCGTACTCGTCCTTTGTAAAAATCACCGCAAAACGGCTCGTTTTCCAAAGTTTGTTTTTTAATATACCTACTATTATAAGGCATCAAAGATACATTTAGCATATTTTTATAAGTAGCTAAAGATTACAACTTTTATTTTGCATCTCTATCTCTCGAATAAAACGCATGTAAACAATCATTTTGGACTTATTAGATGCAGTTTTTAATTATGAAGAGTTTTCGTTATCTATACTTGTATTCTACAATTCATAGGACAGAAATTACAGCAATGAAAATTTGACCATTTTATTTGTTAAGATTCATAAATAGTAGACACCGGTATATAAATATTAGAATTATTTAAAATCTTCGACAACTGTCCTAGCTCAACAGGATTTATCAATCACTCTACTATACTGATTTCGTATAGTTACAGCAAATGTGACTGTTTACGTCGTCTGGTAACTGCAGGCACTTCTCTCTTTCCGTTTTCCCATTTTTCCAACTATTACTTGTGCGCCCCCTCCGTGCCTGCGCCCTAGGCCATGGCCTAGGTTGGCCTTATGGGTAATCCGGGCCGGAGCGAATACTGTGTAGAAATTATGCAATTATTGAAAATGAAAGATTTTGTTACAACCATATTATTTTTCATAATATTTGTTGATGGACAAACATTCATTTTATTTTCAAAAATTATATTTAGGGCTTTCAGTATATAAAGCGGCAAAACCCTCACATGTAAGCTGCCTTGATCGATATTGTTGTATATTGGCGTTCAAACACGTTCGGTCACCACTGTTGTTACACTTAATTCTCTATGATCAATATTCTCTGCTCAAATTTACTTACTATGTTTGCTTCAGTGTACAATTAACCTAACAGTTCAATGCAGGAAGAGAAACATACCATACATAACCATCATCATTAACCCTTTTATATATAAAACTATTTAAACCTCAAGTATTCTCTGAATAAAGAAAATAATTTGATTACCGTTTGAAAAACAGAGATTTTCATAATTGGTTTCCAATCGAAAAGAAAGAAATGAAAATATATTTCTGAGAATATGCTTTATCGATTCCGCAATTCGTTAGATGTATATGAGACCATGGCGGCTATGCTATGAGTGAATAAAGTGCTTAAGAATTTTTCATGAAGTAAGGCTGAAGAGATTTATGTCACAGGCGAACGACTTCGCGTTGTTCGAATACCAACAAATGCCAGGAACGAGCGCTACTTGCAGTAATAATTTAAAAAACCGCAAAAAGGCGATTTCCATTGATTCTATGAACAGGGTAAAAATAGAGCCGTGATAAGGAATGGCCGAAGGCTATCGGGCACTTTGTAAACCCTCCATACAGAGTGGCAGTTCCGGAACTTGTCGCTTTATAACAAGCTACCTATGAAGCACGCCAATTCACATAAAACTTTCATGAAATAAACAGTAAAAAAAATAGTCAATTTCTGAACGGTTGCAATATCACGAACACGATACGTAAGTATGTGTCATTATCCATTTTACAAACAAAACTAATATTATAAATCACCGGAATCGTATAAGTAATAATATTTTATTTTCTGATTTTTTCGCAAGAACTATTAATACCTAATCGCACGAATATTAATAATAAGCAGTTTTATTTACTGGCTAATGTAAACAATTGTCCGTTATTGCAATTGTTTCTTAATAAAAACCATTTCCATAGCATACTAGATTTAATTTGAATAAATTTAGACAAAAATGGTGAAAAACTTCTACTTTATTGGTTTTAGGCAAAGGATACCCTAAATAACAAAGAAAGATAACACAAAAAGATACACAAGTAAATAATAAAATATAGGGTGTTCTATTTGAAACTGAGTAAATTTGATTCGCTTTATTGAACACCCAGTATAATTATATTTAAAATTATTATATAAGGCCTGTGTCCACGATGCTAGAAATTGCTGCGAGTTCTCGATCACATTTTTTGATCCTAAACATTGAACTTACTAAAAACTAATAAAACATAACGGAGAAAGTATCCCGGCAGTAAGTAAATTAAATTTTTACCACTAATATATTAATTTATTTACAAGTAATTATTTATAATAACTTATCAAAAATGAGTAGAATTAGGTAATATTTTATAACCTTATAATTTTAAGCTTATCAAACATCAAACGTCAAGATTTTAAATTGGTAACAGAACGCATTTTTTCTTTTTAGTTTTCTATTCGATTTTGCGTCCGAGTTGGTAGTGTCCACGATCCGAGTTGCCGAATTGAGGACTATATCCGAGAACTCGGATCGATTTCTAGGATCGTGGACACAGGCCTTTAGAACATAAAGTATAGTTATAGTTGTACAGAAAAAAATTTTACTATTAAAATAACTTTAGTACGCCTTTATAAAGCAATGCGTGCATTAGGTCTTTTTTTAGAGACAAAACGGAATAACTTGACAAGCCGCGGAAAACTAAAAAAATACATATGTCCATATGGGTGAATAAAATATAATTCAAAATATATGAAAATATATAGATTGTTCCATTTAAAAACAGACAAACAATTCTCCTCGAGCCGTATATACATATATACAGTATGTTCAAAAAAATTCCTAACTCGGAGTAGGCTATGAACAGTGAAACATGTCTGATCATTATTTAATGCAAAAGTCAAGTTGTCAAAATTGATCTTAAAATATAATTTTAAGGAAAAAATATATAATAAAGAAGGATACAGTATATTGACATTCGCCGTTTTATAATTTGTTTCCATTTCTAAAACAAGATTCAAGAAGAAAAGCTTTGATTTCTATAGATAACATTTTTGACAATAGCTAATGTCAAATTGACATTAAATTAAATATTTTTAAATTGACATACGTTTCTTTGTTCAAAGCCTACTACGAGTTAGGAAATTTTTTGAACACACTGTATATATATATATATATATATATATATATATATACAGGGTGTTCATTTTAAATAGGCTACATTGGTATCTCGAAACTATAAGAGCTACAAATATGGTTAAATGGGCAAACAATTTCTATTTCACAAGACTAATTTAAATAAAAGAAAAATTATTTTTTTGGGCCAGTGGTTCTTAAATACGGGACATAACTTTTTAATTTTAAATGACAACATATATTTTTTACTTGCTCATATGTTACAGAATTTAATTCAAAATTCATTGATATCATATTTTTATATCCTTACATAACGATTTTTTTGAGAAAAATGCATGTAAAGTTTTGTACTAATTTGATTAAAATATGGCTATAATAAGAGTGCCACGAATGGAAAAAATGACTACATGTTATTTTTATTACATAGAATTAGGGTGGCCTGACCTAAAGAAGTGAATGTTTTGTTCTTGTAAGTGATCATAAATGTCAAAATATTAATGTATTTCTTTCATGGCAATCTAATTCTATGTAAAAAAATTTAAAACGTATTCGTTTTTTCTATTTATGATACTCTTATTATAACCAATTTGAATCAAATAAATATGAAATTTTATATGCTTTTTTCTCAAAAAATCATTATGTAAGGGAATAAAAGTATTATAACATTGAATTCAAAATTAAATTCTCTAACGAATGAGCAAATAAAAAATACATGACCTCATTTAAAATTTAAAAGTTAGGTCCCGTATTTTGAGAACCACTGGTCCAAAAAAATAATTTTTCTTTTCTTTAAATTTGTCTTGTAACTCTTACGGTTTTCGAGATAGCAATGGTGGCCCATTTAAAATTAACACTCTGTATATGTTAAGGGCATAAAACTCAAATATTTTTTAAAAATAATTTTTTTAAATTTTGATTTTCCCAATTATATGTTTGATGGTCTAGTTTTAATATTTTCTAATTTGTTAGAACTCTGATAAAGCACTACATTGAGACTGAAAACTTTTGATTGCCACTGTAATAAATAGTAAATATATTTAAATCGATGAATCTGATCCGAACGTCATATCAAGGTATGTACGATGTTATGAATACTTGACCACCATGTTGTTATAAGAGTAAATACTTGTACTTTTTGTGTTAGAAATACATCATGTAGTAGATATGAAATATTTGCTACTTCATATCTGTATGTGGTTGAAATAAATCTTCATTAGTTATCAGTTTTCTGCGTAAGAGATACTCGAGAATTTCCAAGCGAGCGGTTATGTAATTAATTGAAATGGGAGTGTACGGGTATTATTTGCATGACAGTCGGTCTTATTACAGCTGAAGTAAGAAATATGCACTCGGGCAATAACGGAACCGGTGTATGTGCATTAGATAAAGTGTCCAGTTCCAACTAACTACTAACTGGACTTGGGAACTAAAACAATTTAAACACATGCGCGCGCAGATGGCTATGCTATGCGTTTGCGAGTGCGAGTGTGGCAGCTGCGCAAACCTGAAGCAGGACGGCGGATCCGGAAGTTGGCCTGGCTTCAGAGGCGGACGCGTGCTTGCATACCCGAACGACCATGTTGATATAAACTACGTTCAACGCTTGTACTTGTGCTTTAGACACTAAATTAATTCCAAAGTCGCTCCAAACTTGATTGATTTACTTGATATCTGAAGGGGTCAATGCAAACTTAACCACCGTTAAACGACATGTTATTACAAACAACAGTGAACGTTTAACCTAAGGTGTACTAAAGACGAAAGTTCCAATATTCTCTTAAATAGCTATTTGTGTATTAAGAGCATAAAATGGGACATTGTCGAATGAAAGGTTGTTGAAGCCCGACGCAGGAGCGCGGCATTCTCTCGAAATCGACAATGTCTATTTGCGCTCGAAACACACACAAGATTTTTTCTACAGTCGCCACAATGGGGTCCTTCACAATAAAAAATAATAAAATGTACACTTTGTACTTACAGTACTACTCAATAGTTTTGCAGTGAAGATTTTATTTATTTTCCGAAGCATTATTTTCATTTGTTTTTCTTGAATTTCAAAGTGACAGATAAGTTTTCTAAAATGTCAAAGTGACACATAAACTGACAGTTTTTATTTGTGCTATAATTACTAACTACATGACTTTAGCAAATACGTGCCTTTTTACCTCCCGTAGGTAAGGGAGGTAATGTAAATCGTGCCAAAAATTCGATGGTGAGTTTTCAGTAAATAAGCATGAATTAGGGTCCCCACAACACGTTTTTACTATTTTTACGATGATGTGTGTGTGTGTATGTGTGTGGGTGTGTGCGTGCGTATGTATGTGTGTGACGATTTTTTCGTCCACGATAACAAACTTCCAAATATTTCTATTTTCCGTATTTAAGCTATCTGCATTCACATAAAGAGTTGATTAGATTTTGGGTAAAATTGGATAACCGAAAGTGACTGTTTACTTGAAGCCCATAACAGTTTTTAATGAAAAACTATATTAAAATATAATCCAAAACTTTTCAATTTTAGTATTTAAAACTTCTACGTCAATGGAAACACTATATTAGATTTTGGCTAGAATTAATAAACCAGAAGTGACACTTTACTTAAAGCTCTGAACAGATTTTCGTGAAAAATATATTATGATATACTCCAAAACTTGTCAAATTTACTATTTGAGACTTGTATATGAAGAAGAACAACATATTAAATTTTGAAATGATACTTTACTTGAAGTTCTCAACAGATTTTCGTGAAAAATATATTTTGATATATTCCAAAACTTTTAAAATTTGGTATTTAAGATTTTTATATTAATGAGAACAACATTTTAGATTTTTCTAAAACTGATAAACCGGAAGTGATACTTTACTTGAAGCTCTCAACAGATTTTCGTGATAAAATATATTATGATATATTCCAAGACTTTTCAAATTTCGTATTTAAGATTTGTATATGATTGCAAACGACATGTTAGATTTTTTCTAAAATATATTAAACATATTAAATTTTGAAATGATACTTTACTTAAAGCTCTCAACAGATTTTCGTGAAAAATATATTATGATATATTCCAAAACTTTTCAAATTTGATATTTAAGATTTTTATACTAATGAGAACGACATGTTAGATTTCTTTTAAAATTGATAAACCTGAAGTGATACTTTACTTTAAGCTCTGAACAGATTTTCGTGAAAAATATAATAGGATATATTCCAAAACTTGTCAAATTTAGTATTTAAGACTTTTATATAAAGGGAAGCAACATGTTAGATTTTGGCTAAAATGAATCAACCAGAAGTGATACTTTACTTGAAGCTCTGAACAGATTCTCGTGAAAAATATATAATGATATACTCCAAAACTTCTCAAATTTAGTAATTACGACTTTTGTACGAAGGGAATCAATATATTAGATTTTGTTTACAATTATTAAACCGGAAGTGATTTTTTATTTGAAGCTCTGAACAGATTTTCGTGAAAAATAAATTGATACAATCCAAAACTTTTCAAATTTGGTATTTAAGACTTTTATATTAATGAGAACGTCATACTAGATGTTTTCTAAAATTGATAAACTACTTTACAGGAAGCTTTTCTAGGAAAAACATTATAAAATATAATCCAAAATTTGGTATTAAAGAATTTTCTATTTATTGGAACAACAAATTAGATTTTGTTTACAAACGATCAACTGGAAGTGATACTTAAATCTCATTGCTATTTCAAACATGGAATTGACGGCAGGTAATGTATTGGCCACATCAGATTTTTTCTTGTCTTGTTGATCAATTCATTCTGGTGTTTAACAGACATGTTATAATTTATGATTTTAACAGAAGTGTCAAATTTTCGCGTAGGGAATATCAAAAAAATGAATTTATTGTTAACAGTCATGTTAAAATATATTTTTTAAATGCATGTTGAAATTAATATTTTTTACAGAATACACCGCAACAATTATTATATTGGCAAACAATAAGAATATATTCTTTTTCCTCATACATACAAATTACATTTCTTCTTTAGTTACTGTACAAACCTCTTACTCGTAGATTGCTTTCTTTTTTCTACCGTGACCGTGTGTGAATCACAACCGAAGAAAATTCATTCCATTTGTAGTAATTCCTTGTTGCGTGCAAATTCCCCATGTAAAAAATGTTTCTACTTAGACATCGTTCGGTAGGACACGCGTAAATAATTGTTCCCAGATTACGTACTAATGATGAACACCCATCTAGGATATAACAAATGCCACTACGGCGTGGAGATACCGGGCGAGCTCCTAATGCCCTGGCGAGATTAGACTCTTACCGGCCGGCTATTCCCACGTTTTTTCCTTCGCTATCTGTTCCATCGTTTAACTCCAGATAATTCAATTACTATAGATGGCGGGTATTAATAGCAAATGAAGACAAGGAACTAATAAATGTCGTTCCCTACTTCGGAAATTTCATCAGAGATGAAAAGGAATTCGTTCTGTTTTGACATATGTCATTGTGGAGGGTGACAGTGGTTGGCAATAAGGCAGATGGCAAATTACAAAAAAACAATAACGTTTTCTTTGATTTGTACGTATAATAATATTTCGATATCAATCCAAATATTTTTTTTTATTAACTGTCCTCAAAATTCTTTTTCATAATACCATACTGTTAAATGTACTTTAACAGTACTGTATGCTCAACCGATATATGCATCAAAACAGCCACGGCCGTTATTTTTTATAACAGTACAATTATTAAAAATCTTGTGTTCCTAAAAAAATCTCAGCATCATGATATTGTCATGAAGAGCTGTCACCTGTCAATATGCCATAGAAAATAGAATTTTAAGAAGTTATTTTAGGTTATGAAAAATACTGAACGTCACACGGCTGATATACAAATAACAGACACGGTTGATTATAAAATCTCGGCTATTGCCTCGATTTTACAACGTTCAACCTCATCTGTTATTTGCTACATATCAGCCTTATGACGTTAATAACTATTTTCAAATGTTAGCTGGTTACAAAAAAATAATACTTGTAGGGTACCTTTAAAACCAGGGTATGGCCATGGTCCAAGATCACTGCCATTGTCGGTAATTCATTTCCATATTTATTTGTAATAAATGTGATATTATATTATAAAAGAATATTAAATTATCACACTGTGCATTCGTAAAGGTAATAAAAATTAATTTATTTAAGAGATACACAATTATTATTAAGACATACATTTAGAGGTTATGTAGAATATATGATATGGGTTGTTATTATCACATCTAATTTAATATCTGTAGTTCTTATTTATATAATAATTGTATATTCTAAACTTACCCTTTAAAAATTTAAATGATTGTGCTTAATATTGGTAATTTATAGTTGTTTTCAATATGTCAGTAATCGTGGTGGGTATCTTAACAAACTACACAAGTAAATAAAATAAAAAATATTACTTACACTTTAAATACATATTAAAATGATAATTAAATGTGTTTTTCATTAAAATAAAACAAATAGCCACGAAAATATATAACAACACACATAACAGATGGTCCGGTAATGGCGGGCGAAACGTGAGCCACGCCATGGCCATACTCTTGTTATAAAGGTACCCTAAATACTTGTAGACATGGACGCCGAGTAGGAGAGAGCATCGGGACTCATGCCCTCAAGAAAAAATTCTCTTAAGGAACATGGCAAAGGCCTTATCACACACGAACAGCCGTTTTTTTTACTTTTAGTGGATTTTTATACTTGAAGTTGGTTATGATATAGTTTTTTTAATGACAACATATTTCAAATTTGTTTGGCATATCAAATTATTTCAAGTAAAATGAATGAAAACTATGGAAAAATAATGCAATTGTGGACAAGCATACTAATTTTATGCGCATCAAACAAAAAAATGACAACTTTTGACGTTTCTGCAGCTATATTTTACTCCGTAAAGTTACATTCCTGTACTTCAGAGACAGTTGCGCATGCGCAATAGAGAAATCAGCGATAAATAGTCAGAGGAAATGAAACCGATTCTGTTTCATCTGACAACAGGATCCATGACTTCCTTGTAGCTATCTCAATGGAGTAAGTCATGGATAATTCGTGACAAGTCAGAGATACTACTTCTAGTGCGATAAGACTTTAAGGAGACTTTTCCTTTAACGCAGCAATTTTTTAAAATCAGTGAAATGTTGATTAAACGACACTTTAATTTAAATAATATATAATTTAATGTAATATTAATAAATATGTACATTGAAGATAATATACTCGTAATTAATTTAAAATAATTTTCATTGAAAATTAGTATTTTAGTTTTCTTTTGTCCCTTTCCAGTATTGCTGTTTGTTGTAATGCATTACTGGTAAATTTTGTTTTGATTTTGGTCATTATTAAAATCTTGTGTCCCCAAGGAAATTTGAAAAGTCGGCACCCGTGATTGTAGATCAAAGCTCTTTGCAGACTTTTTGATCCTGATTTGTGGAAAATTTTCATTTGTCATTCGAATATACAGTATGATAAAAAATAACTGATTCAGTTGGCAATAAAAAAAATTACTTGTAATGGTAAGACTGATACACAAATTTACTTCCTGTTGTTCTCACTGTTGGCAGTGACATTTGAGAATTTAAATTTGAGTACATTTACAATTTTATTGATTAAAAATGATCGTTGTTTCCTTTACTCACATCCTTTTTTTCTTACAATACCCACCGAGCAATAATCTAAAGTATTTCAATCACTCAAAATCCTATTAGCTGCCAGGCCCTTGCTCTGACATAACCTATTTGTATTTATTGTAAAAATGACAAGTCAAATAGTATTTTCGCCTGGTGTTTTATAAACTATGGAATAAAAAGATCCCCTGAACTATATTGCGAACTGAATCAGTTATTTTTGATCACACTGTATTATTAGACGTTGGTAATTTTATAATCAGCTTAAAACAAAGTAGTCTATTATTGAAACAAATGTAACAGTCAATAAACTTTCGTGTTAGTTGTAACATTGTCATAAATTTGCTCTAAGTTTTGTCCAATTATCTCGAAATGTTTTTTAAATGGCACCTCGCTTAAGTAAATCTGAGATAGACATCATTGCAATTGTTATCAAGAAAAAAATTGGCGTGGCAAAAAATTGCTGAAGAATTTCTAAGAAAGGGATGGTCACTTTCTAGCGTAAATGGCGGTATTAGGTAGCTGATAGAAATTAGATCGATTTTCAGAAGACGTGGGTGAGCTGACCTCAATAACTATTACAAATGCCGAGAAAAATCAGAATTAGTACATGAACTGTACCAGGTTTTCTGAAAAATCGATCAAGTTTCTATCAGTCGCCTAATAGAAAATTTATGCTAGAAGTGGTCCTCTCTTATATTAATTACTACATTAAAATACTGGTAATAAAACTAGTTGGCAACCGAGGTAAATGATGAAACACTAATGCTTGTTAAGTTAGCATTTCTAAACATTTGTAGATTTTCGTGTTTGGACATAATATACAATTATTTCACAGACATAATATTCATTACTAATGTAATATACTTTTTTCCGTGGTAAAAATTGAAGAAATATATAATTGTGAAATACCTTTTAATTCAGCAGAGCTTATAGATAAATTTTAACTGTTCATTAAATTGACAATATTGTACCGAAACAAAATGTGAAATGAGTTGTTAAATATTACTTTAAATAAAAAAAATACTTTAGCAGGAAGTATTGTTTGTTTAATGTTTAATATAATAAAACGAATATTCTAATGTATGTTGCTATTTATGAATATACTTGTATGGGTGATTATCGTGCAAAATCAAAAGCTATTTACAAAAAAAAATCTGGTGAGGCCGACACCTCCCGCCATTTACAACCCGAGTCACAAAATAGATTAACTTAATCCTTATTTTTGGATTATCGAATTTTACTCTAATTTTGAAAGTTTATTTCTTAAAATATAGTCTAATCTAATCCAAGTAACTACCTTTTTTAAACTTATCAACAGGATTAAATACCAATTACAGAGTGGGTCACATTCACGCACATCCATGCCTTAGTGAGATTCGAACCCAGAGCCCCAAGGGCACTCATGACATGAGGCGTTAACCATTGAACCACAAAATGAAGATTAAATTTTAAATACCGGGATAGAATAGATTTCACTAATCCAAAAATGAGAATTAGCTTGAACATTTTTGTGAATCGTTAATTTTTATTAATCTAAATACATACTTACATTTTTACTTATGCTGGAAACTGTATTGAATTCCTTTGATAGTCACATTTATCTGTCAGTAACGTGTAACAAACTGCTTTTTGTATGTTTAAAGCGTAGGCGTAGGATTTAAATTTTTATAAATTTATCCATAAAATATATAGAAAAAGCATTTATGCAAATCTACAATAAATTTAATAGCCTTAAATTTTTATAATAACATTAATCTCGAAAAGGTAACATTTAAAGGTATTTTTCGAAGAAAAACTATTTTGAGCTTCTAGTAAAGTGACATTTTCGGTTATCCAATTTTCACTATAAACTAATGGGCTCTTTCCATTACAGAAAAAGTTCGAAATACAATGTATCAAAATTTTCTGAATGATAGTATTTGAGTTAGAGTGGAGGATCCACACATACATACACACTCACACATACACATATATACACATACACACATTCACACACACACGCTTACACACATACATCATCGTGAAAATGTTAAAATTGGATTTTAGGGACTTTAAAACGTGGTCATTTACCAAAATCTCGATATGCGAATTTTAGCACGATCCTTATACCACCTTATACCTTCTTTGCCAAGGGTAGCGGGAGGTAAAAAAAAGTAGCAAAACTATTATTATTAAAAAACGATAATGTGTTTTTATTTCACAATTGTTATATTTGTATTCAGCCTTGTTATAAAAATATTTGAATATAATATACCAACTTATGTATATACAAAAGAAAAATGATTTGTAGATAAAATATAAAATAGCTTCTCATCGTATTTAATGTTACAGAAGCGATATTGTATGTAGGTCCACTAATGACTATATACTTAGAGCAGCTAGCTGCTTTGAAATAACCCTCATTTTGGAATTTCGGTAGAAAAGTAATTTATCAGATGTATTAAAAGCGATTGCGTGTACTCCCACGAAAACCACGAGAGATATTAATATTCTTTTAACACCAGGCACATTCTCACGACTTGATTGATATATGCTGCAAGTTATTAGTAACACAGCTACCTAAATTTAGCAATTAGTGCCACTAATTTATGTGATAGCCATACAGCACATTTGTTTTAATATTCTCTTAATGGGTTTATAAATTCTGTGACAAAGCAGCACCGAGATAACGACAAAGGAGAAGATGACAAAGAGAGGAGATGACAGTGAGTAGTGGACAGATTACAGAACATTTACATTATGTATATATTTATTTTTCAGTCATTAAAACTGTACAGACATGCGTAGTTATACGTAGATATTTAATAAAACAATAATTGTTCTCTCAGTGTTGACTACTTGATAATTATTTATAGCAAGGAGACACATATAAAAACAACTGAAATTTAAAGGCAAAGAAAAATTTAAAAACAGTTTTTATAATTCATTTTTACTGGCTGATTAAAAAATATGGATAAAAATCTTTATTAGTGCCATTTCCAGTTATCCGATTTTCACCAAAATCGAATGGGCTCTTTCCATTACAGAAAAAGTTCGAAATACAAGGTTTCAAAATTTTCTGAATGATAGTATTTGAGTTAGAGTGGAGGATCCAAACATACACACATACACACCGTCACATGGGCGCCCGCAGACTTTTTTACAAGGTGGGTCGATATTTTTGTTGTAAGAATAAAATCCGCCGCAGGCGAATTTTTAATAATTTTCAAGGTCAAACGTGTTTTAATGCAAAGTAAGATAATATAGAGTTCTTTACAATGAAGCAAATTTAACAAATTCTTAAAAAAGTAAAATCAATATTTTATGACGAAAATGCGTATGTACGCTCTAAAAGCGTAGAATTGCCCCTTCTACTAGGCTTTATGATACGAGATGCGAGAATAAGCAATAACTACAGAAACAGACAATCTGAAAATACAATGTTGCATTAAATTAAAATATTATATTACTGAGTAACAATATAATTATTCTATAGAAGTGCTCAAAATAAAATGTATAATTAAATGGTAATTAAATCGCGCTCCTCACAAAATACGGCAACCCTAATCACGTAGGTACTTTTAATATAAATAAATATACAATGTATATTCATTATTTACTTTTCTATTTCTTTATTTCTATATAACACTAAAATCTATAATTGTGAAAGTTTTGAGAAGAACGTGATCATAAAATGATTAGAATAAACTACGGCATATTAAATATTACCAATAATTATTAAAAAATACAATGATACATTGAAATGAAAAAATAAAATTATAATATTATTTTTAAAAATGGATACAGTCCATAAATGAAAGGGGGGTCAGTCGACCCTTTCGACCCCCCCCCCCTGTGGGCGCCTATGCACAGACATCATCGTAAAAATGTTGAAATTGGATTCTAGGGACCTTAAAACGTGGGCATTTACCAAAATCTCGATATGATCCCTATACCTCTCTTACCAAGGGTAGCGGGAGGTAAAAATAATATGATTACATATTTACAATACATTATGCCAGAAAGGATATCATAATTTTGTATTCAATTAATTTATTCCGGTCTGTACTCGTAAATAAGCAGAAAAATCCGGAAAACTGTACCGGAATCACATGATCATAACTTCTACAAAGTGTAATAAGTTATTTGTTAAGGAATAACTGTTACGGCTAGCATGTCCATATTTTGTATCTAATGTAACGTCTGCATGTAATATTAAATTTTATCCGGAAAATCTAAAAATACTGTCACACATCACGCTAACGTTAGCGTTGGTCGGACGCACATCCTCGCAACACAATAACGTTATTGCGTGACTTCGGCTGTTTCTGATTTTTCTTTCCTTTCAATTGAATGGAGTGATTTTCGAGTAATGGATGACTGTAGATTGTGCACAATGGTATAAACGTAAGCTCCACAGCTATGCAATTTATTAGATTGAAGTGTAAGAATACAGTCCTGGAATTTCTTGAAAATGTTTTTCTATTATTTATAATTCTACAATATAATTTGTTTTTGTTGTATTACTAATGATACAAACTTTCTCCTTGTCCTTTGTATTTTTCTTGTCAGGTTATCGACTTTTCCGCTGCGGAATTGTAGCGCTGAAGGTTTGCTCAATCCGTGACGAAGTAACCCTGAATGAAAAATGAAAACTGTAATCAATTATTTAAATACTTTTGCTTTTGACTGCGTTGAACTGTTTATTCAGAAACAAAACTAACATTGTTGATGACTTTAATGACTTTATTTCTAATTTAAGACCAGTAATTAATTACGCTAATTTATTTATACCGGTTTAAGGAAATGTAAACGAAAGTTTCAGAAACTTTTGTAAACGATGTAAAAATGTGTTTACTCGTCTCTTTTACTCTCACATAATGTACAGGGTGTTAATGAATACGTGTTACGAATATATAGGTTATGTAGAGGAGACAAAACAAACTAATTTTATTTATCGAGGTACAGTGCCGGATTACCAAATAGGCAGCCTCGATAATTGTGTATGGGCCCCTTGCCTTTAGGGGAACCGCGCCCCGCTACATTAGATTAAAATAATATTGATTTGATTTTGAAATAATTATTTTTATTACAAACACAGAAATTCTTAAAAAAAATTGATTACAACAAAGAAAAGCTTATTTACAATAATGGAATATTGATTACAATAATAAAAATCTGGCGTGGCCAACACAATACCTCCCACCATTTACAGCCCAGTCACAAAAAAGATTAAGTTAATCTTAATTTTTTGATTAGCGAATTTTACAGTTTATTTCCTAAAATATAGTCTAATCTCATCCAAGTAACCACCTTTTTTTAACCCCTCAACAGGATTAAATCTCATTTACAGAGTGGGTTCACATTCACACACATCCATGCCTTAGTGGAACCGGAGCTATTATAAATAATAGCCGGAATAGAATAGAATTCACTAATCCAAAAATGAGGACTTATGCTGGAAACTGTATTGAATTCCTTTTCTATTGTTCTATTTACTTTTTTCTTTTTAAAACGTTACTAATATTATTTTGAAATGATTAGTTCTTTGATAATGACATTTATCTGTCAGTTACATACATTTAAATAACTGCTTTTTGTTTGTTTAAAGCTTAGGCTCTGGGATTTAAATTATAGATCATTTTATAAATTTATCCATAAAATATATGGAAAAAGTATTAATGCAAATCTATAGAAAATTTAATAATCTTAATTTTTATAATAACATTAATCTCAAAAAATTACATTTAAAGGTATTTTTCGAAGAAAAACTATTTACCAAGGGTAGCGGAAGGTAAAACTTGTCAATCAATATTACAAGACACTACTATTACAACTCGATAGGATAAAATAAATTATTAGCGTTATCTATACTTTACATTGATAGTGATTTAGTGCAATAATTAGAATATAGACCACTATATTTATGTAAATATGTTTGTCTTTTATTATCTGTTTGAAATTAAAACTTTTGTCTAATTATAAAATATTTACACTTATTATTATGTTTGTTATTTGTTTTAAATTTGTATTAGTTTTTTAGGTAAACATTTTTATGCTACCAATATTATTTATGTTGATTTTCGTAATAATCTTTTCGCATAACTATGAGAATTTAGGAAAGAACCATAAGAAATTGTACATGGAAGTGTCTTAAACTTATTACCAACGTAATCTAGTCAGTTATAACCTAGATTAGACAAATGAAATGACAAAATAATATGAAATCCCTAGCTATTGTTTATTTTTGAAATATTTTCGTCAGAGATATCGATTTCGTCTGCCGGTTATGATTTTTTTAAATAAAATATACTCACTTTTATAGAAAATCATGGTATTCTCATACGGTTATTCACCATATACGAAGAACTCGGTTCCGAAACAATACGGGTACCCGGTAATCGAGTAGAAAACAGAACTGATTATGATTCCTATCTTTACTACATAGTTGAAGGACAAAGTAATGGATAATTCGAAAAATTTCGCGGAACTTTACTTTCTTCTCTGATCTTTACATTTTGGATCTCTCATATACGTATGCTTTACGAATGAATATTTCTTATTTTAGGTCAGATTCTTAAAGGAAAATAATGAATTTCATAATATGGCGAATAATAATGCCTAATAACCTTGTCACGAATTCAAATGTAATAATGAAATGTTAGAAGATCCAAAATGATTCGCTTCTCGAAACGATATTAATAAATTTTATCCAACGCTGACTCTTAATTTACTTGTTACTATGGTTATTTGAAATAACTAATGACATTAGTCACTCCGTGAGAGAATATTTTAGAAGTCACGGAGAAATTATTACTAATTTTTATGTTTTTTTTAAATATAATTAAAAAGCAATTTTACAAAATTATTTTATTTTTGAAATAATTTAACATTATGAAACATATTTATTTACATTAATATTAACATTTATGCTAATATAGGTTAATTATATTTACACAATGATAGCTGTCATATATGGCTGATGAAACGAAAACGAGAAACGAATTAGTGGTTACCTGGAACGGAATTAAATTCAAAGATGCTGCTTGTGCTTCTAAGTGAATACGTTGTAAAGGAAGGTCCACATTATCACCCACTTTCAAATAATTCCCAATGACACAATTTTTTTTCAATAACAATATAACAAAACCATTCTATGGCTACTTTGTAATTAAAAATACTACATCAATTGACTTGTCAGTGTCAAACGATGAATGCAAACAAAAATGATTTAAGAAGTTTTTAAAAAAGTGTTTGATAAAACGTTATGGAATGTATATTAGAAAATTAGCCACTCGCCCTGCGGGCTACGTGGCTAAACTTTTCCTTTCGTGACTAGTATTATACATTCCACATTTATATAATAAATAACTATTATATTCCAGATTTGAAATAAAGTGATTAGTTTAATTTTGAGTATTGAGATTCGGTCTATTTTGGTTGCTCGAAATCCAGTGTTTTCCAAACCTTTTTCCTCGCGCCCCCGTCAGGCATCAACAATTCTTCGCCCCCCCCCCCTTCAGGCTTCAAAATATCTCTTCAGCTCCCCCCCCTAGAATAATTTCGCGTGCCCCACAGTTTGTGAATCACTGACGAAATCGATTAGTTTCGGTTCCAGAACTGAGTTCCTGACTCAGAAAAAATAATCTATATTATAATATTACAGTCGGGTGGCTATCTATAGGCTGAGCACTTTTTAGAGCCCTGAAGTAGACTTTTGTACAGTCGAAACGTCGGCCAGGAAATAAATAATTTACTGTAAAACTGCGGTCCGATTATTTTCCATTCGTCCCTGAAATTTAACGTTTTCTATCCTTCATTTTCAATATGACAAAAAATAACAAAAGCTGTTTTTGAGGCAGGAAGCAGGGTAATAATTTCCCCCAATATTCCTGAATATTCTATAAAAATATCTAACCAGGTTTATTTCGAAAATATTCGTAAATATATGTCTTCTACAAATATCGTGGTGATAAATTTACTAATTTACATACTGTGTTATCTGAACTCATTCGCTATTACTAATAACATTGACAGTATCAGGAAATTAGAGTTCTATGTATAAGTACTTGAGATATGCATTCGTGTAGCGTATATGTTTTTTGCTGCTTGGATTGCAGGATAAATACATGTTTGAAAGAGATAGCGAAATTTTTATTTAACCTAGATATGCAAATAGACGTATAGAATACTTAATTAACTGCGTGGAGTAATTAACCGGTAGCCAGTGTATTCTGAAATGCATTTCTAGCCTGAATTAATTAGTGAAGTAATGGTGTATGGGTGATAATAACAAATATATCATATTTCTTAATGTCAAATGACTTTGTTAAAGCAATATTATTATTAATAAAATAACAAATGTATTACTTATAAGCTATTTATTTATTTTTTAATCATAAGAAAATATCTAGTTATATTAATTAAATATACACATGAAAAATCATGTCCTATACATACAGGATGTAACAGCTAAACGAGCTACTTCAAATAATTTCTATACTACGAGTATTAAAGATACAACAAAATACCATAATATAATTTTATAGAAGACCAAGGGGGACATCCGATTAGAGAAGAAAATATTTTTTTAAACCAGTGGTTCTCAAGTTACAATACAATGTTATATTTTTTTTAAATGGGATGATATATTTTTTTAGGCCCATTCGATACAGTATTTTATTCTGATTTCAAACGTGTAATCACTGTATATCTTTACATAACAAAAATATTGTAAAATATTCAATTGAAATTTAAATAAATTTATATTTTATAGTCATTTTTCAGTAGACCATGTATGAAAAACGAAAACTTCTATTTGTCAATTTGTATTATATAAATCAAATAGAACATTGTTTGTAACGTTATAAACAAATATTTGTTTCATTTTAATTTAAGGACAATTGTTTTTCATACATAGCCTACTAAAAAATAACTATAAAAATCAAATTTACTTAATTTCAATTTAATTTTTCTCAATATTTTTGTTATGTAAGTATATAAAATAATCACATGGTTGAATTCAGAAAAAAATACTCTATCAAATAGGCCTCAAAAATATATATTATCCCAGTTAAAAAAATGTAACTTTGTATTGTAACTTGAGAACCACTGGTTTAAAAAAATATTTTCTTCTCTAATCGGATGTCCACCTTGTCTATAAAATTGTCTTATAGCATTTTATTGTATCTTTAATAATATAGAAATTATTTGAGGCAGCTCATTTAGCTGTGACATTCTGTATATAGGAAAAAAAAAGAAAGGGCATATAGTACTGACCAAAATGCGTAAAAAAAGGCTTAATCAACATGGTCCGATCTTCAATAGTTTTCGAGATAAGGCAGTGAAAAATGAGTTTTTACAGGGTTTACCTCTGCTATCTCGAAAACTATAAGAGTTACGACTTCGATTAAATAAATTTTTTGTTTATCTTTCAGAGGTCAACTTAGATGTGCTTTTGTTTTTTTTAAACAATTCAAATAATTGTACTAAGTTGAATGTTGTGGCAACCTTGGCCAATATTTGATTTTCAAATAACTTCTTTACTATTAGAAAATGAGAAAAATATTTCATATAAAATTTTATTATTGTTTATAGTCTATTTACTGGCAAAGACATGTTGATTAAGTTTTTTTTTACTCATTTTGGTCATTACTATATGCCCTTTCATTTTTTTCCTGAAGTATGATTACATATATACATATTTATAAATAGTCTAAAATAAATATAGATACTTAAGATCACCAACGGGTAAATAACCATTGCTGAGTGTCCAGTGTCTGTTTTTAATTTACAGATTTCGATAATATCAATATGTGTATAGTAAAGAGCGTTCTTTTCTAGTTTTAATACCTTCACGCTATAATCAATGAATATGTTTTTAGTTTTGCCGAATAAACGCTGATTCATTGATGACCTATATTTTTGAACAGATATAGGTAAATTGTTAAAATATGATAAAATTTGAATTTAATACTGCCCATATAATACTGGGGCACTAATTATTTTTTAATTCAAATTTATATCCGGCAATATGTTCACATGTAATAAAACTGTCAAAAATGTCATTGATATTAATTACTTTACATTTTAAATTTAGGACAGTGAAAATTTAATTGCACCCAAACGTTTCCAATAATTGAAATTTTCATACATCATAATTTGCAAATAATATTTTAATCCAAAAAATAATGCAAGGATAACTTATACAGACTATATTCAAATTTGTAATTTATAATACTAGTTTTAAAAATAGTTTTGTTAAGGGCTTTAATTTGGCGTATGCAAGATCTTCCAAAAATTATATCAAAACTCAAAATTCAAAGAAAAACTAGCATTACAACAGGAAAACACAAACAAATTTATTATCGAGAATTTAATAAATAAAATTTTATGACTGCAATCCAGCAAAAAATTATTCCCTCAAATTTGTTCAACATAACATATGTATTTTACCTATTTTAATAATGATTAATATTGATTTTGTTTGTTTGATTTATAAATTTATCCATAAAATATATAGAAAAAGTATTTACGTAAATCTATAGAAAATTTAATAATCTTTAATTTTTATAATAACACAAATCTCGAAAAAATAACATATGTAGGTGTTTTTCGAAGAACTATTTTGAGCTTCAAGTAAAGTACCATTTCCGGTAATCTGATTTACACCAAAATCTAACGGCTTCTTCCCATATTAGAATAAGGTAGAAATATAAGATTTCAAAATGTTCTGAATGATAGTACTTGAGTTAGAGTAAAGGACACACACACACACACACACACACACACACACACACACACACACACACACACATACATACACACGCACACACACACACATACAAACACGCGCGCGCGCGCACACACACACACACACACACACACACACACACACACACACACACACACACACGCACGCACGCACGCACGCACGCACACAGCCACCCAAACACCCATCCACCCATTTATAGCTACTAAAAGTACCTAAAGGCATCTACATTTACCCAATAAAATACATAAAAGTTCCCAAACAACAATTTAAGAAATAAATTGAATAGGCATATGCCAAATAATTCCCCTTTCTAACATGAAATGTTGCTAAGCTACTGCTGTATAAAGTGCTTTGTCGTCTTTCTTCAAACAAGTGATCTTGAATAGACATCTTTCGTGAACCAAACCATATACGAGTAATATAACGATGTTTTTATATTTTGCGTTCATAATGCAGTCATTACGATACGCAATTGCGTATCGTAATGACCTTCATTTCGAAACGCAATTTTTTGTTTTAGACGGTTGGTACTAGATAACGTTTCTTTAATCCATTTTTACCTAATTTATTTTTAGTTAATTGACAATTCATTTTAATAATATAATATCGAAATTTATTATTATTTTTTATTTAGGGAAGATTATTTACATGAAAATGTACAAATGGTTACAAATATAATCACAAATTGAGTAAGTAAATGTTATTGTAGAAGGCGCAAAATATAAAAAAATAGTATAAAGAACTCATTTTATAAGAGTTTCTTTCAAACATGTCTTATAAAACAAGTTCTTTAATATACTATTAACTTACATACCTAAATGTTCAAAGTTTATTTCTTTAAACAGCAAAAATGCAAACATTTAATAATTTTATAGGCTGTGTTTGTGACAATGAAACAAAATACATAATTAATTTAATTTAGTGAGGCCCCAAAAATATATAACACCTCGGTCTTTTTGAATGTTATACCCTTGGTTGCGCAAAACTTTTTCTGATTGATGATTGAAAGCTATTTTTTTAACAGTGGTTCTCAAACTATAACATTAAATTTTTTTTTTTTTTAAATAGGGTGGTTGATATTTTTAGACTCATTCAATACAGTATTTTTTTTCAGAATTAACGATGTGTCCATTTTATATCTTTACATTAGAAAAATATTGAGAAAAATGCAATTAATATTTTTAAATTTTTATAGTTATTCTTTAGTAGGCTATGTATGAAAAACAAAACTGCTATCTGTCAAATTGAATTATTTAGTGCATAATTCCTATTCTTACTATTTATAAAGATATAAACAAATATTTGTTTTATTTTAAATTAGGTTCAATTTTTACCTCCCGCTACCCTTGGTAAGGGAGGTTTAGGGGTCGTGCTAAAAATCGCATATCTAGATTTTGGTAAATGAGCACGTTTTGAGGTCCCTAGAATCCATTTTTAACATTTTCACGATGATGTCTGTGTGTATTAATGTATGTGTGTATTTGTGTATGAGTGTATGAGTGTATGTGTGTATGTGTGTGTGTGTGGATCCTCCACTTTAACGCAAATACTATCATTCAGAAAATTTTGAAATCTTGTATTTCGAACTTTTTCTTCTTTCTTTGGAAAGAGCCCATTAGATTTTGGTGAACATCGGATAACCAAAAATGGCACTTTACTAGAAGCACAAAATAATTTTCCTTCGAAAAATTCCTTTAAATGTTATTTTTTCGAGATTAATGTTATTATAAAAATTAAAGATTATTAAATTTTCTATAGATTTGCATTAATATTTTTTCTATATATTTTACGGATAAATTTATAAAAATATTTATAATTTAAATCCCAGAGCCTACAACAAAACGCAGATATTCAAATGTATGTAACTGACAGATAAATGTCACTATCAAAGAACTAATCATTTAAAAATAATATTAGTAACGTTTTAAAATGTAAAAAGTAAATAGAACAATAGAAAAGGAATTCAATACAGTTTCCAGCATAAGTAAATATGTAGGTATGTATTTAGATTAATAAAAATTAACGATTCGCAAAAATATTTAAACTAATCCTCATTTTTGGATTAGTGAATTCTATCCCGGTATTTAAAATTTAATCTTCATTTTATTATAGTTTCGATGGCATAATTGTTAGAGCAACGCTTCATGTCATGAGTGCCGTCGGAGCTCTGGGTTCGAATCTCACTAAGGCATGGTTGTGTGTGAATGTGAACCTACTCTGTAATTGAGATTTAATCCTGTTGAGGGGATTAAAAAAGGGTAGTTACTTGGAATAAATTAGACTATATTTTAAGAAATAAACTGTCAAAATTCGCGAATCCGAAAATAAGGATTAATCTTTTGTCTCGGACTGCAAATGGAGGGAGGTATTGTGTTGGCCACACCAGATTTTTTCATTTAGTTATGATTATGATTAAATTTAATCATGATTTACTGATACTCATTGATATCGAACAATATTTTCTTTCTTATTTCTTTGTGGAAACAAATTGATTCACTTGTCATGGTTGTGGGATGATAAGTTTGCAAGCAATCTTGGTTAATGTTATAGTGACTTTACACGTGTTTAGTGAGATATACTCCGCTGCTATAGCACCTCGTCGCGTTAGCAACAACACAGGTTTAGCATTAATTAATCAAGGCTGCGCGGAGCTAGTCAAAGAACGTTAGCCGTGCCGTGCAGCTGTTTGTATCTCCTCGGCTCGTTACATGATGCTTGCTGCATTATAGTATAAGCTGGATACTTTTACACCTTAAGACGTTGGCGAGCAACCATATTATACCATCACCAAACAAACACTTGATGAGTTTTTCAAAAGTACAGATTTAATGAATCTCTAACTTAATTAACTCGCGAAAATGTGTCTTTTTTGGGGTGTCTACTTTTCTTATCTTAGTATAACACTAATTATTAAATATTTTGATGCTTATATTTCAATAAATAGAAATCAATGACAGAATTTATCTGTGTTTTATGTTTTATTTGTGTAGTATGCAGCTGGTGGTATTTGATTATGTGTTCATAGGAAGTAAAGACAAAAAATCTGATGTGGCCAACACATGATCTCCCGTCAGTTCCATGTTTGAAATAGCAATGAGTTTTAAGTAAAGTATCACTTCCGGTTGATCGTTTGTAAACAAAATCTAATTTGTTGTTACAATAAATATAAAAGTCTGTTATACCAAATTTTGGATTATATTTTATTATGTTTTTCCTCGAAAATCTGTTAAGAGCTCGAAATTAAGTACCACTTCCGGTTTATCATATAGGTATAGTCAAAATATAAAGTTGTTTCAAATTATTCACGAGTATTAAATACCAAATTTGAGAACTATTGAATCATGTTTCAATATATATTTTCAAGAAAATCTTTTTATAGCATCCTGTAAAGTAGTACTTCCGGTTTATCAATTTTAGAAAACATCTAGAGTGTCGTTCTCATTAATATAAAAGCCTTAAATACCAAATTTGAAAAGTTTTGGATTGTATCAACTTATTTTTCTTGAAATTCTGTTTAGAGCTTCAAATAAAGTATCACTTCCGGTTTATCAATTTTAGCCAAAATCTAATATGTTGCTTCCCGTTATATAAAACCACGTTGTCAACTGCCAGCAAAATGAACAATTGTTCATTTTGTTGGCAGTTGACAACGTGGTTTTTGATCCATTTCTTATATATTTACAGTTAATTTTCCTATGTACTGGGTGTGTGAATTGATGTTTATTAGAAATTCTATTGTTTGACGGTTTTTTAAATGTTTCAACCTATAAACATTTGTATATTGACTGCAGCTATCATTTTTATGTTGCTTTTATAGACATATCCCTGAAGAAGGCAACTGTGTTGCCGAAACGTCGGAGATGTCAAAATAAATAAATCCTGTTGACTGATATCCCGAAGATTTTTAATCCTCATAATTCTTTACAGTCGATCAATTTTCTCTTACAATGAATTTATGATTATCGAATAAAGAATTTAACGTTCTTTAATATTAGTATTTACTTAAATTTTCGATAAATAATATTTAGATAATTTTTTTCTTGTAACTACTACTTCCGGTTGTCCAATTGTTACCAAAACTTAATCAACTTTTCCCATTATTGTTAGTCTGAGGAATCCGTAGTTAAAAATGTCTTAAGTCTTATAGAATTTGAGAAATCGTGGATCCAACATCCACACACACATCCACATATCCACACACACACATACGGACATCATCGTAAAAATGTTATAATCGGATTCTAGTGACCTTAAAACGTGCTTATTCACTAAAATCTGGATATGCGATTTTTAGCATGAATCCAATACCTCTGTTAGCGAGAAGTAAAATACCGTGCAACACCTCATTTTGTAAAAAGTGACGTTTCATAACGTCATACACTTAGAAAAAATTCAACTTTTTTAAACGGAATTAGATAAAAATAAGTTACAAATTCGTAACAGATTTTGCAGAATTAGCAAAAATTTAGAGCCTCTTTTCGTTCATTTGGAATAGCGTAAATCGAGTCGTAAACGATCTTCTTAACATATAGTTGTTTGTTTAATGTGAAACAGAGCCATTAAATTTAGTAAGTATCTAATTTAAAAGTTTAAGTACCGTAATTAATTAATAAAATTAAAGTGAAATATTCCCGAAATGGGACGATGATTACAATTGGAGTAGTTGACGTGTCTGTGCGGACACGGAGAGAGCATTTTGCGGTCATTTAGGTTTTGGGTCGTCCTAGTGTCCCCGTGAGAAACCACGGGCCCACGCCACTCAACAGGGTTGATGTTGGTTACCTTAGTAGGGCGAAAACCGCTCAACTTTCTATTGTACCCAGCGAAATGTGTCCATTATCCCTGTTTATGCAACGTATCCCATATATCGCTTACCGTGAACGGCAAAATGCGCGTATAATAAGCCTCAGGGCGCTAACAATAACGTACACTGCATAAACAATTTAATATGAACCGGCAACGCACGGCAACAGAACAGAACTACCTACTTAACTTACCTACCCCCGTCGTTACGGTACTCGTATTCTTGGCTCTTGCGTGGCAACGTGGCTTGTGAGCAGGGCCGGATTATTTTTTATTTTTTTTATATAATATACGACAATTTAATATAAAAATCCGATGTGGCCAACACAATACCTCCCGCTATTTAATTTTTATTAATTTAAATATACATACATATTTAGTTATGCTGGAAACTGTATTAAGATCCATTCCATATAACTGGTTCTATTTACTATTTTCTTTTTAAAACGTTACTATTATTAATTTGATATGATTAAGTATCATTCACAACAAAAAAATTAACGTAGCAGTAGAATTAGTGGCAGTGGTAGTGGCCTGGGTAAAAGATTGAATGCGTTATAGCAAATGTATTCGTTCACATCCAAAAATTAAGAAAATTAGTAGTAGCGCAGTGCAATGGTAGCGGTAGGGGTTTGCAATCCCCAAACTTCTACGTTGCCACTACGCTACCGCTTAATTTTTTTGACAGTTTTGGCGTTTATTGACCGCTGATTTCTGATATCATCAGATAAAATGAGCAATAGAAAAAAGATCATTTTGTGGTGTGCCTCAGACGTTGCTCTACATAAACAAACAGAGTTATTAATAAACTTTGCACAATTAAAAGTGAACATGTAATTTACCATTTTCGCTTATTTAAAAGGTAATTTGTGCCCACGCATTTTCTTTTTTTGAAATAATTTTAAATTCCCTTAATCTCTTCGCTTATCTCACAGTGGCATTTATCTCTCAGTTACATACATTTGTGATATAAACTGTGTAACCAAGGAGTTGTGCTTCTTTAAAGCGTAGGCTTCGGGATTTAAATTATAGATAATTTTATAAATATATCTATAAAATATATTGAAAAAGTATTTATGCAAATCTGTAGAAAATTTAATAATCTTTAATTTTTATAACACAAATCTCGAATAAATAACATTTGAAGGTATTTTTCGAAGAAGATCTATTTTGAGCTTCAAGTAAAGTGCCATTTCCGGTTATCTGATTTACACCAAAATCTAATGGCTTCTTCTTGTATTAGAATAAGGTAGAAATACAAGGTTTCAAAATGTTCTTAATGATAGCATTTGAGTTAGAGTGGAGGATCCACACATACACACACGAATACACACACACACATACATACATACATACATACATACATACACACACACACACACACACATACACACACACACACATACATACACACAGACATCATCGTGAAAATGTTAAAATTGGATTCTAGGGACCTTAAAACTCGGTAATTTACCAAAATATCGATATGCGATTTTTAACAGGATCCTTATACCTCCCTTACCAAGGGTAGCGGAAGGTAAAAAGCAATATATACTTAGCACAAATAAACAAAAAAAAAAACATTAAATGTTGCACTCTTAAGCATATGATTGGTGCATTCTGCGTATACGTATTGAGAAAGTAATATGGTCTATATTATCGAAAACCAATAAGATTTTACGGCATAGTTGTCAAATAACAGAATATTTTCAGCATCAGTCTATTTGTCTATTTATAAAAAAATATCGGCTCTCGATTTCTAAAACAAAGGCCAAATCACATATTCGATTCAAATCTACTAGACAGAAAAGTTTAAATGACAATATTTTCTATATATTTTTTTTTATAATTTTCAATAATGAAAATTTGTTGTTTTTATTTGTCGCCGGCGCCCCCAAGTCGGCGGCGCCCCTAGGCAACTGCCTATATTGCCTTATGGATAATCCGGCCCTGCTCGTGAGTGAGTTTTAAGAGAGAAAAAGTAGCAGGTTTGAAAGCCCGATATGCCCAATTTATCTTGAATGAGTTGAGAATTGCGTTCCCATTATCACTTCATTCGCTGAACTTTGCGTGAAAGAATAAAGCCAATATTAGACTGTCATCCGGGCTATGATACAATCTAGAAGAGTTGTTGGCAGTCGTTTCTAAGACAAGGATATGTGAGATTTCTTTGTGCTTCAACTGGAATATATTTCATTTGAAAAATCACGTTACTCTCTTTGAGATGCTCAAAGCAAACGCAACATTTCAACTGAACAAATCCTTTCAAATTTATTTGTACATATTTTTGTACGAGCCAACTGCTATATTTTATTATTTGTTTTGCTCGAGATTTCCACTTTAAAAGTAAGCATTTTCAATAAAGTATCTTTCTTTTTCTGTATACAATTAACTCGTTATTTTCAAAACTAACGGCAAAGAAAAAGATGAAATTTAAAATTTTTGTACTAAGAGCCACACTTCAATATGCTCTAAGAAAAATTTTGTGTAAATTCCACACAGAAAATTTCTTGCAAAGATTCCATATTTCCAGTACATTACCTTCAGTCAGTTCTATGTATTTTGTACAAATTCCATACAGAAAGTTTCTATATTTCCAGTAAAATTATAACACAAACATACTATGTCAATTGTACTTGACACTGACATGTGTCAATCAGAATTTTCTTAATATAGTAGATGTTTCCATGTTTATAGCACAATTGGCTGTTTTATGAAATTTAATTTCGTTGTAATTTTTACCTCCCGCTACCCTTGGTAAGGGAGGTATAGGGATCGTGCTAAAAATCGCATATCGAGATTTTGCTAATTGACCACGTTCTAAGGTCCCTAGAATCCAATTTTAACATTTTCACGATGATGTCTGTTTGTATGTGAGTATGTGTGTGTATGTATATATATATATATGTGTGTGTGTGTGTGTGTGTGTGTGTGTGTGCGTGCGTGCGTGCGTGCGTGCGTGCGTGGGTGCGTGCGTGCGTGCGTGCGTGCGTGCGTGCGTGCGTGCGTGCGTGCGTGCGTGCGTGCGTGCGTGCGTGCGTGCGTGCGTGCGTGCGTGCGTGCGTGCGTGCGTGCGTGTGTGTGTGTGTGTGTGTGTGTGTGTGTGTGTGGATTCTCCACTTTAACTCAAATACTATCATTCAGAAAATTTTGAAACCTTGTATTTCGAACTTTTTCTGTAATGGAAAGAGCCCATTAGATTTTGGTGAAAATCGAATAACCGGAAATCGCACTTTACTAGAAGCTCAAAATAGTTTTTTTTCGAAAAATACCTTCAAATATTAATTTTTCGAAATTTATGTTATGAAATTTACAGACTATTAAATTTTCTATAGATTTGCATTAATACTTTTTCCATATATTTTATGGATAAATTTCTAAAATTATCTATAATTTAAATCCCAGAGCCGATACGCTTTAAACAAACAAAACGCTGTTATTCAAATGTATGTAACCCTGACAGATAATTGTCACTATAAAAGAACTAATCATTTCAAAATAATATTAGTAACGTTTTAAACAGAAAAAAGTAAATAGAACAATAGAAAAGGAATTCAATACAGTTTCCAGCATAAGTAAATATGTAGGTAATAAAAATGAACGATTCATAAAAATGTTTAAGATAATACTCATTTTTGGATTAATGAATTCTATTCCTGGGTTCGAATCCCACTGTGTGTGTGAATGTGAACCCACTCTGTAATTGGGATTTAATCCTGTTGAGGAGTTTAAAAAAAGGTAGTTACTTGGATTAGATTAGACTATATTTTAAGAAATAGTCTGCCAATATTAGAGTAAAATTCGCTAATTTAAAAATAAGGATTAACTTAATCTTGTTTGTGACTCGGGCTGTAAATGGCGGAGGTATTGTGTTGGCCACACCAGATTTTTTAACTCTATATCCATTGAATAAGTATAAAATATAATCAAATCGTATACAGAATAAAATATTGTTTAATATTTATAATAATCATCACAACAATCTTTGACTTTAACTTGGCAACCCCATATCTAATCATGTGACGATTAATAATATCCGACCTTAAAAGTGAAAGATTGTTCAGCCATCGAGAAGAGAGCAGCCAATAGCTTAGTTGGTAGAGCACTATCCCGGCAAGGTAGGTGTCTCGGGTTCGAATTCCGATGGCTGACAATTTTCCCAATTTATTTCAAATATACAAACGGTAAACTCATTGTTAATATTACATATTACATTACTGATACCCTGTACATGAAGAAAACAATATCATAAGGAAGACAATAATTCGTCTTTCCTGAAATTTCTGTTGAAGCGTATGACTGTTATGCCCTCGAATTTAGCATAATGAAGACGTGAGAGTAAGTTAAAAACAGTCGTGTGGGACAGGCTAGAAGGATGAACCTCCCCTTGTGATTCAGCCCTCCCTTGTAAGCCATCCAATTCCTCTTGAACGCGCACGTGTCCGTGCCGAGTCATTGATCCTCCTTCAGTACTTCAGTTTCAGCTCGCGCAACTAACAACGTCTTCTCGTCTTCTCCTCAAGTGTCGCAAGCTCCATACTCTATACTCGAACCCACTTTCCTAACCCCACCACTTTTAATCACTAAAATGTACTTTTTGTCTCCTTCAAATTATTTCAAATGCCTCTCGAGTTATTTTCGTGCTCAAGATATTCCTACCATTGTATGAGAAGGGAATATAAATTGAATAGTGTTTTCAGATGATTAACAGAACAACTGGAATGATGCTTTTTCTTACCTTCATTAATAAGAAAAGCTTCGATTAATAATCACCCTTATTAACCTTCTGTCTGTCGGTGTGGTCTGCGAATCTACGGCAAATAGGCTACTTGCGTGGTATTGACAATCTGATATCTATCACTAAATAGGTAAAGTAAAGTTGAGAACGTATGTAAAAATATAAATTTTATTTTTAAAAAAATATTTGTTTTTTAATAAAGTAAGAAAGAAAATTTTCTTTGACGTCATTATTTTGAACTGGTGAAAAGAATGTAACCTGTAGATGGCGAGCGAGTGAGAGTTTTAATTTGATTTTGACATTAGTTTTTCTGTCACTGTCTCTCTTCTTTATTATTTACAATTTGCGTAGTTACTGGTTACTTTTATTACGTATTTCGTTTTGTTAAACAAGATTTTAAAGGATTTTAACTTAGCTTTTACTCGTACAAGATTAAAATGAAAATATGAAAATATGAACCTCCAAACTGTGATTCAAACGTCAAACAGATGATCTGTCATGGTTAAATTACTCGCACATGCCGTTGCTATTCGACGTATTCGGCTAATTTAATAATACTTGATGTGCTAGGCGCAGAATTTAATTCTCTAAAACTCTTATTTGAAGCATTTATTTCTAAAATCAAAATGAAACCATTATATTCATGAAAAACTGTTAACAACTTCAGGTAATATATCACTTCCGGTTAGCCTGTTTTAACTAAAATCTGCTATGTTATTCCAATTGATATAAAAGTCTTATATACCAAATTTGAAAAGTTTTGGATTATATTTTAATATAGTTTTTAATTCAAATCTATTATAGGCTTCAAATAAAGTACCATTTCTGAAAATTATGTAATGACCAAAAAGGGAGGTGCACAACTAGATGTTATAGAAGTACTAAATACAAAATTTCAACTTTCTACGGCTTACCATTTTTGAGTTATGCGAGATACATACGTACGTACGTACAGACGTCACGACGAAATTAGTCAGAATGGATTCAGGGATGGTCAAAATGGATATTTCCGTTGAAATCTGAAAACCGAAATTTATCGCGAATACAATACTTCCTTTACTTTTTAGATATTTTTTTTTTAAATTTCTACCGTCACAGTACCTTCCAAGTATCTGAGTAGCAATTGTTTTACCTATATAGGGGTCTCGAGAAATGTAAGAGATTCAATGTCGGTTAAATGCCATGTCTTGTTGCTCTTGTTTTCCCAAAAATTATCATAGGGCACTAGATAATGACGAAAAACTGAATTAGTTCGAGAGTTTCGAGAAAAATGTTTCAAATGGAAAAGTTACATATTTTCATTGTCTATCCAGTGGCGTACAAAAATTTTGCACGGAGACGGCATAAATTAGGTATAAAAATGTCGAAAATCACCCCAAAAATAGCCAAAGCCATAGAATTGAAACTATAAATTAACAAATTAATATAATTTATTTTTATTATTATTTGAAAAATTATTTATTTATTCAAAATATTTGATTTATATTAGAAATTAGTGGAATAACGTAAAACTTCGCAGGCACGAATGACAGTTCTCATAACCTCACAATAGTAATATACTATTGTACAAGTATTACAATGATCCTTATTGTAATGCGAGTACAGTTTGCAAAATAGAGCCGTAGGCGAGTTACGCAAAGTACGAGTATTACAAATTGACATTGTAATACATGATTTTCATAAATACTATTTTTCCAATTTCGCATTAATTTACTTATATTTCAAATTATTTTTGAAAGAAATAATAAAATATCAAGGTTTGTAACATTGACCGTTTCAATAAATATTGATAAGAATTACTTACAAGTTAGGTTAAGGTTAAAATTTATATTTATTATTTTATGAACTGACAAATAAATACCTTTAATTTTAATTTAAAAAGTGCTTAAGGTGTTTAATGTAAAAAACCTAATTTCAGAAATTTTACATGAGAAATGACAACTAAAATGAAACATATTTATTTGAACCTTAGGCTAAGTTACCAACTTCATAATTAAAAAATCCCCAAAAACATTTATACAAAATTGTTCATTGAAACTCTGTTTTTGACAAAAACAGTTGTACAAAATTTACTTTGTATACACGAAATAAGAAAAAATTGTATGTCTAATGCGGTCCTCTCTGTGTTAGACCGGGTACTTTTCAATCCGTCCTCGTAAATATCCTTTTTTTGTTATTTCATTAAATATTAATTACTCTTATTTAGACTGAAAAGCACAAAGTCAAGGAATTAATTATGAATACAATGAAGAAAATGTAAAGGATTTTTTGCAATATCTAATCTATGTAAAGTAATTTTTTGCCGTGTAGTGCTTTGTCTAAAAAGACTACAAAGAACGGGGCTGTGATTAATAAAAACCGAACTTCAAATACGAAACTAATTTAGTAAAATCTGTAATGGTATTTTGTATCTATTGTATGAATTTCAAGTAATGTACTATATAAACGTTGAATGTTGAGGATTTTTTGGATAAATGCTTCCAACGTTGTTATATTATTAATTGTAGAAGTTTACAAATAGACGACGGCCATGATTATTGCCATTTTAACGTCGAATTTGTATATACACGGGTGTTATTAAATATTGTTTGCATGCGTTTCGTTTGCGAAGTAGAGGCAAAAGAAAAGTAATAATTAATTATATCACAAAATTTTAAATAGCTGTATTGCTTGAATTTGGTGGATGACAAGGTCTATTCAGAACTCAATATTTGTGTGGTCCTTATGGTCTTTATGGTTGTTATGTGTTATAAAGATTGTTAAAACCAAATTTGGTATTCTCAGTACTGAAAGTGGTTACCTTCAACAATTGTTAAGTGCTTTGACAGTTTTTATCATAACGACTGCTAAAACTATGTATTTATGGTTATCACGTTGTTATTTCGTTATTTGACGTGTGACAGGTTGTTATACCAATTAAATATTATTAATAATGCCTTTTCTGCCAAATATTAGTTTTATTTACAGGATGCAGTTTATTAAAAGTATAGTCGTATAGATCCTGCTTCGATTTGAATAATGATCATAAGACCGATTGAAACTGTCGTGGAAGAAAGTTATTTTTGACATAAATGCATATTTCTTTAAAAATATTAAATTATTTTGCGGTATTCTTGAAAACTTTGTTATTTATTAAATCTTTCCATAACTTTTTAATCACATAGGCATCATTTGTAAGAGTTAACATACCCTTTTTAAATAATTTAGAAGTTTCCAAATATGACACATAAATATCATATTGTTGTTGTTTTGGCAAAACATTTGCGTACTAAATATAATTGGCAACTCATTATTAAAAATCTGATGTGGCCAGCACATAACCTCTCGCCGGATATATTACCTGGTTGTACGCATAAAACAAAAAATATTTTTGACAGTGACATTTATGCGTCAATTACAAACATTTGAATTTCTTACCTTGAAGTAGTTTGATCTGAGATTTATTACATCAAATTATTTTATGTGCATTTCTTTATCTGTAAATCTATAGAAGATATAATAATGAATTTATATTTATGGAATAAAGAATTTAACGTTCTTTAATATTATTTACATAAATTTTCGATAAATAATATTTAGATGTTTTTTTTCTTGTAACTACTACTTCCGGTTGTCTAATTGTTACCAAAACTTAATCAACTCTTCCCATTATTGTAAGATTGAGGAATCCGTAGTTAAAAATGTCTTAAGTCTTATTAAATCGTGGATCCAACATCCACACACATACATCCACACATGCAGACACACACGCACGCACGCACGCACGCGCGCGCGCTCGCACACACACACACATACACACACCACACACACACACACACACACACACACACACACACACACACACACACACACACACACACACACACACACACACACACAGGCACACACAGGCACACACACACGGACATCATCGTAAAAATGTTATAATCGGATTCTAAGGACCTTTAAACGTGCTTATTTACTAAAATCTGAATCGAAATACAGAATAAATGTAACAGAAACCACGCAAATTGCAAATAATAAAGAAGAGAGACAGTGACAGAAAAATGAACTTATGTCAAAATCGTATTAAAACTCGCACTCTCTCGCCATCTACAGGTTGCATTCTTAAATATGTTTCCCTTTCTCCAGTTCAAAATAATGACGTCAAAGAAAATCTTCTTTCTTAATTTATTAAAAAACATAATTTTTAAAAATAAATTTTGTATTTTTACCAATGTTTTAGGTATATAGTGATAGATATCAGATTTTCATGCTGGATTTATACAGTGTAAGCCGTAACGTAACGTACCGTGCTGTGGCGTACTGTAACGTATCGTAACGCGTGATTTTTCTAGGCTATTTTATACAGAACTTTTACGGTGCATTTTCGTAAAAAGTATACTAATGCTCTGCCGATACAAATGTAGTGTACATCAGATTTGTATTTATCAGGTTCGTTAGTTTATTCGCAATGCACTATAAATCATATATATTTCTATTTAATATATTAATCCAAACTTTGACACATAACACATGTCACTTATGTCAGTCAAAGTCACACAAGACAGACTATTCGTAATGTAGTATTTTTTATATTTACATCTATTTAAGTTATTAATTCCAACTTTGACATAATTAGCCACACAAAAACAGACTATAGTGCAGGTCAGTAATAATTTTCGTAATATCGCAACGTTCCGTAACGTGCCGTAACGTAGAAAGATAAAAGTTGGCGATCTTTGGGTTTTTGACACATTACGGTACGGTACGTCACGTTACGGCTTACGTCTGTATAAATTATCACATAAGTATGCATATTCTTTACGTTACGTTACGGCACGGTACGTTACGTTGCGGCTTACGCTGTATAAATTCAGCTTCAGTATCACGCAAATAGCCTATTGCATATTTTGTCTTGCATGGCCCTCTGTAAAAAGCTTAAAGACGGATATTTTATTTTACGTTTATCTCATGGCAAGCAACTTTTATTATCATGGTAAAATTTACAGCCATATATTTTCATCTATACCAATCTTACATAAATGGTATTTCAGAAGATAGTGAATATCTGTCATAGTTTTAAGGTCCTTTTTGATTTTTCTAGATTGACTAAGGCCCGGAATATAATATGCCTTATCTTGCGCATGTTTGTTTTGTCATCAAAAATAAATGAAAAGTAGTATTTTTTGTGGTATATAATCTATGTAAAGCATTTCTGCTAAGCTTTTGTCTGAATCGACAACAAAGACGAGCCTATGATTAATGAAAACTGAACCGAGGACCCGATTTATTAAAATCTGTAGGAAATTAATTTGGTAATACGCAATCCAGCGTAAATAAATCGCTATCATTTAGGACAGGCTATCGACCTACGCCATTATCGCATAAAAATGATGTGTGCACATTTCTGCGACTGGTCGTTTGTCCGTTTTACTGGAAAACAAAGTTGAAAAAGCAATTATACACAGTCAATACATGAAATGAAGTTCCGTGATTAATTTTCCGGCCACGATGTAATATCCCCATTTGTATTGTGGCTGTAAATGAACGTTGGCACGCAATTCGCATGTCTGTTTTAAAGTTTCGCCTAAGATAATGTGTTTTGTAAGCTCCAGAAAGTGGAAATTACATTTAGAGTCGAACTAAGGAGGATGGAATCCCTAAGAAAGGAAGAGCTAACTTAATGCAGCCCATATATATTACTTAGAGCACGAGAGTTGAGAGCATGCGCAACAAGCCATCCTGGAAGGATGTGAGAATGAACAACGACAAAAACTCCTGCAATACCACATCTTCATCCTGCATCTACATGAATTTCACTTAGTACACGCTGCAGTGAAATTGTCCTGTAATATCAACCCAGTGCAAAAGGATAGTAATAAATAGTCACTACCAGCGTAACAGCTTGCTCGTGCTAGAAATGCTTCGAAAATTGATTCATACACTAGTGTAAATGTTTCATTATTAATGATGGAAAATACAAATGAATGAAAATACTTTTATTAATGACATTTGGTACATCAATATATAATGACAGGAAAAAACAACACTCATCATAATCAAAATCATGGAAAACTAGGTATAGAATAACAAAACAATGAACAGGGGCGCGCCGTCACAGGGTGCGATGTGTTCGTCGCACACGGGCGACACCTGGTTAGGGGCGACACAGCAAGCAAAATTGTAATAAGACTTAAGTTTTAATATGCCCGTTTTTCGAGGCTTACATTGGGATCTCGTAAACTATAAGAGATACGAAGTCGATTAAATTAGGGCAAAGTTGCCCCATTAGTAGACTATTTTTAAGATGTTTTTGTTTTCGCGAAAAATGCATATACAAATGGTTACTGTACAAAACTCCAAATGGCGTGATTTAGTACCTCGTTTAGTACTAGAAACGTCGAAGAGACGTGTCTTAACATTCGGGACCGTTGTTAAAAATTCAAATCCCGGCACAAACGCGGGACCGTTATTGAATAGCTTACTAACGTTGCTTTTATATTACTCTAAAAAGAACAACAATAACCTCATCTAATGCATAATACTTGGCCCACCTTTTCCAAGCCTGAGTTTTGGCGTTAGGTTGGGGTATATTAGAGAAATTGCGAAAACCATGTAAATTTGAGATATTAAATTTTTGAACACAGTCCCGCGTTCGGTACTCTATCCACTTCATTTTATATTCACAAATAAATTCCAAATATGAAATTATATGGAATTTTGATTTGTACGTCTTTAAGGACCCTTTTTTATTTTCCTTCAAACGACGATGCTCAGATTTTTTATCACTATTATACTTCAAGTAATGGGGCTCAATTTATAATTTCCATAGTCGCAAAATTATACCATTGAAAGAAAGTTTATTTTAGCTTTCCAACGATGTATCTATGTTTCAAGCAGAAAATGCAAGAATTATTAATTGTATAGGGTAAAAACAATTATTGTGGTTTATTTAAAACATATGGTAACTATGAAAAAGTACACAGACTGTTCATGTTAACGTTTTCACATAATTGTTGCCACATTAGATGACCATTTTAGTGGTGTCGTTATTTGAGAAAAAACCGTGGGTCACTTTGCAGTTTTTTTGTGAATACATACTTTCCAAATATGAAATAGTACTAGATTTTAGTTTGCACCTTTTTAGGCCACTTTTTTATGTTTTTTTCGAATGATGATGCTTTTTTTGGGAGGGGGGGGGTCGTCAAGATGAGCATTGGCACACGGGCGACACAATGGTACGGCGCGCCCCTGACAATGAACATCGCTCACAGGGCGCGAGAATAAAAACTGATTTATTTAATAAAATGAAATAATGTGGGCTATTCAGAGAAATACAGTCATAAAGGTTGCTATGCATATAAAGATTGTTATCAGCTATAATATCCCGAGGACATTGATAATTACGAAATAATTTTATGACAGTTACCGAAAGCGCGTTGCCCGACGCCGAAGGCGGAGGGGTGTTACCTAAAAACGTGCTTGAGGAAGTTGTGATAAAATTATAAGTATTTATCAATGATCGAGGGGTATTCGGTGAGAATTTTTTTTGCAATATTAATTAAAATTATGAAAAATTTGTATTCAGCAGAATTTTTATAAATATAAAATCACCCAATAGATGTAAGTAGTAGCTATGAATATGTTTAGCGCGCAGAGTGTAACGATAATAAAATTGACATTGACGAGAAGACAAGACACGTTCATTTTTACATTTGCTGGTGTCGCAAAAGTGCATAAAGGTTTTCTATACATACTTTTTACTTACAACGGTATTTTTGGGGTATTTTCTTCAATAGTTTTATTAATTGAATCTGTATTTCCACTGCCATACCGTGAAAACGACATATTCAAATTAAAACAATTAATCTTTAATTATCTGTGAAAAAGTGTTTGTTACTTAGCAACATAAGTGTTAATTGTCTTAGGATAATTATCAGTGTAAGTTTGTTTTGATTGGTTACTTTCACACTCGTGATCAGAAACACAGGCATTCAATTGGATAATTTTTAACCAATAAATTTTAATTTGACACATTTGTAACAATCTTTATGAATTTGTCAATTCAGAACCTACGTCGGTATTATTAACAATCTTTACAAAATAATACTTGTGAATGAACCAGATTATTTGACAATAGCTAACTTCATTCCCAATATATGAACCTAATTTAACCTTAATATTATCTGTCAAGCTTAATTTTTATTTAAATAATGAATTGTTAATTATATTTAGTATGCAAACGTTTTCCCAAAACAAATAAAAAACAATATGATCATATTTGAAAACTTCTACATTATTTAGAACGGATTTGTTAATTCCTATAAATAATCTCAACGTGATTGAAAATTTATGGGAAGATTTATGTTTTTATTTTGACTGAATATGTAACAAAAACATCACACATCACACAGAGTTTTCACAGAATGTCAAAAGTAACTTTCTTCCACCACAGACTTACGTTCTTGTGATCATTATTCAATTCGACGCAGAATCTATACGTATAATAAACTACATCCTGCTAAAATATAAAAACACCAATATTTGGCAGAAAGCTCAATATTAATAATAACATAGTTTTAGCAGTCGTTATGATAAAGACTGTCAAAACGCTTAACAATTGTTGGCAGTAACCACTTGCAGTACTGAGAATACCAAACTCGATTTTAACAATCTTTATAGTACATAACAACCGTAAAGACCATAACGACTACACAAATATTGAGTTCTGAATAGGCCCCTATATATGTAATAGTAATAGCACCCCATCCCCCTTGTTTCCTCCGTTATTGGCGATTGTGAAAAAGAAAGCAAAACTGTTGTTGATATTGGACATAAGTGCTGGTGGAAAACAGTAATTTTACAACGCGTTAATGTAGCGTAACGTTGTGCATTGAACTGCGTTACCGCTAATCCAGAATTCAAATGCAGTTTGTTGGCTGGTAAAGTGAATCCCGCAACCAAACTCATAAAAACAGCCAAATGTTGTATGTACACGTTTACACTTTCGGAAAAACAACACTGTTCCTCTATAGGAAACTGTTACATTGTTGAGAATTTAATTATAGGTTTTGTTTGCCAGTGAGACCAACAATGGTATACAGGAATTTTTGCTAACTACCGTTTCGGACATAAAAGTTTTTATTTGAATAGTAATGTTTGTCTATTGGGACCCGCAGAAACCATTGGTATGTTATAAGCGCATCTGTCATGGCGGCCAGTAGGACATGTCAAATTTGTTTACATTATGAATGAGTGTTTTCTGGCCCAAAATATAGTTAATAGTTCAACGCAACAAGATTTTTAAGTTTGTTCAGTCGAATCCTTAATCAAGAAACATAGATAAGAGGTGAGTTCGGGTTTAATTACCTACTACTTGTGGTGAAACTTGACGTATGGCAATTCTGACTTGGAACTGCAGTCTACGTGGCCAAATATTAGTAAAATCAATGAATCTACAAATTTTATTTATTAGTACTGTTAATAGTTGTATTAAAATTACATACCTACTAAATTTTATTATAATCTCATTTTGTGAAATCCAAAGAGAAAACACATTATTTACTTATAAGACTAAAGTTTTGCGATATATTTAAATTTCTTGTCTATACGTTCAGTCGATCAAATTTATCTTCTTTGCCAAAAATTATGGAATATATCTTCAAGACCTGCCCGAGCTATAGGCGTACTAGGCAGTCGCCTAGAGCGCCAAATTTATGGGCGCCACAACCAGTACATTGACACGTTTTAAATACGTACTATTGTTTATCTTTAATCGGCGAAATTTTGAATATAAAGTTGGAAATGAGCTGATTTGTAGATGTTCAAAATATTAGCTTATAATTTTTTGTACAAAAAATTACACCCTTCAATTTTGTTCTCCTAATTTTTCTACGAGCTAGTTTCGAGAAAACGACGAATAATCAAAATAGGTTCTCGCCGAACATCGATTTTTGATATGTTAATAGTACTAATAGTTTACCTACCTATTAGGATTCCGCAAAAAACTTTTATTGCAATTTTTTAATGTTGGTAGTATTTTTCCAATAATAAATCAAATCTTCGCTCATCAATGGCCCAAGAACGACTTGTAAACTTATTAATTTTAATTGAACATGATAAACAATAGTTTAATAAAGAAGATATTGTTACAATTCGCCAGAAAAAAAGCTCGTTCTCGTTACATTTCTTAGCAATCTCAAATTATCGTCGATGGTAAATTTCCTCCATTTTAAACATTTTACCCAATTTAAGGAATAAATAAAAAAATGTTATGGCAGTTCTGACTGCAAAACAAAAAGGTTGTGATATTTATAATAAATTTTGTGCCTACTAGGTTATAGTAGACGTACGTCAACTGTCAACTGGCCCGTCTTTTACCCCTGACGGACGTATTACGTCTTTAAATTTCGCGTACGACAAGTAACAAATATGATATTGCCTAGCAACCAAGACGTTAGCGTATACGTCTTTCGGGAAAACGCTATGCAAAAACTCCTTAAATTCTTTCTGCGTCTATTTAACAATTTTTACTAGAACAAGAATAAATATTAATTTACAGTCGTTAAGGAAATTATAAATACCATGCCTCAAAATAAATGACAAAAACTTATAGTAACTTAAGTAGTAAGAATGTTTAAATTCGAATATTTCTGCATATGGGTGTATTAGAATTTTTCTATATCACTTATATCCCCTCCAGTAAATTTTTGTTCCAACATTGCCATTTTATTTTTTCTACCATTGTTTTGCTACCGAAAATCGGTTACTTTAATGTATAAGGAGTGAGGAATATTGTATGATATACGGTTAGTAATAATATTGCTACGAGAATACTCCATTGTCTGAGTCAGTTGAGCTCTTATTGTCTTTATATTCGGGTTTATATACTAACCCACTAAGTAGGATTTGAGTGATTTTTATGTATGGTATGTATGTACTATTGTATTGCTTTGACTACAATAATAACTAGGTTATAACAATTACTTGAAATCTAAATCAAACAGCATTTATATTCTCTTATAACGCCGACGTTTCAGTGCACTCTGGCACCTTCGTCTGGGAAGTAAGATCATACAAATTATTACATCTCATTCGTTCTTTATTTAGTTTCATAACATCGTAAAAAATACATTAAAAGCACTAACAAATCAGTATGACAACATAATCATAATTATTTCCTAACATTTCCATTCGTTTTAGAATTAGAACCCTCTGGAATCTCCACGTTAGCATTTGACTACACGTTATCTAGATTCATCGTTTCCATACACACCTCTAGTATAAATCTTTCAGGGATTTAAAAGTCTTATTACCTACCATTGACGAAATTGCTATTCAAACCATCTGTCATTGTTTATAGAATTCTTTCGAAATTCTTTACATTCTTGCTAGACTCGTATTTGTAATACTTTGCGGAAAATGTTATAAAATTGCTACTTCAAGAAGGTACTTACTTTATTAGTTACATTTTGCAGTACGGTGGTGGTCGAACTCTATGACTACAAGACGACGTTAATAGGCAATTATTAATAAACTAATAAACTTGACTACTGAATGAAAATGCAGATGATTTGTTTTTGTTTGCTGATTATAAGTAAATTCTAATGAAGGTATTATTATAGTAAAAAGTAATGATGTTTGCTACAAAAACAGTAATAAATTATTGGCGTATGTCAATAAGTGTATGTCTTATTGGTTTAATACTATCCTGTAGATAAGTTCATAAATACCAAGTTAATTATTGCAGTTAATTTTACTACTTTATTAAAATTTAATTACTTCGTATAATGCGTGTCATAAATATAGATTTTGTATAAATTATTGCGGGTATCTGGTGAGGTTGTTTTTATCTTTTTGTTAATTGATCCCTGGGCGTTGACTTGAAATTTCAATTTCGTTAAAAATGTATTAAGGCTATATAATTAAACTCAGCAGGTATATTTAAAATCAGCTATTTTAAAGCTGTAATTACAATCTGACTTACTCGGGGTATAATGATGTGCGTTTGTCACGATATGTCTATGTGATTTACCGGTAATTCAAACTTTCAACATACAAATTAAATATCTATTTTAAATTCATATTTAATTCGAGTAAAATAAAACAAAAATAAATTAGGTATTTACCGTCATTTGATTTGGAAAAAAGACCATTCAATTAATTTTTATAAGATCTATTTATTTATATCGTGTCAAGAGCATACAATATTATCAAAATATAAAACATATAAATATGAAACATATTCCACGCACATTTGGAGTAGTTTTTCTTTTATTATACATGTATAGTAGTTAGCGTTTCTTAACCTTTTCAGAGCGCGACCCAAATTTATCTATTGTTTTGGTTTCACGACCCACTAGAAAATTATTTAAAAAATAAAAAAAAACATGTCTTATTATAAACTATAATCTATTTATATAACATATACCTACCTACTTATTTATAAACAAAATAATATAAATTTAATACCATAATAAGACCAACAATTATTTCAAATAAAGGGAAACTTGTTACAATAATGAGTACGTTTACACCACGCTTACTAAACATTTAGTCCGCATACCAAATGACGTAACAAGATGGCGACGAATGGTGTACACACTATGTACCAAACCTTTGATACGCAATTGGTACACATATTTGGTACGTTCAAAAGAGGATGTACCAGATCTTACTCATGCACGGTGTAAATAGCGAGCGTACCAATGCGATTTTTCTGCCATCTATAACTATTTTTAATTTAATTAAATTGTGTATTAACATTTAGGGAAATTGTGTAAGTTTAGTAATATTTACAATGTTAACAGTATGGCGATGTAAAGTACATATATTCACAACTATTTTTCCTTATTACGTAATTTTAGGTTAGGGTGACTCTGACAGTTAAATCTACGCAAGCGCGTATAACGTACCAAAATATTTAGTACCGGTGTAAACATACCATCCTAAGATCAGTTTTAGTATACACTTAGTCTGCGTATCAGAATAGTACGCACGGTGTAAATGTAGTCAATTTGGTACATGAAATTGATACAATTTTAATTTTGTCTGATAGTCACAATGTCTGAAACATAAATATTAGGTACATTCCCATAAATGTCCAATTTGACTTTCGAACATGATTGACAATTCATTTCTTCAAAATTTAAAATAATAAGTGCAAGTAGCTTACAAAAATAATGTTAATTAATGTGTACCCTGAGTTTGCATAAGTTTCCAAAGTACTTCAAATCTCGGCGGTTCCTTAAATTTAGTTTTAATAATTACAAGAGCAGAAAAACCAGATTCGCATATGTAGATATGCAGTAGCAAAAGGTAATAATATTTTCCCAAGATTGTTTTTCTTTTTTTTACTAAAATGAACTCAATACCTTGGTAGGGTTTTTAGGAGTAACAATTCTGCATTGTATTGCTAACGTAAGTAACATTTTAGTGAAATTTTTTTATTATACGTTTTAGAAAAATATGATCGGCATATAGTAAACAAAATTATAAAATTCTGAATAGTTTACGCGACCCACTCAAACCCCTTCGCGACCCAAATTTGGGTCGCGACCCATAGGTTAAGAAACGCTGCCTTAGTGCCTTAATTCTTCATTGCTGATTGACAATTCAATTTACTTATTTAATTTGCTTTGGTCGCCAAGTCAAAATACAGTAATCTTCGGAAAAAAGTAGAATAAACGTTACCACCATCGCTAAATTATTAATAATTAGGACAAATCTTGTTGAAACTTATACAAAATTTATAATCCAATAAAAGCAGACAATCAGACAAAAATGTAAGTATTAACTATAAACTTTTCGTATTACCGCATTTGGTAAAGGTATGTTTACATTCAGATATATGTATGGGAATTTGTGTGAGATACATCTCAAATAAACAAATCGTGAAACATCACCTCATACAAGAGCTCATGCATTTTGTTTAAACTGTACAATTTCTTGATATATTTTGAGATAGCAAGAAACAGCATAAACTTTTAGGCTCATACAAATTTTGTTTCATCACACTTCTATATCTCAAACAAATTCTCACACATGTATCTAATGTAAACATAACCACTGGTACGACACTACCCTATACGTGTGTATTTGAATTTGGTGACCTTCAACAGGCTTGCTTTACGCGCTAGCATAGGCGTACGTAAGATACCTGTCTAGGTATTTAGTAGGAAAGATTATTTATTTTGATATTAATGTTAGTACTATGAAAATTTTTGAAATAGCATTCGTTTAAAACTCTTTCCGGTCAAAAGAAAATGGAAACATACAGAAAATACGTAAAACCTAATTCAAATTTAAATTTAAATGTCAATTTAATAAATATAAAAATATAATAATTGTTCTAAATTAATAAAACTCCTTAACAATTACATATAAAATTTAGTGTATCATAATATACTGAGGCGGTCAATAGATATTTAAAATAAAATAAATATATTTCTTTTTTGGGTCAGCCGGTAATCTAAAAAAGCTTTTTAGAATTGTTTTAACATTATTTGGAAAACCTTTTACGCAACAATATATTAATACCACCCGGCATTATGTCTAGTAGTCTAGTCTGATAGTCGTAATATTCTTGGGCTGAACCGCCCTGCACACGAACGCCGTCACTCCGTCACTGACGTAGCCTGGCGTACCGGAGTACGCCCAATCTCCTTGCGTTACCCCTCCCTGGTCAAAGTTCACGCACACATAGCCGTGAGCACGCGGACGTCAATACATACAACAGTGTCGCTTCTGTTGACGTTACTCATGTATATATTCTGTGACATAACTTATTTCCGTATTTGTTTTCTTTTTTTGAAGAGCGTCCCGGTTAATGCCTTGAAAATATGGTCACCTAGTTAACAGACAGTTTAAGCAGATGGAAATACCGGGCCTAAAATGTATAGAAAAAGAATACCTACATAATGAAAAAGATAGGATACATATGAAACAAGAAAATATTAATTTATTCTGAAATATGATTATAAATTGGTTCAGTTTATTCTGACTCAATTTATAAAGAGTAAAAACTGTTGTTAAATAGAAACTTATTAATTATGTTTACTAGTATATTCGTAGTACAAAATACCCTATAAATTGTTTGTATATTAAAACTAAAATATTTGTTTTGTTGCAGGTACTGCGTGTTTATATTCCACTTTATTTGAAGGGTAAGTTTGCTTTAATATGAATTTATATGACAAAGTAAAGAAAGGCGATAAAGCATAAAAAGCTAATACAACAATAGATATAAGCAGAGGATGTAGGATGCGAAATTCATATGAAATATATTAAACTGTTCCCTCACGCTTTCAAATCTCCGGATATAAGGTATCTCTCATTCGTCGCGATATAACGGTCTGAACTGGAAAAATAATAGGAGTAAAAAAGGTTCCTTTCCTGCAATATCGCATTTCCCAGTTGTCGGAAGCAATTTTTGCGTATTATTTTTTTCTTTAAAACGTGCCACGTCATATAAACGTCAAGAACTCCCCCGTAAATCGATTCAAATTTTCAAGGGTATATATACATCATATTTTCGCATCATTAATCTCATATCAGAGTTTCTTTACAGTAGCGCATAAATGTTTTCGTAATATTAAATTAATTCTTACCTTAGCGATCAATGGTGGCCGTGCTTTCTTCCATTGGAACGGTGAGAAACTTTTTACTGTCGCATATTACAAAATTTGATCGAAAATTTAATCAATTATAAGAAAGTGCTCCATTAATTTAAATATGACTTTTTTGTTGGTAATTGAATTTTCCCATCTTTGCCAGAAGATTGAATTTTAATATTTGCTTGAGATGGTGAAATAGAACGCGGGGTAGTTGGTACTGGCAAGGGTTGGACTGCATTATTTTATTTTTTCTTCATTATCATCTGCTGTGATATAAAGGTGCATTCACAAATGAAAATTAGATTTATGGTTTGTTTAGATTTAAGTAAGTCATTCATAAATGCAAGTTTAATTTAACCTTATTGATTGTACTGACATCTATGTAAATGCTTCAATAAAAGGAATAAAATATCGGTAGAACAGTACTCAGCAGATACCCGTGCGCCGTGATACTGTCATTCGCTTGGCATTAATGGTTATATTTCAGCAATGGGCCCGTCCAACTTTTTTTGAATTTTTTATATGTTATGAAGAATTTAAAAATAGTAATTCCGTATTTTTTGTTTTCTTGAAATTATGCTTAATAACGCCTAAAATAATTATTAAAGTTTTGGCGCGAAAGTTATGACGTTAGTGTCACTCCGTCATAAGTAGAGAGAACCGACATACGTTACCATTAATAATGGTAATATAGGTAAGTAAAATTAATAATTTTAACTCGTTTTCATAATCTGATTAATCATTAATTAATGTGACTTTAAGACTTTCTTTAATATAATATTGAAGGTTATTATTCTCACCAAGTGTCATTATTATAATTAAAATAGTATTATATTATAATTAAATACAACAATGACAGTATTGATTACAATAATCAAAGCATAGTTCATAATAAAAAGTAATCCAACATTTACATTTCTATTTACTATGATTACAACAATGACAAGTATTGAGATTACAATAATTAAAACATAAATAATAATTTTATTTACTTAATAAGTAAATTTTCTTTTGATCTTAATAGAAAATTACTCGGATATATTAAATATGTACGTGTTAGAATATGTGTAAAGCCAATCGCGAATTTATGAGCAAAATATACATGGTCTACTGTACAGTGACATTTTCACAAGGTAACTGGACGACTGTAATGACGCTGATGTCACAATATGGCGATCGTTTTACGCTAAAAACTATAATTACATTATTATAGGTATAACAATACAAAATATATAGCAATTTTTATTTCGTTTTCATTTATTTATATTCAAAATTCATATGCGACATGTAATTTCTAAAAAGTCAAAGACTTGGACGGGCCCATTCAGTTTTGTCTCCTTGTTCTTCTCGCATTTGCTTTAAAGACCGAATCCATCAAGTGACTACTAAATAAAGATGGGTGTATATTTCTATATTATTTTAGACTCGTTCTCATTGGTGAAGTTTGTGACATCACACTAAATCATAAACCTAAAGTTTGGACCTTGCAATGTTTTGCTTTATGATTTGGATTTAGAGACACTAAATTCTGAAGTAAGAATGGTGTCATAACATAATCTGCAGCCAAGGTCTTTAAATCTGAAGTAAAAACCATAAATATAAACCTAATTTTCATTTGTGAATGTACCTTAACTTTTACAAAACTGAAGTTAATATCAGAATCATCACTTCGTTTTTAACACAGGAATTAAATAAGGAAGAATATTTTGTGAAAAAAAATCATGAAACTCACTGGGATTTTAATCTAAGACTGTTCTATATATCTAGTAGATATGAGAATAATTCATTTACTTCAATGGAAATTTGTAACTCGCATCTAGAGCATCCTATTAGAATTATAGATGTAGGAGAATTTTAAGTTCAAATATCAGTAAGCATTATTCACGAAAGATGACTATTCAAGGTCATTTGTTCGAAGAAAGAATACACATCACTTTACAGTAGTAGCTTAGCAACATTTTGTATTAGGAAGAGAAAGATTATTTGACCTATGCCTATTTAATTATGTGGTGTGACAGATATACGTAAATAGTAAATAATAATGACTTATGTCGTAGAGTTACAGATATCTAATTATCTACTACACTACCCTCTGTGCTAATATTTATCCAGTAGCGTTGACGTTTAAATTAAATTATTATTCCGTTCATAAGTTAAGTCTATGTTTTTGTATTTTGAAAAACATAAGTGAAGAACATAAATGTTTCAGGAAGACATTATTTAGAAAGAAACGTAATATTCAAATAAATTAGTCTGATTTTTTCAGTTAAAATGTGTCCATAAATATTTCATGTTGCACGCTTATGCATACGAAATGCAATGAAGTTATCTGCAAGTAATATTATATCAGACGAGCCGTTAAATGACCTTGAATAGTAATCTTTCGTGAAAAATCTGATGTGGACACCACACGTCTTCCTTGTACGCAAGACCAATATGAAGTATATACCCAATTATAAAATTGCACGTATTTGACGTAATTTGACATTAACATCTATTTTTTTATTTTTTTGTTATTTTTTGTCCTAATCTATAGCAAGCTTCATTACAAAAACCAAAAAGTATATAAGTTTTAAATTTATATATCTCGCTTATACAAAGGGCTAATTTAATAATACTGGATGTGCTAGACGCAGAATTTAATTCTCTAAAACTCTTATTTGAAGCATTTATTTCTAAAATCAAAATGAAACCATTTTATTCAAGAAAAACTGTTAACAACTTCAGGTAATATATCACTTCCGGTTAGCCTGTTTTAACCAAAATCTGCTATGTTATTCTAATTGATATAAAAGTCTTATATACCAAATTTGAAAAGTTTTGGATTATATTTTAATATAGTTTTCATTAAAATCTATTATAGGCTTCAATAAAGTACCATTTCTGGAAATTATGTAATGACCAAAAAGGGAGGTGCACAACTAGATGTTATAGCAGTCCTAAATACAAAATTTCAACTTTCTACGGCTTACAGTTTTTGATTTATGCGAGATACATACGCACGTACGCACGTACGTACAGACGTCACGACAAAATTAGTCAAAATGGACTCAGGGATGGTCAAAATGGATATTTCCGTTGAAATCTCAAAACGGAAATTTTTCGCGATTACAATACTTCCTTTACTTCGTACAAGGAAGTAATAATAGTTTACATGAATTTTTTCACAAATTCTTCTTCGTTATTTATAAGAAAATGTATGTTTTTTCAGTATCCTCTGAGTAATTTTAAAAATCCTCATATACGTATGGTTCATTGGTTGTCTGCCCTGAAGAACAGAACATTTTTTGGTAAATTCAGTAGAAAAATAAGATTTGTTAGATGTCTTTTCGATAAAAAAATAATGTTGAATCTTGGTTTGTTTAGTACCCTCCATGTAATTTTAAAAACCATCAAGCTTTTGCGGCTCATCCCTTATTTACTCAGCAAAGGGTGAGAAGTAAATACAGGGAATGAGACAGTCCTCTCTTTGGAAGGGTTGGTCCCTGCGGATATCCGTCTCAGGGCTCCGCATTATTTTATTTATTCGGCTATAGGATTTATTTCGAAATCAGTTTTGTAGACGTTAATTTCCTCTGCGCGTGATATTTATCTAGCGTTAAACTGAACTGAACAGAACTGGCCGGTACACCGTACCATGAGCGTGATCCGACCCGGGAAATTTTTCCGGGTGTTAAAATCATATCCGGTTAAACTCCGGGTATATATGAATAAGAAGAAGGCAGCGATGTTTCCGGTTGACAGGCCTTTGCCTCCTCCAATATCCGCATTTCTTCCCTGCTTTGCTATTATCGATCGATTCACGCTTTATACTCGGCACGGCAACGGCATCAAACTATGCCGGGTGTGAATTTACACTTCGTTCCCTTTGTACCGTGCGGATGTGTGTTCCCGTCAAACAAAATTTGTTGTTTAGTTTTTCTTTCACTGTTTTGTTTTTTGAACACAAACTTTTGTTATTCACTGTATGCTTTAGCTGTTTGAAGTGCGGGGACTATGTTTACGTTATATACGCTTTTAAACTTTTCTGAACTGATCCGTTTCAAATATCATTAAGCCAACATTATTTTCAAACAATATTGTCAACTTTCTTTAATCGGGTTTTATTGGATTATTATGTTATGTATGTGTTTATTTACTCGATGAAGGCTGTTATATCATAATGTAAAAAATGTGATGTGACCAGCACATAACCTCTCGCCAGATATTTTACCTAGTTGTACGCATAAAACGAAAAATATTTTTAAATACAAATACATATATTCATATGTCTCACTACAAAATAATTCTCACATATATTTGCAAAATCTATGGGATATTTTAGTATAAATTATGTACAATACATACATTTTCTTTATATTCAATATCCTGAAATTTTCTTTTTCTACTTTCCTTTCCTTTTTCTTTATATTCGTCATTTTTTCGCAAATTCCTTTTATATTCTTTTTTACGTATATTCTTTTGCGTTGTTGACTTTTTTTATTTTCATAATCTTCATAATGATGTACAAGTATTTTTGACAGAGGCATACAAATATTTTTGACAGTGTTATTTATGTGTCAATTACAAACATTTGAATTTCTTGCCTTGAAGTAGTTTGATCTGAGAATTTTTACATCAAATTATTTTATATGCATTTCTTTATCTCTAAATCTATAGAAGATATAATAATAAATTTGTATTTATCGAATAAAGAATTTAACGTTCTTTAATAAAAGTATTTACATAAATTTTCGATAAATAATATTTAGATGATTTTTTTCTTGTAACTACTACTTCCGGTTGTTCAAACTTAATCAACTCTTCCCATTATTTTTAGATTGAGGAATCCGTAGTTAAAAATGTGTTGTCTTATAGTATTTGAGAAATCGTTGGTCCAACATCCACACACACATACGGACATCATCGTAAAAATGTTATAATCGGATTCTAGGGACCTTAAAACGTGCTTATTCACTAAAATCTGGATATGCGATTTTTAGCATGAATTGAATACCTCTCTTAGCGAGAGGTAAAAATTAAATGGATACAAAATATACATTTTTTTTTGGGTTATATCTATCACATTATTTTAAACTTTAATTCTATCAAACAGTAACAACAGATACGATATAGCTACTAGCTAATGAAATTGACAGTTATAAACAACTTTAGTCAGTAGGCGAAGTAAAATTACAGATATGACGTCACACAAAATTAATTAAATTTAAATATATATATATATATATATATATATATATATATATATATATATATATATATATATATATTTCAAAAACTATACACATTTGGAAAGTGTAACAAACGTTAAAATTCATCATTTTATTAAATCTTTGAGAAAAAAAATAATTAAAAATATGTACCAGATCCCATTGAAGCGGTGAGATTTACAAGGAAAAGGTTGTGTTAATGGTAGTCTTCGAGAAATCATTGAAGAGTAAACTTCCTTACATTGTTTTAGTAATTTAAAGTACTATAAGTATGTTATATTTAAACAAAGTTGGCTGAATCTTTTTTTACATCTCATCTAGGCTGATTACTAAAAATAGTAAAAATATAAACACTTTATAATAACATTAATCTCGAAAAAATAACTTTTAAAGGTATTTTTCGAAGAAATACTATTTTGAGCTTCTAGTGCCATTTCCGGTTATCGGATTTACATCTAATGGACTCTTTCCTCTACAGAAAAAGTTCGAAATACAAGGTTTTTTGAATGATAGTATTTGAGTTAGAGTGTAGGATCTACACATACATACACACAGACATCATCGTGAAAATGTTAAAATTGGATTCTAGGGACCTTAAAACGTGGTTATTTACCAAAATTGCGATATGCGATTTTTAGCACGATGCCTATACCTCCCTTACCAAGGGTAGCGGGAGGTAAAAACTTTGAAATAGTATATTACAAAACAAGAAAGAGAAATTCATGTTTTTTTTCCAGAAGGAAGAATAGCATTCTCTCCTGAGGTATATACTATTTTTTCCCAATGACCAGATCATAAAGAACATTATTTTTGCGAGAACAAACAATTAAGAAATTTAATTGTTTCACATGTTAATAGTATTTGAATCGTTACACAAGACAACAGAAATTTATTGACAGTTAATACAGTTTTGTTTGTTGAAAACTGCTTTCAATAATCGTAATTTGGTTCAAGATCAGAGCCGCAAGAAATAGTTGATGCTGGTAGTTTTGAACTTGTTACCTCCGAAATCCATAAAATAATAATAAAAAAACTTTAAATGTCATTACATATTAAAATAATATTTTCTCCAGGGAAAAATATCCACATTTCGTCCCTGGAAGCAAAATGGAGTAATTTTCTTTCAATTTTGATACGATAGAAGTTGACTTTTGCAGGTTAAACCGAACTGCATCAACTTCAACTGATTCTCTTGTTATTCATTTGCCGAGTGCTGCTTAAGCTCGCTCGAAATCTATTTATCCAGATTCATGTAACTGTGACTGAAGGTTTAACCTACCCAGTACGTACTAAGTGTTTTCCAATAATGACCATAAATGACAACGCTATTAATAAAATATCAAGTGAGGTACTAAATGGTTTTTGTAACACTATCACCATAAAGTAATATTTTTTAAGAGTGATTTCACAAAATCTATAATTTGTTACGTATAAAAATGGTGTTAGTTCATAAATCATAAATAATGAAATATAATTTGTAAACGATTATATCAAGCAAGCTGTGCATGTCTTTATATTTTATATTTAGTTGTATTATTTTAATAATTGATTTACAATTTATTGCTTCAGAAATGATACAAAATTAATAATTAATATGTAATTTATTTTACAAATTATTATAGAAATTAGGGCACGAGAAAATTATAATATTTAATATCACTTTTTAGTATTCCACTTCTTGAGCTTGTAAAAAATCTTCATAATTTATTTACTATTCATTAAAATTCTCTCTGAACTAATTATTATTCATACCGTGTAGATAATAAAGTAAGCTTAAGGTTGTAAGTTTTTTTATCTACTACTGACATAGAATATAAACTTGATCTTAAGTTTAGAAGTTAAACAGTTTTTACATGTTGTTAATATTATAAAACAATAACTTCTTCATATTTTTACCTTCCGTCACCTTTAGTAAGGTAGGTATTGTCATTGGTCTAAAAATTTGATGATTAGTTTTTAATGATTAAGCTCGTTTTAGGGTCCCTAGAACACGATTTTACTATTTTTACTATAATTTCTGTATGTATGGATGGATGTATGCATGGATGTGTGGATGAATGCATAGATGGATGTATGGATGGATGTATGGATGGATGTATGGATGGATGTATGGATGGATGTATGGATGGATGTATGGATGGATGTATGGATGGATGTACGGATGGATGTATGGATGGATATATGGATGGATGTGTGTGACGATTCTTTCGGATCGCATAACTCCAATGCCACCTTTCCAAAAATTATATTTGCGTATTCCTTTTCTTGACATCTATATGAAGAGCTGATTAGATTTTGGTTATAATTGGTCGACCGGAAGTACCCTAATTTGAAGATTTTAACAGTTTTTCTTGAAAAAACGCTATTAAATATCATTTTTACACATTTAATGTTATTATAAATATTAAAGAATATTTGATTCTCTATACTATTTGATTACATTTTATACTTCATATTCAATGGATATAGATTTAAAAAATTATAAAGGAGTTAAATTTTGTGAAGCAGCCAGCTGTGCTATAACCATGGAAACGTTTTCTATATTAAGAAAATTCTAAATGATAAATTTCAGTGTCAAGTGCTATTGACATAGTATGTTTGTGTTATAATATTACTGGAAATATATAGACTCTCTTACAAGAAACTTACTGTATGGAATTTGTACAAAATGTAAATAACTGTCTGAAAGTAATCTATTGGAAATATGGAATATTTTGCAAGAAACTTTCTGTGTGGAATTTGTACAAAATACATAGAACTGACGACTGAAGGTAATGTGCTGATCACAGCAGAATTTTTTAAATATTAAGTAATTCGCAAAACTCCACAGTGAACCTCGTGTCAAGAATTGTAATGTTTCAGAATTTTTTTGGAAACCAACCAGGCACATAATATATTACTAGATTAGGCTCATAATAGTTCGACCGATTTACATTTTCAAAAAAATTCAAAACCTAAAAAATGATGATAAATTTCTAGAAAATATTTTTGACTACTTTAATTATAGACCTAAACCTTACAAAATATGTGGCTCAAATTACGGGTGATAATAGTTTGACCGGCATTAAAAGGACCATCTTCTAATGCAGAAGAAAGCAATATTATGTTGCGACTTGCAGAATAGCATGCGACATCAGCGGAATTTTAAGGAACTAAATTAATGGCGGCTAGTAGGACATGTCTAATATGTAAACGTCAAAAATCATCGTTTCGTTTAACATAAAAAGATGTTCTCACGCTTATATTTTATAATTTCATTTTAAAATGTGTGCAATATAAGAGAATTAAAGAAAATAAATATAAAATGCACAAAAAGTGCTGTGTTAAATAAAAGGTGTACGAGACGACGAGTACAACAAAAAATCAAGATATATTCCATAATTTTTGGCAAAGAAGATAAAGTTAATTGCCTGAATATTATGGAAAAGAAATTTAAATATATCGCAAGACTTTAATCTGATAAATAAATATGTCTGCTCCTTGCATTTCACAAAAAGAGATTATAATAAAATTTTACACGTATGTAGTTTTAATACAACTATTGACAGTATTAATAAATAAAATTTGTAGATTAATTGATTTTACTAATATTTGGTCCCGTAGACTGCAGTTCCAAGTCAAAATAGCCAGAAGTCAAGTAACGCCACAAATTATTTAAACCCGAATTTACGAATTGTTGCCCCTCAACTATGTTTGTTAAGAAAGTATTCGACTGAACAAACTTAAAAATCGTGTTGAGTTGAATTGTTAACAATATTTTGGGCTAAAAACCTCATTCAGAATGTAAAGAAATTTGACAGGTCCTACTAGCCGCCATGACAGGTGCGCTTACAGCGCCGCCAACGGATTCTGGGGGTCACAATAAGTAATAGAAACCGCTATACTCATCTACTATTTAAATGAGCAAATTTTGATTGATTTCTTATACAAAAAAAAATACGAGGTTGAATGTTTTTTGTCTAAAGAAGAGATTGAGACTGCAATTCATGATTATGTTGAAAATTTTCCAAAAGGAGATAGGTTGGAAGCTTTTAAAAGTAAAAAAAATAAAAATAAAATAAGAAGTGAAGTATATTATTATTAATGAAGGGAACTACTATGAACATATTAAAAATAAAACTCTTGTATAAATGTTCCATTTAGCGACTTTCACCTTCAGTCTGCCAGATAAATAACAAACAAATAAATAAATATATCATCACGGCTTATTGCCCATTGCTGGGTATGCCAATCTGCTTTGTACACAGATATCGGTAAAGATGATATATTTGCACCGTGCGGGCGCTTACCAGGCGTCACCTCACTTGCACTCATTGCTGGCGTGGAGAGTGCACCACAGGGGACAATTTTGTGCCATTTAAAATTGGAAATATTTGGCGTCGGTCGGGATCGAACCCGGTTCCCCAGATTCTCGACTTGAATTTAGGCGCGCGGCCACGAGACCCCAATAACAAACAATGGATTGTTAAACACCAAACAATGTATGTGTCAAATCTAAATAATTTGACTTTTTAAACCATTGTTAATACTTTATTTGTAATTTATATTTGGATATAATGCAATTTACTAACAACATTATTATCAATAAATAGCAATTATGTTCATTTTCCAATTGCGATTCTAATTCCATCACATTATAATTTATTAATTTTGAGTTATTAAATTGTATATTTATATTAATATAGCTGCGTGAATTACTGGTATTATATATAGTCACCTGCGGATATACAAATAAACGGAAATTAATGTGCAGTAATATAATTATGCACATACAAATTGGTTGACTGCAGCATCCATGCACTGGGCAATCTCCTCGTCCCCATTACAGCATCAAACAAAAAATTATTTACAACGAAGTTATAACGATGAATATTAATGTTTTCTAATTGTTTCAACGCTGATACACTGAATCGTGTGATGTATGAAATCAAGGTATGTATATCAGTTTAAATACAATTCTGTGTTACATGGAAATGCTACAATATCAAACATTTAATTAAATTGTGGTTTTGTAAGCTATTTACGTCTCTTCTCTACACAAAATATATGTGTATTTAAATTTCAACAACAATCCAAAATACGAGTATTATTAGTACTAGTAGAATTTTATCCTAAAAAAAATATGTTTTATTAGGTTTGTTTCTACACGACTTTTTGGATGCTTTCATGTACGCATTCATGATAGTGATGCACGACGAGGCGAGAGTACTCTCGCATCTCGTCTCGTCTCGTTGCATTATGCGAGATGAGAAAGAGAGCGAGATTGCACTTTAAAATTCGAGGCGATATCGATATAACAACTGCGAGAAGCGAAAAATCTCGCGAGATTCTCGCAAAAATCTTGCAATAAAAAGTATTTGTAACTTTACAGCTTTGATTAAAAAATTCGAGTGGAGTGAACGCTAATTCGTGCATAGAACACGCGAATGTGAAAATTATATGAATTCATTATATTTTTTGTCTATCTAGAGTCGATTGGTATCGGCCCAGAGCGAGGAAATGCAAAATAAAGACAAAATCGGTTTTGCATCCAATAGAACTAGTTTTCTTCAATATTTCAACCCCTAATTCTTCTCAGTTAAAACCATGGATAATAAAATACTTGTCGCCCCTGAAAAGTAAAGGATGTTATATTAAGCGTCGATTGGCCGGCGGGTTCCCAGTGTAGCGGTTTTTTATGACTAAATCTTACTTAAATAGTGGTATATATTTAATGACAAAGTGTAAGTACTTTTAGTTATAAAAAAGAATTTTTCAATGTTTAATTAGTTTTACTGATGACAGAATGTATTAACAGATGTTCGTATTGAAAGAGTTAAGAGATCACAATTTGGTGATAAATTAGATATTTTAGAGGTAAATTAAATTATTTACTCACTTATCGCATTTTCGGGTGACCGTAAATTGATAAACATTATGTTCGTATTGAAATAATTTGGTGACCAGAATTTAGTATTCATCTCTTATTATAGTTAGATACTTATACGACTGCAAATATGTACACGGAAGACGGTACGATGGGTGCGAACTTGCCTCTTTGTAGTTAAACTGTTACGTAAATACGTAGTGCGCAAGCGCTTATTTTTATAGCGAGATTCTCGCGAGACGCTCGTGCGAGAACGAGATGAGACCCAAAAAAATTTGCGACAACGAGAGCGAGATTGATATTACAGATCTGAAAACGAGACGAGATCGATATTTTATATTCCTCGTCTTGTCTCGCTTCGCGTGCATCACTACTTCATGAACTCTTTTGTCAATAGGCTGCTTGCGTAGTACTGAAAATCTGATATCTATGACTAAATACCTAAAGTTGAAAACGAATGTAAAAATATAAATTTTATTTTTAAAAAATATATGTTTTTTAATAAATTAAGAAAGAAGATTTTCTGTGACGTCATTATTTTTAACTGGAGAAAGGGTTGCATATTTAAGAATGTAACCTGTAGATGGCGAGCGAGTGCGAGTTTTAATTTGATTTTGACATTAGTTCGTTTTCCGTCACTGTCTCTCGTCTTTATTATTTACAATTTGCGTGGTTCCTGTTACTTTTATTACGTATTTCGATTTATTAAGCAGGATTTTGAAGGATTTTAACTTAGCTTATACTCGTACAAGATTAAAATGACAAACGAAAATATTAACCTCCAAACTATGATTCAAATGTCAAACAGATGATTTATCATGTTTAAATTACCCGCACATGCCGTTGCTATTCGACGTACCGATGTTATTGCTTTACGGCCATTCATTGCTTCGGCGTAATTCTACGTCATACATGGCGGTAATTTAAATATTAAAATTTCATTAATTTTTATTCTGGTCAATTAGTGAAAATTTTAGCAAAAGAAAAAAAAATATCACTCAATAAATTGTCTAAAACAAATATTAATTATTTAGTATTTATCTTATGTTCCGCGTTTCGTTTCACATCCTGTATATATAGTTAGTATAATAATTATGTAATTTAACTATATTTGTTTCTCTGTGAAATAAAACAAACCCTTTCCGGTGTAAATAGAATGACAAATTAGAAACAGGTGCAGAGCAAGAAACATAAGTAATAATGCTCTATACAAAGACAAAAACAAAATTAAAAAGTTCTTTTATTGGAACTCTAAATGTGTTCATAAAACATCTAAAAATAAGACCTAATGAGAATAGGAGGTTTTTCTGTAAAGAGGAAATGTTCTAAATATACATTTCAGCTGTTTGTATAATAAGAAACATTTGATATATCCGGATTTAGAAGTATTTCAACAAAATCTTTTTCTTTTGTGTCTCAAATATTTATATAATATTTCGACTTACAACGCATCACAAAATATGTATTTTAAGTTTATTTGGGATTTTACTTTCGTTTACTTTGTGTAAAGAAGATAAATGTAGGAGTTATGTTTTAAAATCAGTCAAAACGAAAATTAAAAGTTTCGCACTATGTATTTATTTTCTACACATATTACGCATCAGTAACTAATTAGTCCCGTGTTTTAGTGCATCATTTTTAGACATTGCGAAAAGATATTAAGGCCTATTCTGTAACAAAGTTGTTAAATTTCTAGCAACGGGTTAAAAGCGTTGTTCAACAAAAATAGATTTTATAAATATATTTTTTTTTTGTTATACATGTATCGACGTATTTGATTGATAAAACTTTTTAACAACTTACTAAAAATTAGGTAACGAATGAGTTACAGCATAAGCCTAATTGTCACTAATTTAACACTGTGAGAGTCTCAAGCTACATTCATAGCTACTTTTTTAATGCATAATGATAATGCATAGAACATAACTTTAATTTTAATTGATAGTTGACATCTGTATTTATTCCAAATTACCTATCTTAATTGAAGTTTTAAGGAAAGGAAAGGATTTGGTCTTTGTCCCATTAAAAATTATTGTAATAACTGAGAAATAAATTTTTAAAAATTGTATGTATTATTTGAATTCCTTTCTGATGACGTAGAATTCACGGAATGATATTAATAACGGAATTATCCGACCAAACCCGAACCTGTATACTCTTAACAAGATGTTTCAGATAATAACAGCTGCTGTCATTGTCAACCACATGGTCCATGGTATGATTGTTTGTAATTGCTTGAGTTAAAAGTATGTCGAAATGGACCCTGGTTATACCAATAACAATAGCTGGGACTCTTGCGCATTTGTTTCATAATTTTTTAGGTTACCGCCAATCAATTTAAAATATGTCCAATTTTCAGCTTTGAAAAATGTACAAAAGTTTGCTGTAAATGTTCTAGTTTTGGTAATTTCATTGTCATTACATGAACCGTACACTGCCTCAAACCACATTTTTATAATTGTATGTTTACTTGGAACGTGCAAAAATATTTTCGTAGGCGTATCCTCAGAATTATTAAAACAACCCCGTTCCAAAACAATTACATATTGCAGACATTATAAAACACTGGCGAGAAGAGCACAAATCTCTTTTGTCACAATAAATAAACTAATCTCTCTGCTACAGCTGAGTTGCTAAACATGTGTCTTCCAAGCGTCAAAACTAATCATGTCTTTCTCTTTTCCGTCTCTTTCTGATGTCTGTGATTGTGACGTCACAGCTTTCAAGGACATTCTATAGAGGGAAAAATAACAGTTTTCGAAAACTAATAAAATATATTAAGAAATTTATTTGATTAAATTTCAAGTATTTTCTTATATTATTTAGATGTGAACTAATGAGAAATATTCGTTTATACTAAACTAGTATATAACTGTCTTCTCGACCTTCCTTTTGTCACTTGGTTTATTTGGCCGTTAGCGTGGTTTACACGTCGGATAACCTTGTAAACTGAGTCTGCCCTTCTTGTTGCTTAAACTCGGCCTTTAGCGTGGTTGACACGTCGGGTAACCTTGTTTAAGACAGTACTATCCCCCTTGATCCTGAAGATGCCCCATACGACTGCGGGCGAAACGTTGAGCTCTGACCCAAAATATGACACAGTCCATTCCCGGAAAACGAATATTTCTCATGACTCAGACTGTGGAAGCCTACGCAATTATGTGAACTAATGAATTATACTATTACAAACAATAAAGTCGTTTGTGGTAAATGCCCCCATTATTTACTTTCAGTAACCAAATGACGTTCAAAAAGTCTACATTTTTATCAATTCTAGGAAAATAAATATGAAGATAACCAGCCCAATTCTGTAACCGAGTTACTACGCAAATAGTAACCATTTGAGTTACTGTTGCTATAAAAAACATGCTCATTCATATTTACTTTGCACTATTTGGTATTCTGTAATTCGAAAGTTTTTATAAAAATAGTAACATGTTATTATAAAAGTTCCTATAGATAAAGATAAAAACATATGTAGCATTATATTTATAATATATCAATATGCTGAATTTGCTTGTGGTTATAGTCTGTTGTATAGGCGGTGTGCACAAAAGTAGTCAGCGCCGACACCGGACAAAAATGACAAAAGTGGTTACTCATTGAAACATAACAAGGTTATGTTTTATGTCAGAATAATTTTAAAATATCTATTTTATAAAATGTTTGCAATGAATGCGAATGAAAGGACGTCAAATATTATGTTAAGCAGTGGAAGATGTAATAATTCTGACCAAATTACCGATTGAAGTATGAAATTTTATAAATTTCGTAGAATATTATGTGAGGATTATATGCGTAAGAAAATAACTTTTCAACACATATCTTCTACTTACATGAAGAATTCTTTTAGGTTTACATATTTTCTCCTTGTAAAAGATACTTATTCTATGAATAAAATTCAAACAATGGTCGTATGAATGAAACAATGAATTATGTAATAATGTGTTTCTTAAGTGAAATTTGAACAAAATATAATAAAAGAAGCAGTAAATTATCTTAAAATTGTATAATACTTGCAGTTGTATCATATAGAAGGTCTATTTTTGACATAATTAGTCTATTTATTTATATTTTGTACATGTAATGTTAATGTTAAAAGTGCAACTGATTCCATTTAGAGCCTAATATATTATCAATGAAGAATACTCGTCAATTATTGTGAATATAAAAGAAAGATGCTAACATCATCCACTGATATCGTGATATGCAGAAACTTTCTTCTTTCCAATCATCCAAGTTTTTCAACTCTTTAATAGCAATTTCTGCATTTTATAATATTTAACTAATATTATAAATTATAATATAAAACTAAGTATGATAAAATGGTTTACAGAAATCACATATATTATGAGAAAAAATATATTTTCTGTCACAGTACGTTCGCTGGTATTTTGACTTTTTTGATTCACATATAACATTTTAAATAATTTCTTTATTCATTTCAATATACTATGACGTATAATATTCATATACAACAGCAAAAACTCAAAATAAAATAGTAAATTTTATTACTTTCTCGAAATGTCAAAATTTATTAGATACCCAAAACGCCAAATTAGCCGTTAGAGGCGCTGACGCTCAAAATGTGCACATCGCCTATATTATGTGATTTGATTTTGACAAATTATTTTACCTTTTGAGTATTTAAATATGGATGTATTTCTATGATACTGAAACATGATGTAACGTTTCAAACTAATTAATTTCTTCTGTTCATATCATTTTACTATCAAATACTTACAAAAAAGACAAAATACATATCAGTCAGTCAAATTGACGTGACATTGACAAAGGTGGTGCTTCGCGTGGGCGGGGACGAAGAAAATGGATAGTACGAGATCATTTTTCCCCTTTTAAAAAGAACGATTTAGGGTAGATGTGAGCTACTCAGAGTTGATCTTCTTGATAAAAAGAAAGCGGCTATTGTAATACTGTTATAACTCTATGCTGGAGAATATGAAAAAAAGTAAAGCTCCTATCCAAGTTACTATGAAAGTTATATCATAGTAACGTAACTATATAGTACCATCCGTAGGAACTATTTACAGAATTAATCTGAACATGAGATTTCGAATCTTATAAAGTAAATTTTCTAGACAAAATCGAAATTCCTTTGTGAAGTTTTTCGGCGATGTTAGGCAAGCGAATAGTTGTGTATTTAGCAGTAAAGTAGTTTCATTTAAAGCATACATGTACAAAGCTCGGCAACTCAAACAGTAAAGTTTACGAGCGCAGCACAACCGGCTCTTTATCCCAAAGTCGTCGACTGGGGTAATCAGATGCGCTCTTGCTCACATAAGCTCCGAATTCATTTAACATACGTTACACTACAGGACGAGTGTCGAGTCGACTATGTATTACCTTCTTCACATATTACTTTGGGCTTTCAACTTGAACTAATTACATATTTTCTTTTACAAAAAAATCTACTGCGGATTTAAATGTGAAGTATGATTCAACTTGGATTTGCTTTAAGGATATAAATTTCAAATCTGGCTTATTCTGGTTTTATTTTAAGAGTTATAAATCGAGTTACAAATAATCTCTACTCTACTAACGTATTAAATATATTATTTTTTATAAATTACACACATACATACACTAGGTGGACCTTAAAAGGGGTCAAGTCGAATTTTAACCGGGCCGTCCTCTATATTGGTTCCAAATATATAAATAAAATTTGTGCTGGCAATGATTTCACTTTAAATAACATTGGGTTTTGACATATGTTGGAAATTTATTTTTTCCAAGCCAATAAGAGGTTTAAAAAATCCAATAAATATTGGAATATATATATATATATATATATATATATATATATATATATATATATATATATATATATATATATATATATATTAGAATAACCCGAAAATATGTGGACAAAATTTGAAGTCCCAATCATTATTCTTACAAATTACGTATTATTTATTCAGCGTATTACAAATACAAAAAATGTTAAGCCTTGTCATTACATATAAATATATCACATAATACATACATAATAAATATTAACAATACAATACATTAAAATGTGATCAAAATATTTGACAACGATAGGCACATAATAGAAATATGACAAATTACAATATGATCAAAATATTTGACTACGATAGTTACATAATAAAAATATGAAAAATGCAGCATAATATGGTCAAAAATATTTCGCAACAACATATTAAAATATGATATTTTATGATATGATAACAACACATTAAAATATGATCAAAAAATTTGATAACGATAGTTACATAATCAAAATATGACAAATGCAGCATAATATTGTGCAACTAGTGCTGAAAGTTGGATCTTTCACATGAGTGTGAAATACCCTTTCAGCACGTGTTGTACACTATACTTTTCCGACGACCACAATTTGTTGAATTGACATAGTGGGGTGTTTTCTTTAAAACAACCAGCGGTTTTTTGGGCGAACTAATGACTTAAGAGAAAACTGTTAAATTCAAAAAATGATCAAGAATAAGGGGTTAATAAAACAGTAATAACAAACAACAATAACAAATTATGGCATGCACTGTTACCAAAATTATCAAATTTTCATTGAAATTATGTTCATATTTTTATTTTTTAAAAATAAGGCGTATTAGAACAAAAATAATAAGCCCATTATTAGTAATAATACAAATTTTTAGGTTAGTTCGCTCAGTTATTGCAGCGTGTGATAAAATCATATCACACAGTTGCGGACGCATCTGATTGGCTAACGAGCTTTCATATCACACAGCATTGCTAGTGACATGCAATGACCAACTTTCAGTAATAGTTTAGCGTGTGAATTTATGTACTTTTCGTAGTGGTCGTCGGAAAAAATATTTCGCAAAGAGTTGCAAGATAAAATGTGCCGCAACAAAATTCATTCCATTTGTGCTCTCTGACGACCAGAGAGCCAACCATTTGAGTGTATTGTATTAGCAATTGAAAGAACAGTCAGAAATTGATCCGGATATTTTGTAAACTATTACAAGCATTGCTGCCAGCAGGAAACAGAATTTTATGTTAACACGTTGCTTTTTAATATCTGCCATTTCAAAATCGCCGACCTCGTCAAACAAAGCTTACGAAAAAATCACACCGACTACTTGTATGGTTCCCAAAGAAAGGATGACGCTTGGGCAACAGATCTAAAAGGGTGTCTGGTAAAGATATCTAGCGGGAGAAATCGGAACTAGAACCTTACCATCCGCCAAAAAATAATTATCGTTATTTTTGGGTAGCTCCTCGTATAAGCTAAACACAAGAATTTTGCCACTTCGAACTTTGGGTTCAGATTGCACGTCGGCTTAAACCTTGCAAGATCCAAGCATTCACTTCAAGTCGGGATCAATATGTATGAGCCCTATTTTTTTCAATAGAAACGATTTAAGCTTATGCTACTACTGCATACGTTTGCTACTGGTCGGGCCTCTGAGACCCATAGGGTGCTCAAGGATTATTTATATAAAATTACTGTTATTAAATCGTGTAAGATCTTAGATGAAGTAACACGTTTCGTCCTTGCAGATTCTAAATACAAAGCGCGGAAGTCCTTTATTCGCATTCAATACATCCTTTTTACTATGTCTTCCTGTAGGCACAGAGATAGGAGCCGCTGCCTAAAATTTCATTTCCGTTTTTAGAAAAGAATAAATTTTATTCAACAGAAGCGTCCATAATATGTTTTTCTATATTCTCAAAGGTTTCAACAACACTGCTTTGACCTTATCGTATCGCGTCATCCTCTTAGATTATTTCAGCAAATTGAAATTATTTTTTAGATACATTTGAATCAGAATCATTCTCAAGAAAGTATTTCAGCGACTCCTTGTCAGTAAGACATCTTTTTTGTCAGACAATTTTGAAAATAAAACGACTAAAGTAATACGAACTGCGATGTTACAGATACAAAAATACTATAGACAATAAAAAATAATAAGCAATGATAGCTTGTTACTTACGTGCAGCTGTTAACATGCAGAAAGGATTTACAAAAACAGATATGACACAAATTTGCAATAGCGAGCATATAAAACTACCTACGGACCTCAAAGACACCTTTTGTGGTAAACGTGAGCCTACTATTTTATCTTCAAGCTGATAGTAGTGTGACAATATTTTTATTTAACGCTATAATGAGTAATACAGAGTGATCAAAAATAACTGATTCAGTTGGCAATACGATTCTGGGGATCTTTTTATTCCAAAGTTTACACAACACCAGATAAAAGCGAAAATACTATTTAACATGTCATTTTTAGAATAAATACAAATAGGTTAGATCAGAGCAGGGGCCTGACAGCTAATAGGATTTCGCAGGGTTGAAATACTTTAGATTATTGTCCCGTGGTTACTGAAAGAAATAAAACGATGTTGGTAACGGAAACAACGTCCATTTTAATAAAAAAAATCTGATCTGATGTGGCCAGCACATAACCTCTCGTCAGATATTTTACCTGGTTGTACGCATAAAACGAAAAATATTTTTAAATACAAATACATATATTCTTGTCTCACTACAAAATAATTATTTTAATATAAATTATGTACAATACATACATTTTCTTTATATTCAATATCCTGAATTTTTTTCGCAAATTCCTTTTATATTTTTTTTTTAGGTATATTCTTTTGCGTTGTTGACTTTTTATTTATTTTCATAATCTTCATAATGATGTACAAATATTTTTGACAGTAGCATACAAATATTTTTGACAGTGACATTTATGTGTGAATTACAAACAATTGAATTTCTTGCCTTGAAGTAGTTTGATCTAAGAATTTTTACATCAAATTATTTTATATGCATGTCGTTATTTCTAAATCTATAGAAGATATAATAATGAATTTATATTTATCGAATAAAGAATTTAACGTTCTTTAATATAAGTATTTACATAAATTTTCGATAAATAATATTTAGGTGATTATGTTCTTGTAACTACTTCCGGTTGTCCAATTGTTACCAAAACTGACTCGACTCTTCCCATTATTGTTAGATTGAGGAATCCGTAGTTAAAAATGTCTTGTCTTATAGTATTTGAGAAATCGTGGATCCAACATCCACACACACATACACACACACACACACACACACACACACACACACACACACACACACATCCACACACACACATCCACACACACACACACACACACACACACAGACACACACACACACACACACACACACACACACACACACACACACACACACACACACACACACACACACACACACACACACACGGACATCATCGTAAAAATGTTATAATCGGATTCTAGGGACCTTAAAACGTGCTTATTCACTGAAATCTGGATATGCGATTTTTAGCATAAATAGAATACCTCTCTTGCCGAGAGGTAAAAACTGTAAACGGTTAATTTAATATTTTCAAATGTCATTATCAACAGGATCAACGACAGGAAATTAATTATCAGACTTACTAATATCAAGTAAATTTTTTTTTTGATCACTCAGTATATTTTAGAAAAAGTAGTTAAATTTCACAAACATAAAAGTTATAGTTAACGTTTAAAAGACAAATGAAATTTGAAATTAGGCCAGTCCGGCCCGGTTGCAGGTTTAACGCTAAATCCTGCTTTGAATTTGACTATTTGACTTTTTGTTTGTTTTAGCTGAATTTTACTTCAGGTTGCTTAATATCAGTTTATTTCAAAAAGTGTAACTTAACCCAAAATTCAGGAACAAGTTATGAGCGGCTGTAAATGGCATAAATTTATTAGCGGGACCAACGACCACAAATATACTAGACAAAACATGCCCTATACCTCACTATTGTTTGTTATGTTCTCGGCTGGACAGAAAGAGACAACTAGAGATAGAGATATATAAAGTCTACTCTAAAGTTTGTCGAGAGAAGTCTTTGCGGTCTTTATAATGTATTTGTAACATTTTGTTCCTTTGGTTGGAAGTTGTTATGTCGTTCGGGCCTCGATTTCAAATTCTGTCAGAATTGGGTTTTCCCTTCTCCAGACCAGTAGAATTTGAAATCTATCCGGAAAAATAATTGGAGAAATCTCACTTCTGTCAGATTTCAAATTTGAAATCTATCCTGAGAAAGAATTGGAAGAATCGCAAGTCTGTCAGATTTCGTAGTGGGGAAAACCCTATTTCGACAGATTTTGATATCAAACAAAAATTAAAGTTACAAAATCGAGGCCCAGTTTTGTTTCTTCAAAGTTTTACAGTTTCATTATTCTCTATAAATCTGCCTTTTCCAAGTGAGTTTTGAAATAAAATGTGCGTAATTCTAAAAACTCTTATTAATTAAAAAAAAATCTGATGTGGACACCACACGACTTCCTTGTACGCAAGACCAATATGAAGCTGAAGTATAGACCCAATTATAAAATTGCACGTGTTTGACGTAGTTTGACATTAACATCTATTTTTTATTTTTTTGTTATTTTTTGTCCTAATCCATAGCAAGCTTCATTACAAAAACCAAAAAGTATATGTTTTAAATTTACATATCTCGCTTATACAAAGGACTAATTAAATAATACTTGATGTGCTAGACGCAGAATTTAATTCTCTAATACTCTTATTGGAAGCATTTATTTCTAAAATCAAAATGAAACCATTTTGTTCAAGAAAAACTGTTAACAACTTCAGGTAATATATCACTTCCGGTTATCCTGTTTTAACCAAAATCTGCTATGTTATTCCAATTGATATAAAATTCTTATATACCAAATTTGAAACGCTTTGGATTATATTTTAAAATAGTTTTTCATTAAAATCTATTATAGGCTTCAAATAAAGTACCATTTCTGGAAATTATGTAATGACCAAAAAGGAAGGTGCACAACTAGATGTTATAGAAGTCCTAAATACAAAATTTCAACTTTCTACGGCTTACCGTTTTTGAGTTATGCGAGATACGTACGTACGTACGTACAGACGTCACGACGAAATTAGTCAAAATGGATTCAGGGATGGTCAAAATGGATATTTCCGTTGAAATCTCAAAACCGAAATTTTTCGCGATTACAATACTTTCTTTACTTCGTACAAGGAAGTAACAATAAATTAATACTACTTAGAGAAATTTACCTACGGGAATTTTGGACTGTACTTATAACTATATCCTGGATCAGTATCCATTAAATAATCATGACATTCAATTGATCAATTTAATTTTAGATATTTGTTTCAAAATCCGGATCCACCGCAAAAATAAATTTAGATAAAACTACAAATAGAATAATAAGCATGTACACAAAAACAATATTGTTTAAAAATTAATAGAATGATATAAATAATTATTAGGGATCGACCGATACCGATATCGGTATCGGTATAGCGGCCATATCGGTCTTCTTGGCCGATATCGGTATCGGCCGATATGTAAACCACGATATCGGCCTATATCGGTAACGGCCTAAAAAAATATAAATTGCTTAATATTTCAGTTGCTAAGGATTTTTTAAAGGAAATTAAAACTAATACTAAATAAAAAACAAATCAAGTTTATTCTTATTCAAAATTTAGCAAAAAAGTCATTAAAAATGTAGAAGTAAAGTTACACACTTAGTTAAACAAATTAATATTTAAAGTTAAGTTTTGGCAAATTGTAATGTAACAAAATTAAGCTTTCTGCTCTTTTCGGAGTTAGACGATTTCTTGCGCTTTCATAAACATTTCCAGCTGAAGAAAATAGCTGTTCACTAGCGACATTACTTGGCGGTGGTGGTAAATATATTATTGCAACTTTGTACATCAATGGAAAATAGTATATTGTGTTATTAGGAGTAAAAGTGGTACTTTGTGTGGCGAGCATGGAAGTTTGCACGACGAGCGAAGCGAGTCGGACAATTGCATGCGAGGCACACAAAGAGACTTTTATTCCGAATGATACATTAAATTTTTTTTAAACGCACTACTTTTCTTTTTATTCGCTAATTCTATGTAGTTTCTATGGATATTTATTTATTTTATTTCTACGCCGTAGAAATTAGGTATTTTTTACCTTGTGAATTAAGTCACAAAAATGCCATTTCTACGACGTTTAAAAAAATGTCTTTTTTGCATTTGCTCTGCATTTTTTGTGATTTATTTATGGTTAATGCGTGTAACGGTAACAGTATATCATTATAAATCACTTTTACCTCATTTATACAGCAAAAAATTTACGACAGAATTTTATGGCCGATATATCGGTATCGGCCGATATCGGATATGATTATATCGGTATCGGCCGATATCGGTATCGGCCACAAAAAATCATATCGGTCGATCCCTAATAATTATATACAATTCTTTTTATCCTTTCCTAATACTAATATCAATTTGTAGCGAAACGAACAAACCTATTGTGAATATAATGTCAAAACTTTCAGAAAGAAATTAGAATATCTGAATAAATCGATATTATTTACAATTAATCTCTTCAAATATTTTAAAAAGTGATATATCTTTTTAAGCGTGAAGCTATAGACATAGATAACTATCTACAATCAATAGTAGAATATTTCAACAATAAATCATAAATGAAAAGAAAGAAAGAAAGAAAGAATGATGATAGCATTAGCATTGTAATTGAAACAGCTACAGTCATTATTTCTTCCTTGTACATTTACAAGAGGAGAAAAGAGAGTTTACCTACAGCAACATCATCGCTAAACGAATCAACAACACAGCATAACTGTAGAAAAGACATTTCATTTCGAATATAAATAAATATTATTGCGACAGATGATATCGCCGGAGCAACGGCAGCAGAAGCGACAGGACTACTCGTACCGTGTACAATTTCTCTCAATCTATGAACGTCGCCTTCTGCGATCAGCTAGCAAAGCCCGGGGCTAACGTAAACAAGAGTTTTATGTGGGAGAAGCGTCTGTAAAACAGATCAGGCTAGTTGCTAGCTGGAAGATTCCCAGGGAGAGGACGAGGACATTCGATAAATATAACACCAACTTCCGAACAATCTTATCGTAAAGAGCTTCACGCCGGACAAGAAGATTGCTGGCTTGAAGTTTACAAGCGATACTTTACTAATATGATTTACGAGTATTTTAGTTCTGCTTCTAATCGAAAATAAATAATGGGCTTATTTTTTGCATTGTTTTACCATATTAAAGTTTAATATTTTCATCTGTGGTTAAATTGTCCGTTAACTTAACTGTTAATTAAAACAAAAACTGTCGAATCGAAAGATTGACATGTGAAATTTTTACAATTTATACTATAGTATCAATGGCATATTTGTCGTTTTAGCTGACAGTTAAAAAGTTTGACCTGAGATAAAAAAATACGTTTTTAGGCTAGTATGCTGTTAATTTGCGGCCTTATTATTTAAAAAATACATGGTATATTTTGTATCGAATATTAAAATTTAGAATGTCCCTAAATATATACCATGGTGAATAAAAATATTACTATATTAATTATGTTGCAGGAACAATCAATTTGTCTGAAATTAGTTATTAGAAATAATTTTTTTTACGTCTGTTAAAAAAGTACCCTTTTTTCATTAAAATGGGTTTATAAAGTATGCGTTTTTTAATGTATGAAAGTGTGAAAAAAAGTGCACTTTGTTTAACGCTGCGGAGTGAAATAATGAAACGCTACTGCACTTTCTTTCACGATTTCATTGCAGACGTAAAAAAATTTGTATGCAACTCGTGAGTAAATTATACCTTTTTTCACTCGAAGGATTTGCGCACTCACCTTCGGCTCGTTCGGCAAATTTTCCTTCTCGTGAAAAAAGATATACTTTACTCATTTGGTACATAAATAACTATTTCCTACAACCGTGCGTAAAAAGTACTTGTCACGCACTCTACAGTGTGTAAAGAGTCACTTTCCAAGCACTAGTGCGTGAAACCGACTGTCGGAAGTCCGAAGATAATAGGTACATACGCTAGATTATTTGATACCAAACTAAAATTACCGACAAAATATTCAAAAGCAGAATAAAAACGAAATCAAAAAATGTCCAAAATAAGTGTATTTTTGTTATAAATATTATTTAATAATTTGTTGGGCTTGTAAGTTCCATTTATTAACTTCATTTTATAGCTAGAACAACAATGTTTTATAATAAAATTGACGATGATGACGATCATCTCTCTGAAGTCATCAATTTAGCAATATACAATATTATGTATTAAAGTTTTTATTTTTTCTGGTAAGTGTGACTTAGATTCCGATTATTATATTTACCAATAATTTGGATGTAATGTATAGTAGCTGATGATGGCCGCATATTAGCCGAAATGTCGTCAATAAACCTCGATGTAATTGTTAATAAATGGAACTTACAAGCCCAACAAATTATTAAATAATAATCTTCAGTTCCCCACATTTCCCATCAACATGTTATAAATATTGTTTTAATATTTTATAGAATGAGTCCAATTAAGTAAAATTTGTAACATAAAATGTTTATTTTTTTAGTAAATTGCAAATAAATATTATTTAAATTTATTTACAAACTCGAAGTGATATTTTTAAATTTCAATCTGCATTTCATAGCTGTTGTAGATCATGTTAACGATTGAACTCTAAGCAGTGCAATTAAACATCTCGTTAAGCGAACAATGGAATTATTACTTTTTGCTTGTAAATAGCTGTTAAGAAAATGTCAGTATATTCCTGACGTGCTTAAAAAGCAATTAACCTGCAAAGTTATATCTTCAACGTGTAAAAGTAGTAATTTTTAACTTCCTCCTTCAGTAATATGTAGAGGTAAACATTCTACATTAATATAATTGGAACATAAGCAGCTTATAAGCTAAGCAATCTTTTGTTTAAATAATTAGTTTTTAATTCCATAACCAAGCATCTAATATAAACACAAAAACACACTTTACTTAAAAGCAATTTAAAACAGAGAAAAATATTTCACAATGAAATATAAAATAGTATTTTTTATTGGGGGTATCAACTTTTTTCATACATAATAATGGGTCGATTCTGTTCACATCTGTAAGTCTGACAGATCTGTAAATATGTAAATAATGAACAAAATCGAAACGAAATCTGCACTCTTATGTATAATTTTATATTAATCAATAAAAATAGATGCGTTTTTGTCAGGTTTTTACAGATTTACAGATCTGTAAGACTTACAGATGTGAACAGAATCGACCCATTAGTTCCAACTAAGAAATCATTTTAAAGTGAAGTATTTAACAAATTTCTTTTCATTTATTGCCCACTTATATTGGTGCGTGGTACCTTACAATACGACAGTTGTGTGAAGGTTTTTTGCATTTTAAGAGTAAATTGTGAAATTTTGTTTTGTGTATTGATTTTCATGTGTTAATATTGTGTTTCAAGTGTTCGAGAAAGATTGTAATCTTACAATCATCAAAGGTATGTTAAAATTTTTATACTTTTTACGAAATTAAAAGTAATTTAGTACTACATATGGCGTGATACATGGCTATGACATTGTAAAGTTTATGATATTGGTAGAATATATAGGGTGTAAATGAAATAAGTACATTAAATTTAACCAGTAATGTAACTCGACGAGAGCAACAATATTTCTTAATAACTTTTTTTCTAAGTCTTTCAGATTTTGAGTTAAAATTCTTTAAAGATTTGCTGCATATTTCGTTACCCGCCCATGGAGAACAAATGGCTGCTGCCGAATTCAAATGGGATACAAACAGCTCAAACATTGTTGGTTATCGGTTACACTTGCAGTCACGATTATTAATAAACGAATCAACGGAAATAACATTTATTATTCATTAATTCGTAATAGTACAATTTTTAAAGTAAAAAAAATTAAATTTTGGATAACAAAATTATAAAGTTGTGTATTAAACCAGGCTTTTAATCACCTGTGAATAGAGGAGAAGACAAGAAGGAATGAGGAGGAAGAGCAAAAGTATAGTTATTAGGTTATGAGATGATAATTTATCGTCGACAAATCATAATAGTTTAAATACGTTATTCAAAAAATGTAAATAAAAACTCTTATACATTTAAACGAGGTACATGAGTACCAATAATTAGTCGTCCATTTATTGTTCCCTCCCAAAAAAATTTTAATGAAAATTTTTACAGCATTTTCGTCTGTCGAGATGTGTATTGTGCATAATAAATACACCTTCCCAAGTAAATTGAGTCGTATTAATGAACATTATGACCCATTCCCAAAATTGAAGTCTGTTCTGTGCTGAAAAGATTGAACTTTTTGCACATGGTATGGGTACAATTGTTGCTTTTTTAAAATTGTCATATGTGACACTCCGTATTGTGATAAAAGAGGTACAAGGTTAACAAATGTGCGAATATTAGGAACGTTTAAATTCATTGGCAACTCTATAACCCTGTCCTTATATCAACCACAAATTAAAATGTAGTAAATATACGAATAAATAAACCATAGCTAAGTAATTACAATGTTTGTGTACTCGCTATTTGTAAACGTAAGCATTTTGACAGAATTTTACCTTATAAACAAGTTTATTACTAATGTCAAATTTATTTGCAACAACTGACAGGACTGTCAATTGCTAAAACAAAATTTTCCAGAGCTCTTGCTACTGCATTCATTATTAGAAAAATACTTGGAACGACTCGTCAATTTACGGGGTTGTACAAATGCTAAAAAAATATGCGATTTCGATAAAAAGTTATTAAGAAATATTGTTGCTCTCGACAAGTTATATTACTGGTTAAATTTAATGTACTTATTTCATTTACACCCTGTATATTTTGCTCGTAGATGATTAAATATTTACCTATTGATACTGCAATGAAAAATATAGAATTATGGTAACCGTTATGTAGAATAGTTAGAATTTTTACTCAGTTGAGATGTTTAAGAGCAATATTTATTCTATTTTGTTATAAAACTAAGTACGATTTGTATTTAAAAAAGTATTTTACAAGAAATAATTACCTTCTTATTTTATTATCCATTTTATGTAAATTGGTTCTTATATATTTTTACCTACACATTGCAACTTGTACGTAAAATTAGTTCCATATTTTGATTTGCATTTTAAACATGTCTGGAATTTTATGGTACTTACACAATTTTTACATATAGAAGTTTTTCTTGTAAAAATAAATAAATACAATGTCATCACGGCTTATTACTCATTTCTGTAGATACCAATCTTCTTTTATTTGTCAGCTGAGTTGTTTATATTTATTTATTTTTACGTATTGACATTTTTCAAATTTGGAAGCAAATTATATTAAACCTAACATTCATTTTATCTACTCCCGTTCTTAAAATGTAACTTAACGTACTTGTTTTTATGGCGCTAAATAACATCGTTATTATAACTTGACAAGCTTTGATTTCAAGCATATTGGATATGGGATAAATACGGGCGGAAGTTAACTTCAATATTGCAAACAACGCAGAAATCAGGTGACAGCTGTCATTGTCTAAAAATAAGTAACCTAAAAAGTGTGTTTCTGTATTTCTGCTGCCTCAAGTTATAGAAAAGGTATATAGTATATGTGATTCGTTTATAAATGCTTTGCTCAAATAAATTTAAAAAAAAAGGCTAAAGAGATCTTTATAAATCTTGTTACATAGGTACTATTATACTAGTAGTAGGTATGGTCGTTCCTCGAAAACAACCGATTTACGTCATCGGCAGAAAGTTACTAAACATTTTAGCTAATTTATATGAGACTGGATCCTTTTACGTTGTGATTGTTACTTATAGTGAAAGTCAAAGTAAAATAATATGCTTGATTACAACAAAGAAAATTTGATTACAATAATGAAAATGACTAATTATGCACAAGATATAATTATTGTCACGGTGTATTGTAAAAATTATGAATTTTTGTTCTTAATTTTCTTGATATTGTTAAAAAAGGTGGAAAATATTTCGCATAGAGACCCAAGAGTTCGTTATGCCTCTGTACTTTATATAGATATATGTACATATACCGGGTGTAGAAATGAAAAGTGGCGCATAGCGATTTTAGTGATATATTTTTAATACTGCTATATCTTTTCACCTATTCATTTTAGCGCAAAAAGAGTAAGAATGTAAGTTGTCCAGAAATTAAAAAGGTATACTATAAAGGCAACTTACTTTCATAATCATTCATATTTCACGAGATATTAATTAAATAAAATTTAATGTTCTTTTAGAAAAATTGTTGGCGTGCTTTGAAAAATGAAACAACTACCTAAATAAAATATTTAAACTATTATTCACGAAAGATGACTATTCAAGGTCATTTGTGAGCCGTCTGATATAATATTACTTGCAGATAACTTCATTGCATTTCGTTTACATAGGCGTGCGACATGAAATATTTATGGACACATTTTAACTGAAAAAATAAGAATAATTCATTTGAAAATTATGTTTCTTTCTAAATAATGCCTTTCTAAAAGTTTTATGTTCTTCACTTATGTTTTTGCAAAATATAAAAACATAGACAACTTATAAACCAAGGAATAATAATTTAATTTAAACGTCAACGCCACTGGGTAAATATTAGCACAGAGGGCAGTGTAGTAGATAATTAGGTATCTGTAATTCTACGACATATATCATTATTTATAGTGTGTTAGAAAGTAATGCCACTATTTACGTATATCTGTCACACAACATAAATTAAATAGACATAGGTCAAATAATCTTTCTCTTTCTAATACAAAATGTTGCTAAGCTACTGCTATAAAGTAATGTGTATTCTTTCTTCGAACAGATGACCTTGAATAGTCATCTTTCGTGAATAATAGTGTACTTTCATATTTGTTGTGTAAATTCCGAACAAATTGAGTCTATACCTAAAATAAATTATACAACAAATAAAAAATGTTAAAATGAATATTTTATTCAGGTTACTTACTTGCTTCATTTTTTAAGGAACAATTTTTATGAAAGAACATTATATTTCATTTAATTAATATCTCGTGAAATATGAATGATTATATAAATAAGTTGTCTTTATAGGATGCCTTTTTAACTCCTGAACAACGTACATTTTTATCTTTTTTGCGCTAAAATGAATAGTAAAGAGATATAGCACTATTAAAAAAATAACATTGAAATCGCTATGCGCCACTTTTCATTTCAACACCCGGTATGTATAACGATTGTGTGCTACAAAAATTACCATTTATACAATGTAGTGGTGAAATAGAACAATCATTAGTCACTAATTCCAGATTTTGTCGAGATTTTTCTTGTTTGACTCTATTGATCTTTTCTTATCTATTTACCCTTGCTGACAAGCCATTGGCAGTATGCTAAATATTAAGGTAATGCCTTTCTACTTCATAAATTTCCGTATAAAGTAAGGCAGTAAATAAAAAAGGAGAATGTGGGTATACAAAAACAAGAAAGGGTGCAATGTATTTTGTATATAAGTGAAGGTGGTGCGTGTTTAGGGCCGGTCAGAGGCCAAGGCCCGTCCTATATCGAAGCGCGTGGTTTTTTTATAGGCCAAATGTTTTATACACCGCTTGCCCGGCTGGGATACAACGCTAGACCAGGCCCCTCGTTGGAATGTTCGATGTTTGCCGCGAATAAATTCTACACTTGGAAAAAAACAACCCAAAACTACCAACAACAAGAACATACTTTAAATAACATCGCAGAGTGTTTCGCCATTATTTACATTTACCCGATTTAAATTTACGTCCCCGGGCACATTGTTTAATTCGACGTGTGCAGATTTAGTTGGTTAAATAACTTGAATTCATTTCATTCATCGCTATTAGCTACAATTTTAAACTACGCTGCTGTTCTGCTGCTGAACATTGCCCGGAATTCGTCATTAAAATTTGAATGCTATAAATTGCGCTAATATTTAATAATGAACGACGTGATGAAAATAGAACAATGTAATTTTAACGTGCACTGTATGAATAGACATGTGAAAAATGGGAAAAACTCAATTACTTTTAAAATAGAATGTAGTGCACTTTGATTTGTAATTTATGTTTTAATAAAGAAATTGGGGCTAAATTGCAGTTTATCCAGAATTCAAGAATTTCATATTAATGGTTATATATACCAATTAAAAACACTAAATACCGCCAAAAATTGGGTGCGGAAAGCTATATATATAGAGATTTTGGCATTTTTTCTGAAAAAAATTAGGTTAGATGAACTGCATATATTTCCATGTCTAAGTAGGTATACTGTTATTCACGAAAGATGACTATTCAAGGTCATTTGTTCGAAGAAAGAATACACATCACTTTACAGCACTACCTTGGCAACATTTTGTATTAGAAAGAGAAATATTATTTGACCTATGTCTATTTAATTTATGTGGTGGGACAGATATACGTAAATAGTGGCATTACTTTCTAACACATTATATATATATATATATATATATATATATATATATATATATATATATATATATATATATATATATATATTCGTATGAAAGAAAGACAGTACAAATACATTCGGTAAAATAATACATGAAGAATAAGAAAAAAAAAACAATACAAATTAAATATTTTTGATTTTTACTATCCAATTTAGTGCATCTTCCGTCAATAGGTGAAGTTCGGCGAAACCTTGCTGAAATTTAGATAAGGGACATTCTTCAACTATATGCTGAATTGTTTCTCTTTCTGCTCCACAATCACAATTTGGACTATCGCGTATTTTCCAGTGATATAACATATTATTACATTTTCCATGGCATGTACGAAACCGATTAAGCTTACACCAAATAGCCCTTGGTTGATCTAAACCTGTTACTTCTTTTGTGGGATCTGAAATTAAATTTTTATTTGGAATATCGGCTGTCTGCCAAGCAATCTTCCAATGTTCTGAAGTGCAGAAAGGTGCATTAAGATATTCTTCATTCCAAAATGGTTTACGAGATTTTAGTCTGTTAGATGGTAAATTCTCTAAATCTTTTGTAATCGAAAACATATCAGGTGAATTTTGAAATTTATCCCAAAAATAATAAGGACGTATGTCGTAGAATTACAGATACCTAATTGTCTACTACAATGCCGTCTGTCCTAATATTTACCCAGTGGCGTTGCCGTTTAAATCAAATTATCATTACTTGGTTTATAGTTAAGACTACGTTTTTGAATTTTGCAAAAACATAAGTGAAGAACATAAATCTTTCAGAAAGCCATTATTTAGAACGAAACATAATTTTTAAATAACGTACTCTTATTTTTTCAGTTAAAATGTGTCCATAAATATTTCGTGTTACACGCCTATGCTTACGAAATGCAGTGAAGTTATCTGCGAGTAATATTATATCAGACGGCTCACTAATGACCTTGAATAGTCATCTTTCGTGAATAATAGTTTACTTACGCTTTCATACGAATAATACTGTTTCAATTAATGTATATTTGCAAAATTATGTATCATTTTCCTTCTTATCCTACGTTTTATAACATTTTTTACCTCTCGCTAAGAGAGGTATTGTATTCATGCTAAAAATCGCATATCCAGATTTTAGTGAATAAGCACGGTTTAAGGTCCCTAGAATCCGATTACAACATTTTTGTAATTGACACATAAATGTCACTGTCAAAAATATTTGTATGCCACTGTCAAAAATATTTGTACATTATTATGAAGATTATGAAAATAAAAAAAGTCAACAACGCAAAAGAATATACGTAAAAAAGAATAGGTATAAAAGGAATTTGTGAAGAAATGAATATAAAGAAAAATAAAAGGAAAGTAGAAAAAGAAAATTTCAGGATATTGAATATAAAGAATGTGTATGAATTATACATAATTTATATTAAAATATCCCATAGATTTATTTTGTAGTGAGACATGAATATATGTATTTGTATTTAAAAATATTTTTCGTTTTATGCGTACAACTAGGTAAAATATCTGGCGAGAGGTTATGTGCTGGCCACATCAGATTTTTATTTATAATTTTGCGTTCATCTGTCAAACTATTGAAAACTAACATGAAGATAGTGGGCCGAGCAATGTCGAATGTGTGTGCCTGGTGTGCGTTAGGTATAGTTTCTGCGTCAGGACTTTTTTAAAATTTCTTGAAAAATACGTGTACGTTAGGCACTGTTTTTGCCAGGATTTTTTTAAAAATTTCTTAAAACATTACTGTGCGTTAGGTATTGTTTTTGTCAGGATTATTAAAAAAAAAAATTCCAAAAAAATATATATAAATACTTGTTTCTGCGCACCAATTTTATGTTTCCATATTATATTTTAGCTAAAATAAGACATTACAACAAAAAAATTGCAATTTCTACTATTCTGGATAAACTGCAATCCAGCCGAAATTGGCAATAATAAAAGCATGGTTTGTAATACAATAGTTGGAATCAAAGGGTTGTATTAAAGTCTGTCCTTTTTTGCCGAGGTGCCCACAACATTTTTTTATGCCTCTATCACAAAAAGTAATAAATTTTTATATTTCATAAATGATTAGTACATGTCACTTGCAGCACTGTCATCTGGCCAACTAAGAAAACAACTTGCTAACTACTGAAAATGTTTTATAACCTAAAATAAAAATAGACTAACAACAATAAATAATTTGTTGATTAAGAAAATGAGAAATAGCGATAGTGACAACTAATTTTCCAATATTCCTCTAAGTAATAGAATACTAAATTTATTTGCTATTGAAACAAACGAATGAGCAGTAAAGTAAATGCGACCGGAAGGTAAATGAGGTCAAGTAGAATTTGACGTCAAAAAAGTGATACTTTATGGTTGCCAATGTTCATGATATCATGATTATGTATTTTCAATGAGGATGCAGTTCTATTTTAAAAAGAGGACTTTATTGTCTTTATATTTTACAAACATTGATCTCTCACTCTTATTTTTCATATAACAACTCAACATGGGCGCCCGCAGACTTTTTTACAAGGTGAGTCGATATTTTTGTTGTAAGAAAAAAATGCGCCGCAGGCGAATTTTTAATAATTTTCAAGGTCAAACGTGTTTTAATGCAAAGTAAGATAATATAGAGTTCTTTACAATAAAGCAAATTTAACAAATTCTTAAAAAATTTAAATCAATATTTTATGACGAAAATGCGTAATGTACGCACTAAAAGCGTAGAATTGCCCCTTCTACTAGGCTTTATGATGCGAGATGCGAGCATAAGCAATAACTACAGAAACAGACGATCTGAAAATACACTGTTGCATTAAATTAAAATATATTACTGAGTAACAATATAATTATTCTATTGAACTGCTCAAAATAAAATGTATAATAATTAAATGTTAATTAAATCGCGCTCCTCACAAAATACGGCAACCCTAATCTTACGTAGGTACTTTTAATATAAATAAATATGCAATGTCTATTCATTATTTACTTTTCTATTTCTTTATTTCTATATCACAGTAAAATCGATAATTGTGAAAATTTTGAGAAGAACGTGACCATAAAATGTTTAGAATAAACTACGGCATATTAAAGAAAATACAACACCTAAGATAATGTAATATAATAACAGTACATAACATAATTTACTCATTCTGACACTTCAGCTATTTCGTACTTAGTAATAGATAGGAAGTAAAAATTTTTTGATTAAAATATAAGAAAATATTACCAATAATTATTAAAAAATACAATGATACATTGAAATGAAAAAATAAAATTATAATTTTATTTTTAAAAATGGATATACAGTCCATAAATGAAAGGAGGGTCAGTCGACCCTTTCGACCCCCCCTGTGAGCGCCTATGCAACTCAACTTCAATTATACTTGTTCACATCTAGCGGAAGCCAAGTAACAGAAAACCTCGCAAAAAACATTTTCACGCCAACTTCAACTATATTTAAAATTTATAATCTTTACTTTTAAACATTGACCATTTCTAGCCCTGAGGAAGACTGTAGTAACAGTCGAAACGTAGGCCAGGAAATAAATTATTTACATAAGACTGCGTGCCCGATCATTCCCCAATTCTCCATTCTGCTACCAGTCGATCATCGTACTCCACATTTACTTTTAGCAGTCAATACACATGTATAATTTTTACTACTTATACTACAGGGTATTATGTAAGTAATGTGCCATAGTTCATGGTATGATAAAGAGAAGTTATAATCTGAAATATATTCAGCACAATCTGTCAAGCTGTAAAAGTTGTGTGATTGTAAAGTCCACCAATTACGAATTAGCTTCTTACTAAATTAAAATCTAAAATTCAAGTTGTTCAAAAAACAATATTTGTTGGTTGTCATAAATGGCAATGAATTTGCAATAAGTGGCGAAGTACTTAGATATTTAGAATTGTTTGTTGGTTTCACTACTCAAGAATACACCGACATGCAATTGGTTTACAGAGAAGTTTATTTATTTATTTATTTTTATTTATTTATTTAGTTCCTTAGAATTTACATAGAAATTACGGAAAACGTCCATACAAATAAATAACAATGAGCATATAAAATATCATATTTTTGAACAATATTCTACAAATTTTCAGAGTAAAAACAGTTTCTGACTAAGAGTGATTTGAGTTTTACCTTGAAGCATTGAACAGTATTTGACAGCTTTATTTCAAAGGGTAAATAGTTAAAATATTGTACACTTTTACATTCAGGAGAATCCCTAGCAATTTTCAGATGTTTATTTGGCACTCTGAAAATATTATTATAGTATTTTTGTTGTGAATATCCCAATTTGTAATTAATTAATCTTTATTCTTAAAAGCATAAATACAAAGTTGGTAAATATAAAGACAAGATAAAATTAATATGTTGTATTTTATAAAATAGTCCTTAAAGGATATTTGTGAGGAAATTTTTGCAATACATCTAACTATTCTCTTCTGAGCAACAAACACATCTTTTATATGGACAGAAGCACCCCAAAAGCAAATACCGTAGGCTAATACAGAACCTATTTTGGCTTGATAAAACATTAATAACTGAGCTTCGTTTAGTACAAATTTTAGGTGTCTTAATTGGAAACATGTGCAGCTCAACACAGATATAATATGGTCACAGTGTTTTCCAAGTAAAATTTTCTTCCATATTTAAACCTAGAAATTTTGTGCATGGTGCTCTTTTCACAATATTACCATTAACATTAAGAGATAAATCCGAGTTACACAAACTTTGATAAGTATGTAAGTCGTTTTTAACGGATTAAGATACAAAAAGTTGTTATTAAACCATGTTGATAGTTAGTTCATACTTTCATTAGATGTTTCAACAAGTGTTCTATCACTTTTACTAGATACTACAATTGAAGCATCATCGTCATATAATGTTAAATGACAGTCAGTTGTAACAGAATCTGTAAGATCATTGAGATACAATATAAACAAAGTAGGAGCCATGATAGTACCTTGGCCTACCCTTGAGTTTGAATGAAAAAAATCAGAATAGTAAGATAATCCGTCTTCTGTTTTTAAATGAACAAATTGTTTTCTATTTTTCAAGTGCGCCAAAACAGTCGCCATTAACAAAAAGTGTCTTATCCATGGTCCGTCTCTGACTTTCAAACCTTCAAATATGACAAGTGTTATTGTTGATTTTTAAATAAGTCTTTATTCAAATAAAAAATTGTTATTAGTCTATTTTAAGTGCTTTTACAACTGTAAAAACCTTCTTAGAGAAGAAATTATGGCAGAATACGATACATTGCAACCTTGTATATTAAGTAGTAACGTATGGTACATTACTTACATAACACCCTGTATAATAACGATGCTATGCTTTTCTTTTAACTGACAGTCAAGTTAACAAACTGTTTATAGGTTGAAAATATCAAGCTTATGTCATTGAAGGTTTGACAATCTAGCCACGACATATTCATTACGCTTCCCAATCCTATGTAAAATATACCAGTAAATGACGTCACAAACCTAATAATTTTATTATATGACATGTATTAACTGCTTGTCCGAATTGAGTGTATCTATACTGAAGCATAGTCGAGAAATCCTAGGTGATTATAAATGTGATAATTAATATCATATTTGTCTATGGTTGGTGTCAGATGTTGGCACATGCGTCATGAACCTGCCACTGAATGGCAATGTCCTAAATTACCGACAAACTATGGACACTTTACGGATAACCACCCGTGGGAAAGTTTAAACTTTGACACATTTACTCATGAGTTTCATCGATCTTCCTGGTGCTGATGACAACCCACAAACCAGTACACATCGTGCAAAATTATACTTTGACCTATATTTTCAACAAAAATAACAATGGAAAATTAAATCGTTTATGAAAATTTCAACAATGTTGAAAAACAGCTTATTGTGTTATCTGGATTGAGTAACTGAAATATAAAAACAAATTAGAAGTTTGCACAGTGAGGTCTTGCACGATTTATTTCTTTTGATCGAAAGATTATTCCAATTTACAAAAAGGATGATAAACATTGTATAGAAAATTTTAGACCAGTGTCTCTGCTCCCTGCTTTTTTCAAAAATTTTGAAAACATTATGCATTCACGTTTACTAAAATTTATAAAATCTCAAAATATTTTATCACCTTATCAATTTGGGTTCATTAAAGACAAATCTATGGAACATACTCTATATTTTAGTTTGAAAAATATTCTAGAAAACCTTGATCAAAGATATTACACAGCTGCCATATATTTTGACCTTACTAAAGCATTCGATACTATAAACTATCGCATTCTCGTAGAAAAATTGCAAATTTATGGCGTTAGAGGCACAGCTTTGTCCTGATTGGAGACATATTTAAGTAATAGACCGCAAATAGTTTCAATAAAAATCGAAGACACATCTTACAATTCTAGTCCTAATGAAGTTGTTTTTGGAGTCCCTCAAGGTGGTGTGTTAGGTCCATTACTCTTTCTTCTACACATTAATGACCTACCATCCTTCATACAGAATGCTGGCATATGCCTTTTTGCGGATGATACATCTATAATATCATCAGCACCCACAATCACAGAATTAAACAATACACTTCAAAATAATATAAATGCAATGATTAAATGGTGTAAGTCAAATAGATTAGCACTTAACTCTAGTAAAACCAATCTAATACAGTTCCTTCTACGGGGATCCAATTTTGATATTTCTGTGAATTTGGATCTTATTACCATTACCCGCTCAACGTCCACGAAAATATTAGGACTGCATGTTGACTATAATCTGTCATGGTCTACACATATTAACTCTGTTGTAAGGGCTCTCTACAGAGCATGCATTGTTTTGAGAAAACTAAGGAACTGTGTTAGCACCGAAATACTGAAATTATATTATTATGCACATGTTAATTCAATTATCTCGTACTGCATTATTTGTTGGGGGAATTCATCTCAAGCTATACAAGTTTTTAAAGCTCAAAAACTCGTCATTAGAGCGATGACAAATGCAAATTTTAGAGCTCCATGTAGAAATTTATTCAAAGAATTAGGAATTCTAACTTTACCATTTACATTATGTCTTGTGTTATGTTTGTACAAAAAATCCATCTTTATTTCCCACCTCTAAACAGGTTAATTTCTACAATACTAGATGTAACTTACTAGCACCGAAACATAATACACAAAATTTCCACCAGAATGTAGCTGTAGCATATATGCCTATTAAAATTTATAACCATTTACCTGTTATATTAAAGTCTGAAACGAATATAAATATCTTTAAAAATAAAATTAAGGTCATCCTCATGAAAAACAATTTTTGTTTTGTGGAAGAATATTTTTGTTCGAACTTAAATATATAAATTTATGAATTGTATAAATACTCGTATATACATTCTGTATTTGTGAGATGCCATTTGCTATTGTATTTGCTTTTGTGGTTAATAAATTACTATTATTAGTATTATTTATTTTTATTTATATATTTATTAATAATAAAATTGTCTTTGTAAATATAATCGTTTAAATTGCGGCTGAATTTCATCATTTCTCTCCTTGCCTGATGTTCGCGATGTTCACTAATAGGATTTGACGAACTCGCTTCATATTCGTAGGGCGACCATACGTTTTGTTTTGAACGGAACAGTCCCGTTTTTTTTTAATGTACCGGCCGTCCCGTCATATTTGTTAAAATAACGTATTTGTCCCGTTTTATAAGATTTCACCCCTTTTTAAAGATTTTCCTATTTTGCGTCTATAACAAACCTATTTCAACACCCAAAACAGTTCGTTATAATAGCTCATTCGAGTGCTGTAATAGATTAGTACAATTTATTTTTTTAAAGGTTGGTGAATGTCAAAAAATATCAATTGTCAAATCTCGCTAAATAAAAGAAAATAAACGATTGTTAAGAAGTTTATTTTTATATAATTTGGAAGTTAAAAGTAAGAATAAGAAGAAATAAACGATTGTTAAGAAATTTATTTTTAAATAATTTTGAAGTTAAAGGTAAGAATAAGAAGAAGAGAAGAAATAGAGTACCTAGTAAAGTTAGAAAGAAATATAAAATATCATAGGTATAATCCATTCGCGATTGCGAGAGAATGTGGAACCAACTCGTGGACCGATTGGTTCTGTTCGAAAGTGATCCCAAAACGACCAATAGAACAACTTGTCACTGCCCGCGAGTTATTTCCACATTCTCTCGCTATGGCGAATGACTCATAGTTGGTGTTATAAAAATAAGGTTAGAGTTGTGCTGTTGAACGTCATATGAATTTTCCAACGTGACATTAGTATCACCAGCTGACCCAAAATTCCCAAAATTTTGAAACTACGATTTTTTAATTAAAAAGGGCTAAAAAGGCGCAAAATAGAAAAAAAATAGTATAAAGAACTCATTTCACAATTGTCGTTTATTTTGTTCGTGAGGTTTCTCACAAAATAATAGGACAATTCATTATGACATTCGATCTTTAATATACTATTTTACCACTAGAGAAAAAAAAACAAAAATTTGTTTACAATTTAAAATTCATTATAAACAACTTATTGAACTGAAATATCATATAGGCAAATTTTGTTTGCTTTTGCTATGCTCTATAAGAAATTATATTATGATATCCCTTGTATGTAAATCATGCAGCATTTAATTCTTCGCAAAATGCTAGTAGGTATTTAAATATTAGATTAATTGTGGGATTCATTCTTGCAATTAATATTTTTGGGTTTTAATCAATATATTCTTTGTTGTAATCAACATTTTCACAGTTATTATTTCAATATAAGAAATGTTTAATTACAATAAATAAAATTTGATTTCAATAATGAAAATGACACAAGACATCGATTATAATAATTATTGTTACTATACTCTTGTAATCAATATTCTTAAGTTTCAATCAATATATCCTTTGTTGTAATCAACATTTTCAGTTATTATTTCATTTCAATATAAGAAATGCTTAATTACAATAAATAAAATTTGATTTCAATAATGAAAATGACACGAGACATCGATTATAATAATTATTGTAATCAATATTCTTGAGTTTTAATCAATATATTCTTTGTTGTAATCAACATTTTCAGGTATTATTTCAATATTAGAAACGTTTAATTACAATAAATAAAATTTGATTTCAATAATGAAAATGACACAAGATATCGATTATAATAATTATAGTTACTATACTCTCGTAATCAATATTCTTCAGTTTTAATCAATATATTCTTTGTTGTAATCAACATTTTCAGTTATTATTTCAATATAAGAACTGTTTAATTACAATAAATAAAATTTGATTTCAATTTTGAAAATGACACAAGACATCGATTATAATAATTATTGTTACTATACTCTTATAAAAATGACGTCAGAGGTCAGAGTTAATAAGATCATACATTCTGATTATATGTGTATAACAAAATGTTGGTTTTGTAAGAATTATTGACGTATGACTGAAATTTCGTGTAATTCTTGATACCTAATCATTATTTACAGTGAAGATATTTTCCGCTATTTATATCACAATATTGGAGCGCGATGCACGATTTCAGAAAAACAAAACAATAATAATAATAATGTAAATATAAACATTCGATGAAATCGGTAATATTCCTACGCCATCCGCCAAAAAGGAACCGAGAAAACTCATATCTAGAATTCCCCTTATCTCTGGTTCGGAAAGAGTGAGCAGTAGCAGTGCTCACATCACAGTCTGACGAGCTGATGTAGCTGACACGGCAGCGTTTTTCCGCCTATGACAGTTCAATGTTCCACAAGACTGCCGCGCCTCTAGAAGAAACACTTACGACTTGAAAGCGTTTTCACACTCTTTGTTTTTATTGCATTTGGATATGTGCTATGCTATGCTGCTATGTTTGAGCTCTAAACGGAATGCAAAGCACCATTGATGAATCTCAGCCTCCAGGAAGATTTTTTTCATGTGTTTGCTTTCGTATTATGTGTGCTCCTTTTGGGTAGATATAATCTGTTTACACTCCCAGCATTATATGATTATTTCAACACCTGTTCTTATGGACATATATAGCTATAGAAATTAGACACCTACGGCTAGGAAATTCTTGCATCGATTTCTAGTCTAGATTCTGTAAAAATTCGTCAAAGTTAAAGATATATGTAAACGCATAACTCACAAAAGAGTTAATCACAAAATAATTATTTTTTATATCAGGGGAGGCAAGGGAGGCTAAGCCTCCTCATAACATATTAGGATAAAAACTTTTTCAAAGTGTTTCTTTTATGTTTATTCTTCTTTCTATTTTCAATAATTTTATATTGGTTACGTAGGTTAAAATGATTATGTATAACTTTTCTGTATTGATCATGTTCAATCCCAGCAAACACAGTTACGTCCTTAGTACGTAATATAGACATAACTCGTATTATATGTTACATACAGAAATTTAGGTTTCATTATTCGAAATTCACATTGTTTCAACAATCCAAAAACTCTTATTTCTTTGTACAACTGCTTTGTAAGGTCTAAGCTCGAATACTGCCTCATTGTCTGGAACCCAATATATGATAACTTTAGTAAGCGAATTGAGTGGGTACAGCGGAAGTTTGTCAGATATTGCACTCGTAAAATTTCACCTTCATTTAATGCTTTAACATACAGTTATTCTGCTGCTTTACATACATTTGACATGTATACACTTGAGGACAGACGTAGGATATATTCATGCCTGTACCTTTATAAACTACTAAATAATCTGGTTGATGATAATTTCGCTTTAAGTCAAATTAATTTTTCCGTACCACGTTTGCATTCCCGTTCCAGTAATACTTTTTACATTCCTGTCATACGTAACAATTATGAATTAAAAAACCCGATTAGAAGATTATGTGTTATCTATAATGAAATTGAAAACAAATGTTTCAGTGAACTTGACATTTTCTTTTATAATTTTACTCAATTTAGAACTGTTCTCTACAATGAGTTAAACTTAGCGACACATTAGTTCACTTATTTTTTCTTACATTTTTATAATTGTAAACTTCATACATTTTTATATTTGTAAACCTCTGTATTTTTTATTGTCTGTATTTCCATCTGTCTATTCTTGCCTGTTTATTTTGTACACATTGTTGCCTCTCCCATGTTTTTGGGATACTTACGTATCCTGTTTTGGGAGAGAATAAATAAATAAATAAATAAATAAATAAATAAATACCGAATAACATTCCTGGAAAGTACATGTATAGACCTATGTCTGCAACAAGGTCTATGAGACATCACATCCCATGTATGTAGATATTGTAACGTAAATGGTAACAAAAGTATATCACTTCTTTGTAATTATTTGAATATACTACTTACATTGTTAATTTTTATACCTGTGACTTCTTTTTAATCCTAAATTTAAATACTGAATATTATGAAGGATGGTAAGAAAATGTGTAGGTATTAACTACAAATAATATATATTTAAATATGTAGTTTATTACAATACTTATATTACCTATTTATTACAATAGAAATTAAATATAAAACAACTTAATGAATCGATTCTGTTCACATCTGTAAGTCGCAAGATCAGTAAATATGAACAAAATCGCACCTAAAGCTGCCACCCTTATGTATAATTTTATATTAATCAACAAGAACAGATGTGTTTTGTAATTTTTTACAGATTTACAGATCTGTAAAACTTACAAATGTGAACAGAATCGACCCATAAATTTCACTCAGACTAGTTCAATACAATTTATTTTAGTTTGAAATTAAACCTCTGCACACCTGGCTTGGACAGACAGAGACCTTGGTCACATAAATAGACCAATTAGATTTGGAATAGATGACACGTGATCAATGCGCTACGAATATATTATAAGTACGATAACATGTATATAGTTATAGGTATGTACCAGGTCCAATACCAATGTGATATACCGACAATATCATTTACAGTCTCTTGAGAGATGTCCGACAGGGTATATGTATATGAAGTTATAAGTACGTAAATAAATTATATACTACATAGGTTTCAGATATCACATACTTGGTACATAAATGTTTAAACTGTGTTTGCTGAGATAAGTTATTTTTATTTTTAAAGGGTATTTTTTGATTAATTTCAACACCCGCCATACTCCTCCGACAAATGTCATGAGCCGCTGCTGAGAATTGCAATAGTATATTACATCCGAGACGGAATATGTTTCATTATATATATATTACCGAAAGACGTAGCCTCGAAAAGATCGCTAGTTTGTGATGAAACTCTCACCGATGTATGTATGTATGTATGTATGTATACTATTTTATTCACAAGCATCCTCTTTTTAAATTAATAATTTTCAAAATAAATTATGTAATTTAATTTTATTAATATTTTTGTTAGCTCTATTAAAATTTGTTTAGCCTACTTTATTATAAGGATCTTTGACCATGTTGCTAGGCAACCCCTACATAAACATTTCCAACCCGTGGGGTGGAAGCGAAATCTATTATTTTCCACCCAAGAGATTGTCATTACAGTTAGGAATGACGTATTTCCTAAATTCTAAATGGTTAGGAAACAACATATTACTATAATGATCGTGAATAATAGTATTTTATATTACAAGCCACGTAAAACGGTGTTTACTGCTGAAAGGACGAAATGACTGGCGAACCGAGCAGGCGTGTCTGTCGTCTTCTTGAGGTAGTAAAATAGTTACCTGGTGTGTATTGTACAATATTTTATTTGTTACTCATTTGTAAACCAAATTTAAAATTATAACCTAAACCTATCAGTAGCGATTGACATTTATTTTTAATACATATGGCAGTAACCAAACACAATTTTCACATGTCAACAACATTACTAATATGGTAACTAATTTTAACAAGTTAGCAACCAATTTTACTAATTAATAACTACACTTCATTTCACGTAAAAAATCAAGATCAAACTATTTACTTACGTGAAATGATTAATTTTAAAGAAATAAAGATATTTTTAATTTAGCAAAATTTAGCCCACGATCAGAAAGATTAATCGATTTATATGGTTAAATAATTTTTTTATTTTCCACTTAAATTTTTTTATGTAGGTTACTACGGAAACAATAGAAACCCGTCTTCAAAGAACATACTTTGTAGAACGCTAATGTTAATATTAGCAACGGTTAAATCTTTAGTCTGCAATTATTCACTTTTTGTAACCAAATGATGTTTAATACATCTACTTCCTTTGTCAAAATAAAATGAAAATTAAATGGTATATTAGTTATCTTTTTCATATCTATAATAATAATAAAAAAAACTAATTATGAAAATAGTTTGCTGTATCCACTTATATTTAAATATTAAAAAATATTGCATTAACGACAATTACTGAATTATAAATGTGGTGTCATTATGAGTCTGTTATAGATTAAAATTATATAAAATGATATTCTCCTACCTAAACTAATCGCTTTTATTGTTGACATTATTTTATTTCTAGATAGTGGCAATGACTTTTAGTTATGCATAAATTATGAGTTGTTAGATATTTAAACATGAAACACTCAACATAAATCGATGCTATTTGAATTATTAACACTGTGTATGATAACTAGAAAATACATAATATAGTCTAATTTTTGTATTCTAAAAAAATAGATACCAAATGGAATCCGAAACGTATTTTTTTTCTTCTGAAAGTTTATACAATGACGAATTGTAGTGTCTATTAGACTTATATACATTAATACATTTTACTGAATTTCAAGTTATGTGACGCCACACTTTTAATGTAAGCGCTTTTTAGTTAATAAAGAAAGAACAAAAATTGTTAATAGTTACCAACTCTGCCTCTACTATTCGTCCGCATGTTAGCGGTGTGAAACTTTAATAATATAAAATTCAGGGCCGGCCCAAGCTACAGGCAAGCCAGGCGACCGCCTGGGTCGAAATTGGTTTTAAGGCGACATTTTTGAGATTATTTTTGGAAAAAATTTAATAATCAAATTATTAGTTGAGAAATATTCGTTGTCCGGGAATAAACTGTGTCATATTTTGAGACAGAGCTCAACGTTTCGCCAAAACAAAGTAGTTTATTTGGCCTCTAGCGTGGTTTACACGTCGGGTAACCTTGTAAACTGAGTCTCCCTCCCTTGTTGCTTAAACTCGGCCTCTAGCGTGGTTGACACGTCGGGTAACCTTGTTTAAGACAGTACTATCCCCCTTGTTCCTGAAGATGCCCCATACGACTGCTGGCGAAACGTTGAGCTCTGACTCAAAATATGACACAGTCCATTCCCGGAAAACGAATAATTCTCATGACTCAGACTGTGGAGGCTTACGCTCGTCCAGTGTGTAGCTTTAATCATAATGCTAACAATTCCTCTTGAAGCAAACTTATATTAATTAAATCGTATTTATATTTTTTTACGTTATACTATGAAAGAAAAAAAGGTTAAATTACACGCAACATAAAAAAAGGAAAAGAAGCTTTTATACGGAATCCTGTACAGAAAAATACACTGAGGCAAAGCCCCTGGCCAATTTGGAAAAAGGCAAAGACAGTTTTGTTAATAACGGTAATCCGTATCGAAATTTTATACAAAACAAGATTCTTATATTTTTTACCTAGGATGAACCGTTAAAAAGTTAGTTAGATTTCCCGGAATTACAAAATAACGAAAAGTGTTTATACCGAAACATACCTACACTGAGAAATATTTTTTCTTTCCTTATATACAGGGTTACTCACGGAAGAGTTAATTTGAAAGTCCGTTTGTTTGCAACCTATAATACTAATGACAACAGACTATATTTATTTTTCTACAGTCTATATACAAAGTAGCCATTTGCGCTCTCTTTTGTCAACGCATGCGCGACAAAGTAGAAAAAACGCTCGCTGTCCAAATTTCAAACTATACAATGTTGAGAAATGTCACTTGTCTACATTCTTAATAGAAAAGTTTAGTCAGGAACTAATGGCACTGTAGTTACACATTTACCACCTTCACAAGTCAATCTGACACACAACTGCTCTGTCGGTATATTACATAACCAAACTGATGTGAAAATAAAGTAGGGCATTAATTTACAATAACGAAAATATAAAATGCTAAGATTAGATTGAAGCAATAGCTCAAGAAGAATGAAAAATAACAAATTAAAATTAAATATAAAATAAATTGTGTGGACATTGTGCTGCCACCTGCAAAAGTATGGCGTGAACGCTCCCAATGGACATCCACTTTTCAACAAATAAATTGTACAAAAACTTATAATATTCATTACAAAATTGACATTAATTTTTTGTAAAAACGAAAGCCAAAACAATATCTTGAAGTCATATTTGAATACGTTCCTATCGTCACTGCAAAATTATTGAGTAGTACTGTAAGTACAAAGTGTACATATTTTATAATTTTTTTTGTTATGGTGGAGGACTGTAGAAAATTTTTTGTGTGTGTTTCGAGCGCAAATGGACATTGTCGATTTCGAGAGAATGCCGCGCTCCTGTGTCGCGCGTCAACAACCTCTCAATCGACAATGTCCCATTTTGCGCTCAAATAGCTATTGTTTAATGTCAAAATGACAGAACCATCATTAGACTGGCAAAGCAATCGTGAATTAAATATTCTATTTTTTAAGAGAGGAAGCTAGACGCCGTTGTAAATTGTATTTCGAGTTGCATACAATCGGACTTTGAAAGTAACTCTCCCGTGACTAATCCTGTATATGGTATTAGACTCTGTGGAATCCAAAAGAAAATCTCTGTATTTTAAATATCCAAAATATTTTCAAAAAAAATTCATTCAGATTCTGTGTTTGTTCGCGAGTTATAGACACAAATCGCCTCTTTTCTAATTTTTGTACCTATATAATCTAAACAAAATTGTAATAAATGCCGGGCGCATTTTACAATATCCGCCTGGGGCGCTCAAAAGTCTTGGCCCGGAACTGATAAAATTATATTATTTCGCTGAATACTGCTCTAGATTATTTTGAAGGTGTGACGTCCTACTATTCTAGCGCAACTAATCTTTAATTTTTATTTAGTTGGGTAACTTATTACTTAACATATTTATAAACTATGTCTCTCAATATTGGAAGAATATTATTGGTCCAGTTTTTAATTCAATAGCTTCGATTTTCAAAGAACTTCCCTGTCATTTCTGGAAGTTCAGGTTCAAAGAAAGTTATTTTTGAGACGAACCAACATTTACGTAAGCAAAATCTAACACATGCACATATATTCGCGTAAGCAGTCAGAATAAATACAGTCCAAATTGTAGTCGTGGTGAAACGGATTGGAATACGAAAGCAGGTTCAATTGTGTCAAAAGTGTTTTAGAAAGACGGCCAGAAGCTCATAGGAAAAGATTGTTATTCTCCGATCATGAAAGATTCATTTTTCGCCTTTGTTTATGGCAATTGGAAAATCGCATGATTTGCGGTTGGCAACATGGGGAATAATAAAATTTGACAGTTACTGTATACCTTCTTGCCAATGTAAGTGGTGACATATATCGACTTTAAACTCTTCTTATGCTTTCTAAAAATGTAAGAAATGTCAAATAGTAAGTCTTTTCAATACAAGACAGCAAAATTTTTACAACTCTTGATACTAAATTTCTTGATGTTACCAATATTAAAAATTTCTAGTATTTCATATGTGGACAATAAGTGATATCCATATCATATATCACACGTCCAGAAACTGCATTGTAAAACCATTGTAAAAAATCTGATGTGGCTAACACATGACCTCCCGTTAATTCCATGTTTGAAATAGCAATGAACTTTAAGTAAAGTATCATTTCCGGTTGATCGTTCGTAAACAAAATTTAATTTGTTGTTCCAATAAATAGAAAGTCTGTAATACCAAATTTTGGATTATATTTTATTATGCTTTTGCTCGAAAATCTGTTAAGGTGAAACCTGACAGTGGTATGATGCAGTGCTGGTTGCAGCGATTAGGGAAACTTTAAAATCGAAATATTATTTTAATCTTATAATATTTTCAGTAAACTAAACTCAAATAAATTGTAAAATTATCAATATTATTAAAATTTGTCAAAATTTATTATAAAAATTTGTAGTTAATGTAATAAAATTGCAATTTTATTACAAAATCGTAAATTACACAAATTTCACCCTAGATATTTTTTTAAAAAAATCTGATGTGGCCAGCACATTACCTTCCGTCAGTTCTATGTATTTTGTACAAATTTCATACGGAAAGTTCCTTGCTAAATTAAATATTCTATTTCTTGTACATTACCTTCCGGCAGTTGCATGTATTTTATACAAATTTCATACAGAAAATTATTATTTTGTGACGTTGTCTATATGCAGTATAATGCATCTGCAGAAATAAAAGATTTATTATTATTATTAAATTAAATATTCTATTTCTTGTACATTACCTTAAAGCAGTTGTATGTATTTTATACAAATTCCATACAGAAAGCGAAAGATCCTACATTTCCAATAAAATTATAAGACAAACACACTATGTCAATTTCATTTGACACTGACATCTTTCAATCAGAATTTTCTTAATATAGTAGTTGTTTCCATAGCTATGGCTACTTTATGAAATTTAATTTCTTTATAATTTTTTAACTCTATATCCATTTAATATTAAGCATAAAATGCAGTCAAATCGTATAGAGAATAAAATATTCTTTAATATTTATAATATCAAATGTGAAAAAATTATATTTAACATAGTTTTTTCAAGAAAAACTGTTAAAATCTTCAAATGATGGTACTTCCGGTTGACCAATTGTAACCAAAATCTAATCAGCTCTTCATATGGCTGTAACGAAGAAGTACACGAAAAATTATAATTTTTGTAACTGTAGTATTAGAGTTATCGCAGACGAAAATTTTGTTACACACACACACACACACACATCCACACACACACACATCCACACATACACACACACACACACATACAGACATCATCGTAAAAATAGTAAATTCGTATTCTAGGGACCCTAAAACGTGCTTATTGATTAAAAACTCATCATCGAATTTTTTGACCAAAGACAATACCTTCCTTACCTAAAGGTGACGGAAGGTAAAAAACGTATATAATAGCAATTTATTCATGGATTATACACAACAAATTTTAAAAATTTTAATCTTCTAAAAGGTATTGAAATTTAGTTTTTTATTTATTTTCAATACCTTTTAGAAGATCAAAATTTTTAAAATTTGTTGTGTATAATCCATGAATAAATTGCTATTATATATGTTTTTTTAAAAAAAATATCTAGGGTGAAATTTGTGTAATTTACGATTTTGTAATAAAATCTCAATTTTATTACATTAACTACAAATTTTTATAATAAATTTTGACAAATTTTAATAATATTGATAATTTTACAATTTATTTGAGTTTAGTTTACTAAAAATATTATAAGATTAAAATAATATTTCGATTTTAAAGTTTCCCTAATCTCTGCAACCAGCACTGCATCATACGACTGTCAGGTTTCACCTTAAGAGCTCCAAATTAAGTACCACTTCCGGTTTATCATACAGGTATAGTCAAAATGAGTAGTTTTGGATCATGTTTTAATATATTTTTTCAAGATAATCTGTTTATAGCTTCCTGTAAAGTAGTACTTCCGGTTTATCAATTTTAAAAACATCTAATATGTCGTTCTCATTAATATAAAAGTCTTAAAGACCAAATTTGAAAAGTTTTGGATTCTATCAATTTATTTTACACGAAAATCTGTTCAGAAGTTCAAATAAAGTAACACTTCCGGTTTATCAATTTTAGCCAAAATCTAATATGTTGCTTCCCGTTATACAAAAGTCTTAAATACTAAATTTGACCAGTTTTGGAATATATCATATTTTTCACAAAAATCTGTTCAGAGCTTCAAGTAAAGTATCACTTCCGATTTATCAATTTTATAAAAAATCTAACATGTTATTTTTATTAATATAAAAATCTTAAAAACCAAATTTGAAAAGTTTTCGATTGTATCAATATATTTTTCACGAAAATCTGTTCAGAGCTTCAAATAAAGTATCACTTCACGTTTATCAATTGTATCCAAAATCTAATATGTTGTTCCCCTTCATATAATTGTCATACTACTAAACTACAAGTTTTGGAGTATATCATAATACATTTTTCACGAGAATCTGTTCAGAGCTTCAAGTAAAGTATCACTTCTAGTTGATTAATTTTAGCCAAAATATAATATGTTGTTGATATAAAAGTTTTAAATACTAAAATTGAAAAGTTTTTGATTATATTTTAATATAGTTTTTCATTAAAAACTGTCATGGGCTTCAAGTAAAGTATCACTTCTATTTATCCAATTTTACCCAAAATCTAATCAACTCGTTATATGAATTCAGGAAGCTTAAATACGGGAAATAGATATATTTGGAAGTTTGTTATAAGAGTTATCGTGGACGAAAAAATCACACACACAGACATCATCGTAAAAATAGTAAAAACGTGTTGTGGGGACCCTAATTCGTGCTTATTTACTGAAAACTCACCATCGAATTTTTGGCACGATTACGTTACCTCCCTTACCTACGGTATGACGGGAGGTAAAAAAGTAAGCCATTTACCATTGTAATGATTTACAATAAAAATATTACAGATATTTAAAAATCATGTATTTAAGTCATCTAGCGACTGGCTAGCGGTTTATCAGTTGCTACTTGCTTAATTTAATTAATCTAGGATCGTGGGAGGCGTATTAAAATTCAAAAACAAGTTGGAAAGTCATGCATACGAGGTGGGTTCGAACGGCGACGCTGTGTTGATTGAAAACCGCTTCACATATCTCCTTTGCGGAACACGCTAATACAGCTTAATAGATATAGCAAGGTGATTCTTTCCTTCTCATTATATAGACGAGATTTCCGTTGCTGATATTCATTTCTCACGATTTCTATGTGATTTAATTGTTCGTTGACAGTGAAAAGGAAAAGCCAAAGTTACAAATGAATTTTTAATAAGTTAATTATTTCATTTCGCATTTAAACAGTAAAATGACAGCTTTTGTAATATTTTAGTTTCATTATTTGGATTTTTTGTTTAGTTCCAGGATTGAGTTGTTGTGGAAGAAAACAAATACCTGAATACAAAACATATACAGGGTGTTAATTAAAAAGCGGGCCATAGGCGTTTAACATGGGATATCAGTTTTTCCATATGCAAAAGTTCCCAATTAATTTTAGACAAAAATGTTTCAAATAAAACTTGTAAATAATTAAATTGTACGTCTAAATCACTCAACATATTTAATTTTGCACGTTTGGTATCGTGTAAAATTGAATTTGAAATTGTATAAATATTGTTTATTTGTGGCGATAGCCATGGAATAAAAACAATGTTATGAAGAAATGCATTTATTTTGAACTGTCAGAAATTCGATTTTCAAATAAAAATTACATGTAACTATATTCTATACCTAAGCCGCTGAACATATTTTGTTTTTATAATCTAGATCTAAATCACTGCAGAGTTTTTATTTAAATATAATTTTGTAACCTGAAAAATCGAAATTTTGACAATTCATACGATATGTGTTTCTTTGTAATTTTGTTAAAATTCCATGGCTATCGCTACAAATGAGCAATTTTTCTACAATTTCAAATTCGATTTTACACGTTACCAAACGTGGAAAATTAAATCTGTTTAGTGATTTAGGCGTACTGTTTAATTATCTATACAACTTTTATTTGAAAATTTATTGCTTAAAATTAAATGGGAACTTTTGCGCAAGGAAAAACTGATTTCCCATGTTAAACGCCTATGGCCCGCTTTTTAATTAACACCCTGTATATATATAAAAAGTCAGGACAGTGCAGTTAAATTAAGCAAAGCAGAAATCGCTCCAGACGCCTTTTGTGAAAAGGCGCCCAAAGTAATCACTAGGCAAGCAGTTAGCCCAAGTTCGTCCTATATTCTTCTATTTTGATCAAAATAAATTAAAAATGAACTGTTATAAATATTTCTGTTAGGACGCCAAAATTAATATTATGTGCTCCAGGCGCCAAAATACCACCGCACGGCCCTGCTGAAATTTATCGGTGCGGCTTTGAATTGATAATTTATACTTCCTATTCATCGGATCTAGATCTATCAGACTGCCATCTATTCCCAAAATTCAAAAAACACCTGAGAGGGCAACGATTCATTTCCACTGCATTGAAGAAGCCCAATTTTGCAAGCCCCAATCGTATAACTCTTATAGTTACATCTCAAGTCATTTTTTCTCTATCATATAATAAATAAGATATGAGATATTTTCAAAATGAGCGAAAAACGAGTTTTTGCCTGTAGCTCAGAAACAAAAGAAGATCGAAAATTCCTGTGGTGACTATAAAACATTTCTGGAAAAGTTGACCCTGGAATGTGCAAACGGTTTTGCTCTATCATTAATATTACCCGAGATACCTTAAAAAAACATCGAAAATGAGACACCTGTACTCTTATTCATTTTGTTTAGTGAGTCACCTTTGATATTTGATTAAGATTATGAAGGGATGACTCCATATTAAGAAAATTTCATAAACCCGGTTCTGTTTGGGGGTCGTGGTACCCGCATTGACCGAGTCGTCTTCATTCCATTCCATTATGCTTTTGCTGAATAAACAAGCACTTCCTATTCAGATCTGTTTATCTGGAGATATTTCAATCTTGATAACACCAGTCTTCATGAACGTATCATTCTATTGTTCTAAATACCCAACTTTGTAATATGCTGATTTCAGAATAACAACAACTGTAATCCTTCAATTTCTATGTAACTTTGTTCATTTGAATAAGTTACGGAACAGATTACATTTATCATAAATTAGGAACGCGAATTCTCAAAAGACCTGGTAAATATTAATTCCATTTTCGCTAATGAATTTAAAATTCGCAATTAATTGCGAATATTCAGCATTCTAAACAGCCAGATTACAACAATTAATTATATATCTATATTTATCTGCTATTTAGAACATAAGATCACAGAAATTTGGCACTTCAGAAATTATCGGAATTAAAACCATAATAGCATATTGTGTAATAAAATGCGCAGTAAAGGCCGTCGCGCACTTGGGCGAGGCGAAGCGAAGCGCAGCGAAGAGCCGTCTTTTTATTCAATATATTATTATGTGTATACAGAGCTGGGCAAAGTATCGGAAAGTAGTGCTTGAAGTACAAGTACCAAGTATCTTGATTTTTCTAAATGTACTTGAAGTACAAGTACTGTTTTAGTTTCTAAAGTACTTGAAAGTACCAAGTACTTGAAAAAGTACTTGTAAATTTGGGTGCAAGTACTGTTTCAGATAATTGATATTTTTCTGATTATATGGACCTTAAAAGGTGATTATGGACAAAAATTTCAATATGCAATATTTATTTCGTTATTTAAAACAAGAGTTCCTCTCTGGGACTATTGTATCACCTAGCGATCTCATGACGTAAAATTGACGTCATATGATCGCCAAGCGATACAAGAAGCTGTACCGAGATGTTAGAATGGCGTCATTTTTACGTCATGCGATCGCCAGGCGATACTGCAAAGTCCCAGCACTGTAGTTAGGTAATACAAACATTATATGTTATATAGAGTATGCAGATTAGAATTAATTTATTTATGGAGATGGAACAGACCAAAAAATATGCAAATATATCTTTACTTTCATATTATCGCTGAAAACATATTTATTAATGAAATTCACATGATTATGTACCACATCACTGCAAAAGAAACACTGACAGACAAATAATTCTCATAACATTGTTAACTTTTAAATTATTCATCGAAAGTACAGTTAACGTAATTCTAGAACATTTAAAATACTTCAAGTACATTTAAAATACTTCAAGTACATTTAAAGTACTTCAAGTATTTAAAAATACTTCAAGTACTTTTTATTGTACTTCGAGTATTTTTCCAAGTATTAAGTACCAAGTACATGTGAATAGACTTACTTTGTCAAGTACAAAGTACTAAAAGTACTTGCAAGCCTAATAAAGTAATTTTCTTGCAAGTATTGCCCAGCTCTGTGTGTATACGCGTACTTTGGAGCAGCGAAGAGCAGAGAAGCGAAGCGACATGCCGGAACACTTCGGGGAGAATATTTTTCTGTGCTCTTCTCTGCTCTTCGCTTCGTTGATCTGAAGTGTACGATAGCGCAGCTACCTAAATCAAAACAAATGTACTCGAGACGCATCGGAAATAGCCGATGTAGAACTAAATTTTACACCTTTCACACACCATAGCAAAACAATACGTATAGATTATAGTAAAATGTGAAAAATTGGTTATTTTGGTTTCAAAATATAAAGAAATGAATGTACAAAATATAAATTTGATTTAAAAGTAGAAACAGTTTATACAACTAGTTCAGAAAATTCTTTACATATTAAACGAATTCTATTGTACAAAATAGTATTGCAGACTCAACCAAAAAGGAGATTATCTATTTAGCTACAGAATGTAGTAGAATTTATCAAAAAAATTTAAAAAAATTTCGGTCTCTCTGTACCATGGCATTTTGCCATTGCACTGAACCTACTGATGAAACAAAATAATTTTTAAATTTGTCTCGTATAGATAGTGCCTGCGTTGTTGCGTTTCCTCCGAGCTGTCCATCTTTTGAAGCAAACGCGGCCGTTTCTCGTTGAAAACTGATCGCAAGTGCGCGTTGGTTCTAAAAATGACTTCGCCGCTCTTCGCTTTGCCGCGCTGCGGTTCGCTCAAATACGCGACTGCCTTAAAGCTGATTTTCTCAAACATATGATAAATTTATTTAAATAACTGTCCGAATAAAATGTCAAAAATAATCTATAAGAAATTATTCATTCTGGGTATCTGTGGCAAATATAATGTTTTTCTACAGTCTGTAAAAAAAGTAGCCATTTGCGCTCTCTTTTGTCAACGCAAAATGTCACTTTGCCGCTCATGCGCGACAAAATAGAAAAACGCTCGCTGTACAAATTTTTAACTGTACAATGTTGAGAAATGTCACTTGTCTACATTATTAATGAAAACGTTTAGTCAGGAACTAATGACACTGTATTTACATATTTACCACCTTCACAAGTTAATTTGACATATAACTGCTCTGTCAGTATATTACATAACCAAAAAAAATGCCACACTGCTGTGAAAATACAATAGGGCCTTTATTTACAAAAATGAAAGTATAAAATGCTTAGATTAGATTGAAGCTATAGCTCAAGAAGAAGAATGGAAAATAACTATAAATTAAAATTAAATATAAAATTTTGTGAACAGTTGTGCTGCCACCTGCAAATGCTTGACGTGAACACTCCCAATGGATATCTACTTTTTCACTGCACTAGTTTAATGTGCTTGAAGCAAATACATTTTTGTTATGATGGAGTACCCTATTGTGGCGACTGTAGAAAAAATCTTGTGTTTATTTCTAGCGCAAATGGACATTGTCGATTTCGAGAAAACAACCTCTCAATAGACAATGTCCCATTTTCTGCTCTTAATACACAAATAGCTATTGTTACATTTTCAGATAATGTACTCGTTGAAGGTAAATACAAAATAAGATTTTTTTGTTATATATTTATTGTAGATAATCGAAAGTGAACAATTAATAATTATTCGTAGAAAAGAATTATTAGTGTTTATATAACTGAGACAGAAAAGCACTAATTTACAATTAACTAAGTTAAAACGGGGAAACGCGAACAACAATTCAATTTGTATTACAATGTTTATGTACGAATATATCTCAAATTAACCATTTATTTAATTGAACCCGGGAGAGGTCGCGTTGAAATTATTTCATTATGGATCTCTTGGGGCATAATATATGACTTCACACTAAAAATCTCTATTAAAACATAAATATCATAATTCCATATATAAATTGTAGACAAAAGATTATTACTCATATTTATAAAATAAGCAAATAAATAAATACCAAATTTGGGGCAAGAACTTTAAAGTTGTTGGGAAAAGAGGATCATGACAAATGGCAGTGAAGTGAATAACTTAGGAAAGTTTTTGAAAAATCATCTGGCCTCGCCGGGACTAGAACTCAGGACCTCCCACTTGCCGGGCGGGTTGTTGGTGCTGAAACTAATTTGGAGTCTAAAATTATCCCATGGAATAACAAGGATTTTGTCATTAAAATTTACATGTTTATTTTTCCATTAAATTCACATTTAAATTGTAGGTCACTGCTTGATATTGCTGAGTACAAATTGTCGACCTTAACAACGTTATATACTGTGAAGTACATGAGGCCTTGACCCTACAAGAGCTGTAGTACATTTTTATTCTGATATTTGTCATGGATTTTTTTCTTCTTCTTTGTCTCCAAATCCCTGATACACGTAAATGTGGGATTTCCCTTTCTCAGGATAAATTTCTTATCTACCTATCTCTTTCACTTTTTTGTCTTTTTCAATTCTTCCAATTTTTTACATCTTTTGTTTCCTAATTTGTTTTCTTCCGTACCTTGGTTTCCTTGATCTTCTTCATCCCCTGGTTTCTTCATACTTCCAGCTTGGCTTTTACTAGGTACTTTTCTGACTAGGCTGTGATTATGTACCTGTACCAGCCTTCTTGCTTTTATTTTATTAAGTTGATTAGTCTCATATTTATTTGCCAGTCCCGTTTGTTGTTGTTTTTCTGCGAATTTTCTAAGGTATTTAATTTTTGTTGCGATTATTTATCTCTCATGTTTCTTCTGCATAGAGAATGATTCGCTAGCGTTAGAATTGTTGTTGCAGTTATTATATTGTATAACGTTATTTTTAATACCTTATCTATTGATTGTTGATTACTCTTCTCTTCTTTAAATATTTTCTTATGTCATCTCTTTATTTGTAATATTGCAAACCCTATTCATATTATACTTTACATTTCTATTTAAATTACCTATAGGCGGTTTGTACAAAAGTAGTCAGCGCCGACAGCGGACAAAATTGACAAAATGGTTACTCATTGAAACATAGCAAGGTTATGTTTTATGTCAGAATAATTTTGCAATTTCTATTTTATAAAATATTTGCAATGAATGCGAATGATAGGACGTCAAATATTATGTGATGCAGTGGGGGATGTAATAATTCTTACAAAATTACCGATTGAAGTACCAAATTTTATAAATTTCCTAGAAGATGATATGAGGAACAGATGTATAAGAAAATAACTTTTCAACAGATATCTTCTACTTACATGAAAAATTCTTTTAGGTATATATATTTTCTCATTGTAAAAGATATTGTATAAATTAAATTCCAATAATAGTCGTCTGATTGCAATAATAAATTATATAAAAATGTGTTTCTTAAGTTAATATTTGAACAAGATATAATACAAGAAGCAGAAAATTGTCTTAAAGTTGTACAATACTTGCAGTTGTATGAAATAGAAGTATATTTTTGACATAATTCGTCTATTTATTATAGATTTTGTACATGTAATATTAATGTTAAAGATAGAAATTCACATGGTTCGTATTTTTCGTGTAGGTATGTTTTTTTCCAAGCTTGTGCAACTGATTCCATTTAGAGCCTGGTATATTTTTAATGAAGAATCTTCTTCATTTATTGCGAATATAAAAGAAAGATGCTACTAACATCATACACTGATATCATGATATGTAGAAATTTTCTACTTTCCAATCATTCAAGTTTTCCAACTTTTTAATCTTAATTTCCATATATTGTGCATCTTGCAATATTTAACTAATATTATAAATTATAATATAAATTTAAATATGATAAAATGATTTACAGAAATCACACATATTATGAGAAAAATTATATTTTCTACCCCAGTACCTTCGCTGGTATTTTGACTTTTTTGATTGTCACATCACATATATAGTATTTTATTTTCTTTATTCATTTCAATATACTATGATGTATAATATTCATTTACAATAGCAACAACTCAAAATAAAATTGTATCACTTTTCGAAATGTCAAAATTAATTCGGTAATCAAAAATGCCAATGTAGTCGTTATAATTGATTTGATTTTATTGAAAAAGGAAAACTAATTTAACATAAGGTATTACGCCTTTCGAATTCTGATGTAGAATAGTAATTCTTATTCAAAACGAGTCCCCATATATTTGGGGTTGTATCTCCATCAAGTTGATGATGAACCCGACCCTGCACCTTATATCCACTTTGCATTGCCATTTGCCATTGCCATTGCGTTGCTATTGAAGCTGTTATTTTCTCAAGGAGAAATTTAATTCCCGCGAGTCGAAAGCGAAGGCGCACGCGGATTCGCACGGAAATAAAAAAGGTGGTTGAATTTAAATTAGAGCCGAAAACGTGGCTCGCACACTGCCAAAGCCTCAGCTCGGGCTCGGGACTCGACACCTACAGACGACGCATTTAAATCCCATTCAGACACTTCATATAAATTCTCCTTCACCTAGACACTTATCGCTATAACAAACCAACGATAGCTCTGCTGTGCTCCGGGTAAATAGGTCACCGATAGGGATCACAAGTTTATATTCCGATGCTAATGATAAACCAATACGTACAACAAACTATAGATCAATATATTGGGTATGTAATAACAAATTCGTATTCAATAATATCATAACAGCTTGATTCTAATTTCTGAGTGTGCCAACTGTTTTTTATTCCTATACTTCATTAATGATTATATCTGTACAGTTGCGGTGCTTAACAGGAGTCACAGAGTTGTTAAGGAAATTGTTTTGAAAATTGGAATAATCATTATCTTCATTGGATACAAGAAAATTAACAAATTACAAATTAGAAAATATTAATGCTACCTATATAAAATAATTGAATTTGTTGTATATATTAGGCCATACAAACGTAACGGCTTTGCAATAAAATTTATTTAAATTTTTCTCAATAAAAGTAATAGATTTTTACTACCTGTGTATATAATTGACTTTGCTGTACATATAAGCCATTATGTTGAATGTTGAATTAATATTAAATATATTGGTATTACTTGATTGTTAGTTTGATGTTAGGGGTGATGAGAAATAATTGGAGACGCTGTCTTGGTAAACAGTGTTTATTAAATAGTAATTTAATTAACTTACCTACGTTTCGATTCCAAATGAATCATCATCAGGGATAGTTAAAGTACATTTAAAAAATAAGATCATTATAGGTATTACAAAATAAAAAAATAAGGATGAAATTGTCGTATCTCTGATACTTTTTGACTGCATTTTCATCTTTACATTTTTGATTTTGTAATGTAATGATCTTATTTTCCAAATGTACTTTAACTATCCCTAATGATTCATTTGGAATCGAAACGTAGGAAAGTAATAGTATATTACTAACCGAGGTGGAAAGTGTTTCACCGAGGTTTGTATACTATTTTATTCACAATCTGAAATAAAAAAATTAATATTTGATATTTAATTAATAATAACCTAACATAAATAAACGAATGGTCTGAGATTGTTTATTTGTCACATGAACTGTCAGTTTAATTTCTAACCTTAAATATTGATTTCATTCATTACTTGTATTATTTACAAGTTTATTTAATATTTTTATTATATAAATTGTAAAGATGCTTTGTTTATATGTAAATACCTATCATTGATACGCATTGATCTCTCAAAGCGGGGGGCAGCTATTTTCCGCCTCGAGGTTGGAAAGTATAACGTGAGTATAGCTGAGGTTGGAAAGTGTCAACTTTCCAACCCCAGCTATCTTCAGGTCATACTTTCCAACCTCTTGGAACATGAGGTTAACAATAACTAGCTTCCCAACTTTTTAAAAGTCAGAAATCCTCATATTACTAACCGATTGTGAATAAACTAAATTACTAATCCTCTTCGAGGATAAAGAGCTGTTTAGATTTTGGTTACAATTGGTCAACCGGAAGTACCCTCATTTGAAGATTTTAACAGTTTTCCTTGAAAAAACGATGTTAAATATCATTTTTTCACATTTAATGTTATTATAAATATTGAAGAGTATTTTATTCTCTATACGATTTGAATACATTTTATACTTCATATTAAATGGATAGAGTTAAAAAATATTAAAGAAATTGAATATCATATATTAGCCATCTATGCTATAACAGCTGCTATATTAATTAAGAAAATTCTGATTGAAAGGTGTCAGTGTCAAGTGCAGTTGTCAGTATGTTTGTGTTATAATTTTACTGGAAATATAAGATCTTTTGCTAGAAACTTTCTGTATGGAATTTGTATAAAATACATAAAACTACCTTGGTAATGTACAAGAAATAGAATCTTTTGCAAGGAAGTTTCTATATGACATTTATACAACATACGTAGAACTGACGGAAGGTAATGTGCTGGCCACATCAGATTTTTTGGTTATAATTTTGATAAAAATTACATACCATAATATAAACTAAGGTACAAAACTTACGTCCACCAAACTCCAGCAGCTATGCTATTACTAATATTTTTGATTAGGTTCGCGATTTTAAAATTCAAATCTTAAGCTTGTGGTATTCAACTTCACAATACTAGAGATATTATATTAATTTTTGCATACTAGATATTAGGAGGCATTTGTAATTGTTTACCAAAATAATGATAGAGTTTATCCATCTTACATAGCATTCATCCATTCTTTATATCGTTCATCTATTCCTTATTTCGTTCATCCGTTCTATGTAGCGGTTTTCGTAGCAAATTTTTATATAGCATACCTATTCATCAATTGTATTTATATTACAATATTTAATTCAGTATCATTATTCTTGTCTTTAAAACTAAAATCAAAATAATTTTAATTGGAATATTCAACCTAAAAATTAATGGATATTTATAATTTATATTGACGTGGTGCATTTGTACTTAACAACAAAAAATTTTAGGCAAATAACTTTACCAGATGTGAAATATATCGGGTCCTGGGAGGCTAAGGTCACCAGTTATGTTCAATTTAAATTACGTCACCAGTTAAGGATTAAAAATAACACAAGTCGAATGTGTAATGGTATTAAAATTATTACTAGGTATGCAAATAACGTTTATCGTTTATTACATTTGGTATTATTTTTGGAAAAATTTAATAGCGTTATGTGATTTGGTAATGGGATATGATTTTATTATAATTTTATGATTCGACGTATCTATAAACCGAACAAGATAACACCACATAAAGTTGGAGCAATCATAAATTCCAATCAAAAGCGGTACATAAAAACACGAAAATGTTTTCAATTTTAGCTTTTCACATTTCTGCAGGGAATTGAAATTAAACAACATAAAAATTATATAGCCAAACAGCGATAAATTCCAATGACAATTTCAGCGCGGTATTCGCGCAAGTTGTATGCAGATACGGCACAGGCATTATCTTTTATTTTTGGGTATAAAACAACCGCAGTCATTCTGGAGTCGACGCTGTGCTGTGAGCTGTGCACGTCACTAGCGCGGGACGTCGTAAAAGACAATAGGTACCGTCGTGCCGCTTCTTGAGAATATAAACCGTCCGAACGTATTGAATTAAAGACATTTCGCATATCGATGGCACCCGGGTTTTATGCTTCGCAGCCAGCGAGACCGGTCCTCAATCGCGAGGGTGCCAACGAACAACGAATGGTCAGCATTTATATCGGCTACATTTTAACGGTTTAACGGACCATTTTTATATCGTTTCCTTATGTGTTTTGTTACCTAAAGAAACCTTTTAAAAGCTGTTCCGAATATTTAACTGACGGCCGGTTTTATAAACGTCAAGTTAAATTAACTTCCAAAGTAATTTAATAACGTGAACAAATGTTAATCAGTTTTCATATTTTTATGTCATTTAAATCAATAAATTAAATAGACACTCATAATACCGGCCCTAAGTGTTTATTGACGCAATAAATATACAACTCCAAAGCGAATAGGTATATTAAAAATATTTTTTTCCTATAAATATGGGGTCTCGTGGCCGTGTGCCTGATTGTCAGGTCGCGAATCTGGGAAATCGTTTAAAATGTTTTATACGTTATAAATACCATAATATCATAAGTAGTAAATTTTTCAGATTGTTAGGAGAGCCAGTTGCCTAGCAATTTATTGAGTGGCATTGACAAAAATATCACGAGTTGTCAAACGATTGATTTTTGATCAATGTCACGAGATAAATTAGCAACAGACTCGAGTAAAGCAATCGGAATTTTTTTCCAGGATAAAATTTAAACACGAATACTATTCGGATAACTATTTCCAAAATAAAAATCAGGTAATCATTCATATATTCTTTTTCTTGACAAAAATTTTCTCATTTTTATAGTGTTTTGAGTTTTGAGGTGTTATTTTTAAGTTTGCTTTTTCAACGTTTTAAATAGATTCCTGTCCAAATCAACTCGTTTTTAATAAAAACCAATAACACTGAAAATATATACACTTTGGCATGTACGTAAATAATATGTTTCTAAAACGTCAAAAAAAATTCGCTTATCAAAACTCACTTACTTGTAAAAATACAACATCTTATTGGCTTAATGGATGTGAATTTTTTTTTCTGATGGTGTTTTGTTGAAATGAAACTTGGTAACTAGGTAGAATCTTGAATATGGATTGGTTAATAAATTTATGAGTGAAATAATCATATACAATATCATAAGTGGTAAATTTTTGCCGGAAAATTTTTCAGATTGTTACGAGAGCCAGTTGCCTAGCAATTTATTGAGTGGCATTGACAAAAAAATCATGAGTTGTGAAACGAGTGAATTTTGATCAATGTCACGAGATAAATTAGCAACAGGCTCGAGTAAAGCAATGGGAAATTTTTTCCAGGATATAATTTAATCACGAATGGTATTCGGATGACTACTTCCAAAATAAAAATCAGGTAATCATTTATATATTTTTTTTCTTGAAAAAAATCTTCTAATATTTATTGTGTTTTGAGGTGTTATTTTTAAGTTTGCTTTTTCAACGTTTTAACTAGATTCCTGGCCGAATCGACTCGTTTTTAATATAAACTGATAACACTGAAAATATATACACTTTGACACTTATTGGCTTAAAGGATGCAGAAATTTTTGTAACTTTGTTTTGTCGAAATGAAACTTGGCAACTAGGTAGAATCCTGAATTTGGATTGGGTTATATATTTATGAGTGAATAGTCATTAAATGTATAAATATTTTAAAAAATTATCAAGGTATCTTGAATATTCATTATTATTAAATGTTCAACTCGATTTTTCTCAAAATTTTTGTTATGCAACTTTATGATTTATTTGCATGATTATAAAAGGAAGAAAAATCACTATCAGGATCAACTACTAAAAATGTATATTGCCAATTAAATTTTTTTGTGATGGCGTCATAACTAAAAAACAAATGAAAATCGGAAGGTGAATTAATGCGTATTTTTAAAAACAAAAATTGTTTGAGCGTTTTTTAAAAAACCGGTTCGCTGTTTTTTTTTTAAATATTACATACTTTAATCCCACACTGTATCTTTTTCCTCTAATTTTTCTTTAAAGTATTGTATTTTTTATTTTATCCTGCCACAATATTATTATTTTACGATACCTACTTACCTGTAAATCTACTTATAGATGATTAATTTTCTTAATAAAATTTTAAAAGTTAGTTATGAAGGTGATAAGATAATCAGGTAGATTGTGGAAAATAAACAGTTATTTATTTGCCATTTGTTATTAAGTTGAAGTGATAGTGAAGTTAATTAAAACTTAGTAAATACATTTTTTTTTTAAATATGGTTGGGAATGAAATTATGGAATTAACCAGAGAGTATCTTCTGTTGGTGAAAAAAATAAAAGTAATATAATACAAGCTAAAAATTTTTGTCTGAAGAAGAGATTGATGCTGCATTCGTGCAATTCATGATTATTTTGAAAGCATTTCCTTGGAAGATTGGTTGGGAGTTTTTAACAACCGGAAGGAAAGAATAATGAAGTGTATTACTATTGAAGGTAACTGCTTTAAACATATATAAATTAAAATTCTAAAAACTATGAACTTTGTGTCATATTTTTGCATTTAATTTAGATGAAGTTTCATCATTAAATTTAAAAAAATCTGATGTGGCCAGCACATTACCTTCCATCATTTCCATATATTTTGTACATATTACATATAGAAAGTGTTTTGCACAAGATTCTATATTTCAAGTACATTACCTTCTGTCAGATCTATGTATTTTGTACAAATTCCATACAGAAAGTTTCAAGTACCTAAGAGATTCTATATTTCCAGTAAAATTATAACACAAAAATGTTAATTGCACTTGACACTGACGTCTGTCAATGAGTATTTTCTTATAGTATGTTCCGTAACGCAACCGGTTTGATCAGGTTTACGGTTTTGTGTTCCGTAAGTCCTGAAATTATTTACCGGTTTCTATTTGGAACATGGTTCCTGAAAAAAGTTGGTTAGAAGTCGGACCACGGCAAGCATGAAATAATCCTGGTTTCTCTGGTATTTTTACCCCCACTACCGCTACTTTCAAACATCATCATAACAAAATCAATCGGTATCCGTCAATGTCAAATTTGTAAACCGTATTTTTAGGAGTATTACTAATAATTATTACAGGTGTAAGTATGAAAACATTATTTATATTTGATATATTGTAGATTGTGTTATTTTTATTGGTATTACTCAACGTTGTCATTCATTTGGTTAATTTTTATTTTTGTTAGGTTGTGTCAATTTTAAATGTCATATGATTCAATGTCAGTCTGTCTCGAAATAGATGAAAATATTCAAGAACCATGGTGTACCCGGAATCAAGTTTTTTTTTTGGTTGACTTACGGAACATAGTATAAATTTAGTAGCGGTTTCCATGGTTATAGCATAGCTAGCTATTTATGAAATTTAATTTCTTTATAATTTTTTAACTCTATATCCATTGAATATGAAATATAAAATGTAATCAAATCGTATAGAGAATAAAATATACTTTAATGTTTATAGTAACATTAAATATGGAAAAATAATATTTAACAGTGTTTTTTCAAGAAAAACTGTTAAAATCTTAAAATGGATTTTTCCGGTTAACCAATTATAACCAAAATCTAATCATCTCTTCACATGGATGTAAAGAAAAGAAATACGAAAGAATTATAATTTTTTTAATTGTAGTATTTGAGTTATCGGATCCGAAAAAATCGTCTCACACGCACAAACACACATTCACACATACATACATACAGACATCATCTTAAAAATAGTAAAATTTTATTCCAGGGACTCTAAAACGTGCTTATTGATCAAAAACTCACCACCGAATTTTTTGACCAAAGACAATTATAACTTCCTTACCTAAAAGCGGCGAAAGGTAAAAAAATTGTTAAGGATCCCATTGGAACTAAAATTCAACGAAAACCATTATCTGTCTGGGGTTCTAGATAAGATTCAAAATCGATTATATTAGCGCAATTACAGTTCTCCACTCATGCAACATTGTAACAGAAGAGGTAATGGAAACACTTTAATTTTGTATTAGAACTCCGTATATTTATACCATAAACAGCAAGATAGCGCCGGAATGTTGGAAAACATATAATTACTGCTTTATAACACCTTTGGATAGTCTTGAATCGAGGAATGTTGATCATTACATTGACCAGAGTTACTTTGTATATCAGGAAGACTTTACAAAGCTATTTTTACATCGTTAAATATTTAATACTCCCAAAACTTATTAAAAGTTGTTTAGAAAAGTCTACCAACTGTTGAATAAAGTTATATGTATTCATAAAACTCACTTCACTCCATTCACGCCGGAGTATATTGACACGCTTTGAGCTTCCTTATACTTTACGTTTCAGTAGCAGTCGACTTCCGTGGATGTGTCGAACCCAGCATGTAATTTTCCTTCCATAATACCCTTGTAGTTTACATATCATCAATATTCATCCACTTAACAAATCAAGCGTTCACGTAATTGTTATACCACAGTTTTCCTCGACATCTAGGTTAGAAGGTTAGCCAACCCTAAAATAATTTCAATTATAAATTCTTGTCCTATGAAAATATACCAAAATGTTAGTTGAAAATATATAACATTCAAAGGTCACCATTTGTTCATAGTTTCCGTAAAGATAATTAAAATAAACTTGATGCTAAAGTTTTGTAGAACTATATTTATATAAATGTGGCAAATTTCTCGACTCTGGTTTCTGGTATAGATTAAAAGTTAACAATTACGCGAATTCTTCATGAAATTAAATGTATTTTCTTATACAGTCGACGGTTGGGTGTATTTTTATTACCTTACGTCACCTTTAGGTAAGGAAGGTATTGTCTTTGGTCAAAAAATTCGGTAGTGAGTTTTTGATGGATAAGCACGTTTTAGGGTCCCTAAAATACGATTTTACTATTTTTACGATGATGTCTGTATGTATGTGTGAGTGTGTATGTGTGTGTGTGTGTGTGTGTGTGTGTGTGTGTGTGTGTGTGTGTGTGACAAAATTTTCTAATGCGATAACTCTAATACTACAATTCCAAAAATTATAATCTTTTCGTATTTCTCTTCGTTACATCCATGGGAAGAGCTAATTAGATTTTGGTTATAATTGGTCAACCGGAAGTACCCTCATTTGAAGATTTTAACAGTTTTTCTTGAAAAAACGATGTTAAATATCATTTTTTCACACTTAATGTTATTATAAATATTAAAGAATATTTTATTTTCTATACGATTTAAATGCATTTTATACTTCATATTAAATGGATATAGAGTTGAAAAATTATAAAGAAATTAAATATCACATATTAGCTAGCTATGCTATAACTCTGGAAACAGCTGCTATATTAAGAAAATTCTGATTGAAAGATGTCAGTGTCACCTGCAGTTGATAGTATGTTTCTGTTATAATTTTACTGGAAATATATGGTCTTTTGCTAGAAACTTTCTGTATGGAAATTATATAAAATACATACAACTGCTTTAAGGTAATGTACAAGAAATAGAATCTTTTGCAAGGTATTATCTGTATGACATTTATACAAAATACATAGAACTGACGGAAGGTAATGTGCTGGCCACATCAGATTTTTTTACCTTCATCTGGTAAGTAAAAGCTTACAAAAATGTACATATTCGCACGTACACAAAATACATCCATTTTTACATTCAGAATTCAGGTTTCAACAACCTACTCACAAATTCGACAAAAGAATCTTACTTACCCAGATGAAGGTACGAGAGTGTACTGAAACGGTTGTGCACGAAAAAAAAATGTGTTGAGGGGACCCTAATTCGTGCTTATTTACTGTAAACTTACCATCAAATTTTTCGACCGATAACATTACCTCCCGTACCTGCGACAGGAGGTAAGAATGTTTTACGCCTGAGAAATCGAGTAATTTTAATTGTAATTAACAGAAAAACTATGCTTATAAAAGCTTAACCAATTTATCTAAACGCCAAAATATTTTCTCAAAGTGTCACGGCAACCTGTGAATATATGTACATATATTGAAAAGTAATAATTTTGAAAAGTTAATTAACTTATAATTTGGGCTTGTGATTTGTTTTACATATTAAATTCTAGCTTAATTCCCTGTTCTTGGGCTTAACTTCTTTTTCCTGGGCTTAATTCCTTTTTCCTGGGCTTAATTCCTGCTTACAGGACTTAATTACTTCAAGTTATGAAAGCAAATATGGTCCAGATATAAAAAGATATGTGATGTTATAGTTCATTTAAATATACATTACCTTGTCGGAGATCTTAGTTAATATTTGGGAATACTATTTTAATTTGTTATTCGTATCTGTATTTCAATAAAAGAAAATAATAAATAAATAATAAATTCATGTTGTTTTACTATAAATCATTATGACACAAATGTTAAAAATTGATTTATGTTACTTTTAACACTATAGTGTTAAAGGCGATTTAGTTGCCTTGGTAATGACAAATGAAACAACAAATAGACATTTTTGTCATACACCAAAAATTATTAGAAATACAAATTTAAATTAAAAAATAATGTGTCACAGATATTATTTTGCGTAAGATTATTTTTATTAAATTTATTATGTTTTGTCTCTAATTAGTTATTTAGGTACGTAACCGATGCTGTTGGATAAGAGCTACATTTAATGCTACTGGTATTCACGTATTTTATTTCAGTTTATTTCTAGATTTCAGTGTGAGAACATCGATATTATAGTGATTCAGGTGAGAGAGTTAATCTAGCATGTGTACGATTGTGAGTGTGTATGTGAGCAGTACTAGGTACTGTAGTGGCCGCATCGTGTGAACCCGAGGGTCGCCAACGGTAGCAGCAGGGAAGGCTGTAGTGACCCACATCTGGTGTCGCCAACGGCAGCAGCAGTTAGGGCTGTAGTGATCTGATCCAGTTGGTTAAGAGGAATGTCTCCGGATCACCACCGAAGCGGCAGTGGTTCCGTAGTGGCCGCTCGTGTGAACCCGAGGGTCGCCAGCGTAGCAGCAGGGAAGGCTGTAGTGACCCACATCTGGTGTCGCCAACGGCAGCAGCAGTTAGGGCTGTAGTGATCTGATCCAGTTGGTTAAGAGGAATGTCTCCGGATCACCACCGAAGCGGCAGTGGTTCCGTAGTGGCCGCTCGTGTGAACCCGAGGGTCGCCAACGGTAGCAGCAGGGAAGGCTGTAGTGACCCACATTCTGTGGTCGCCAGCGTAGCAGCAGTTAGGGCTGTACTGATCTGATCCAGTTGGTTAAGAGGAATGTCTCCGGATCACCACCGAAGCGGCAGTGGTTCCGTAGTGGCCGCTCGTGTGAACCCGAGGGTCGCCATCGTAGCAGCAGGGAAGGCTGTAGTGACCCACATCTGGTGTCGCCAACGGCAGCAGCAGTTAGGGCTGTAGTGATCTGATCCAGTTGGTTAAGAGGATTGTCTCCGGATCACCACCGAAGCGGCAGTGGTTCCGTAGTGACCGCTCGTGTGAACCCGAGGGTCGCCATCGTAGCAGCAGGGAAGGCTGTAGTGACCCACATCTGGTGTCGCCAACGGCAGCAGCAGTTAGGGCTGTAGTGATCTGATCCAGTTGGTTAAGAGGATTGTCTCCGGATCACCACCGAAGCGGCAGAGGTTCCGTAGTAACTAGCGGTACTGCCCGTAGTTGCCAACATGTGTGTACGGTGTGTGAATGCCTGAACCTTTTGTAAATGATTGCCTCCTCACTGAGTATTTCTCATGTGTTAATTCTTTTACAGAAATAATCACGGCGTGAAGGAGAATTCCGCGAGACCGGGTTCGGCCAGGCGACGGTCATCTAGATTTGTTATTATTTTTGTATTAATACTGTATATACCGGTTTGGGTTATAAATGTGTTTTAATATTCTAATTTTCAGCGCTAACATTTAAATCGTCATTTATAACAAATGTATGATATAGGTGTTAAAAGTGATTTTTTTTCGAAGGTTTTCCGCTTTGCGTATATTCCAAATTTCCTTCACACAAAATAAAATGTGATTTTTAACACTTAAATGACTATTATTTAATTTAAAGTGATTTAAACAAATCCAAAGACCCAATTCACAAGAAGGCTTGTAATTAGTATTTTACTTACCTAAATTACAATTCATTTTGATTTGTGAATTAATTCATTTCAAAAATGAATTGGAGATGTGAATTGTCCAAAAAAAATTGTCATTGATATGAGAATTGTGAATTAATTCCTTTCATTAGTGATTTTGCTCAGCTCTGTGTATGGTTAATTTAAAATAGTTTTCCATTTAAAAATTCAATGATATTTTCGCTTCCAGCGAAACTGAAGTAAAATTTACGACATTTTTAGACCAAAAAGTGTCATTTAAGTTCGCCCCCAACTTTCTAATTTAAGCTATATTAAAATTATTAATAAAGAAAATTGCTATTTTATTTTATTTTTTTAATCATCTTATAATATTTGTGTATAAATCAATAATTTTGTAAAATTTTACAAATTGTAAATAATAATATGATGTAAATAATATAATTTATGAAAATCTTACACTATTTATATATATTTTCATAAGTTATTTATTTATTTCTACGTTATGATTAGTGGTATCGTGTTCATAATGAAACAAGTTAAAAATCGCTAGATAGTCGTAATACTAGCACTTTGTTGTGATATTTATCTATGGACGGATGTATTTTTCTGTATTCTGTGTTAAATGATAATTTACAAACTTATATAAAGTGAATTACGAAAATTTGTGTAAATGTGTTTTGTTTTTCTTAAACGAAAACGAGGGCGACAAGTATGCAGATTTTACATTAGCCTGTATGCCGGTAAGTAAAATACAATCATTAATGTATGCAAAATGCAAGTTGTGAATGAGATCTTTGAATAAATTGTTCTTATTTATAATACATACTACACACCTTGAAATTTTTTATATAGAGAATACTATTATATTCTACATATGCAACATGCTTTTATGTTTATAAATCAGTAATATTTTACTTTACTCTGATTAAGGGAAAAATTCTTACTGAAACTTCGGTTTTGTAAGAGATATTTTTAATAATAATAATTGTTAACACCTAATATACATAATATAGTAGAGGTATATTTAACAACATTTGCGTAATTGGTACGTACAGCAATAATATTAAGAACAAATAAAAAAAAATTGAAAGTTGTACAGTCCCACAATTTAAAACATAATTGTAGCCATTATATCTTCAATGTCATGTTTACACATTACACATTGTGATATTCCCATGAATTGAATGAAATTATTGACGTGAAACTAACAATACCTAACAACTATACAATGTATTGAAAGCGGAAGAACAGAGTACAAAAGTAGTAAATCAATTACTGTATATGAAATAACTTCACAGAATAGTGTGACACAATATCTTTCATATACGACAATTTTTCTCTGGGAACTAATAACCGTTTTCTTTTCTTTGAAATACATGAGCTTTGTAGAAGAAACTGTCTTTTATTTAATTTGAAAACAACGATGAAGTTTCTATTGATTTAGAAAAGCAATTAAAATGATTAAGAAGGCTTTGAGTTGGCTGATAACACGACACACGTTGACATGAGAACATCAGAGCTGGCTGTAGGAGTGTCAAAGTTTCATCCTGGCTTGCAGTTGTTTGACAGGCTAAATGAAGATAAATCCATAGAGCATCCGACGCCGGATAGCTTCCAGATGAAACATGTTTTGGATTTTAGAGCTTTAGAATGTCCGCTGACAATGTCGCGCAAAATGAATATGTCATTTCTACTTTTACATTTTTATTTATGGCTGCTACAAATTGTGTCTTTCAAAATGGAAATAAAATTTAATTTAAATGCTATTTATTTCAGTTATGTATAATATGAAATTTTTACTCGAGAACACATTTATTATGCTTTGAATTTATTATGCACTTTAAAAAGTGAATAAAGAAATATATTTTCACCTCGTAGTCAAAGCTTGTTTAACATATTATTTTTTTTAACTTTATGAATAGTAGGTACCTCGTATTTTATTTATTTTAAACAAAATAGTAACAAATTAGACTGTTTATCAGTTATATTAAAATGAAAATAATTATAGGAGTTTAAAATTAAAATTAAATTTCTTGCGGATATCGGTCCAGGGATCAAATAAATTTAATTTTTCTTTTTCTTGGACGTTTTGGTTTCTTTATCCTTATTCATGATTCAAAGAAAATACGTGAGATATACAATCATTATAGTTCTATAATGATGAGTCAGCAATTAAAATTCAAAAGAGACTTCATTTATTTGATGTGTACTGTACGAAAGCTAACAGCGGAAGTGGAACTTTCCAAAAAAATTGGTTTCCTTTTAAATCTACATTTACGGTCGAAAAAGTTATTGCTTAAAATTAAGATATACGATTTTTTTAATACCTTGAACTTAAAATCTACGTCTTACCATTAGCACCTCCAAGCCATTTGTTATCACAAATTCTAAAACCATTTTGAGGTAAATGAATGCAGTAAATAACGAAACAATGTAAGTAAACCAAATAACATTTATTGTTACCTCTCGCTAAGAAAGGCATTGAATTCATGCTAAAAATCGCACATCCAGATTTTAGTGAATAAGCACGTTTTAAGGTCCCTAGAGTCAGATTATAACATTTTTACGATGATGTCCGTGTGTGTGAGAAATAAAGAAATGCATATAAAATAATTTGATGTAAAAGTTCTCAGATCAAACTACTTCAAGGCAAGAAATTCAAATGTTTGTAATTGACACATAACTGTCACTGTCAAAAATATCTGTATGCCACTGTCAAAAATATTTGTACATCATTATGAAGATTATGAAAATAAAAAAAGTCAACAACGCAAAAGAATGTGTGTAAAAAAGAATATAAAAGGAATTTGCAAAAAATGACGAATATAAAAAAAAGAAAAGGTAAGTAGAAAAAGAAAATTTCAGGATATTGAATATAAAGAAAATGTATGTATTGTACATAATTTTTATTAAAATATCCCATAGATTTTGCAAATATATGTGAGAATTATTTTGTAGTGAGACATGAATATATGCATTTGTATTTAAAAATATTTTTCGTTTTATGCGTACAACCGTAAAATATCTGGCCACATCAGATTTATTTGTTTTCACAATGCCACGCCAAATAGAAATCAAGTAAGTTGAATGAAAATTAAATATATATTGAATGTCTCAGTAGCAATCAAAACTTGGAATATAATCTTAATATATATGTGTATGCAGTTTTTCATTAGTTATTATCCACGCATATTTCCAATGGTTGATCACAAAAGTTATTTCAATTCTATTTATTTATCTTTATGTGTTGAAAAAAATCAATTTATGTCTTTAATTATTGTTGGAATTTATTACAATCAAAGAAACAACAATAAATGAACTGTTCGATTATTGTGGAAAACTTCTCAGTTATATTTTAAATGTAAATGCTACAATGAAAATAAAAGAACTCTTGACAATATCTTTGATTTGGATGTTATTTTTATGAAAACTGCAAAAGAAAAATAAAATGTACTGACAGTAAAATATTAAAACTCTTTAAAGATTAACAAAAAGTAAAATAAAAATGTAAGCAACGTCTTAGAATATGAAAATATGACTGCAACATTTTCATTTTGTAATATACAACCATTTGTTTAATGTTCATTTTTTGCGATTTTGAAATTTATAAAAGAAGTCACTAAAACACCATTTCATACTGGATTATTAGTACCTGCATGTACTTATACTTACGGGTATTTAGCTATAAAAATAAGAGTAAAGGTGCATTCACAAATGAAAATTAAGTTTATGGTTTTTGTTTAGGTTTAAGTAAGTCATTCATAAATGTAAGTTTAAATTACCTGCAAAATAGTTTTGATATGTACAGACATCTGTGTAAATGTTTCAAAAACAAGATTAAAATATCGGTAGAGCAGTACTTAACAAGACACCTGTGCGCCGTGAAACTGTCATTCGCTTGGCATTATTGGTTATATTTCAGCAATTAAGTTATGACAGTCTCCATGTTCTTCTCGCATTTGTTTAAAAAGCCGAATCCACCAAGTGGATACTAAATAAAGATGACTGTATATATGTATATTATTTCAGACTCGTCCTCATTGGTTAAGTTTGTGACGTCAAACTAAATCATAAACTAACAATTTGGACCTTGCAATGTTTAGCTTTATGATTCGGATTTAAAGAACCTAAATTCTGAAGTGTCAATGGAGTCATTACATAATATGCAGCCAAAGTCTTTGAATCTAAAGTATAAACCATGAATCTAAACCTAATTTTCATTTGTGAATGCACCTTAAGTGAAATACAGATTGATTATTAGCAATGCAAAATAGACTAGTAATAAAATTTATTAAAATATTCCAAATTAATTTTTCAATAAATATTATTTTTATTTTTTAATATATCTTTTTTGTTATTGTTATTTGATATTAAATTTTAAATAAATCCAATATAATACAGTTTATTAAAAATACAGAAAACAATTATTTTAAATAAGAACAAAAATTCAATTTATTCATACTTATGCAGCCCTGTATATTCCGCACTATCATTTAAAATTAATATTATTTTATTGGTAAATTTTTCGATTATGGTGTAATGTAAATATGGCAAATATTCAAATTATGTGCTTTATTTCACGTTTATTATTTTAAAATAAAATAAACCGTGTTAAGAACGATCCACTAAAATTATCTATATGTATTAATCAAGAACATTATACTTCTATTTCATTTTATTTTCATTGTTGTGGACTTGTCAGTATGATAATAATATATTACCGTACAGATTCAGTTATTACCTAGTTACTGGCTTATACATGTAAACATAGGCTTATGATATCCCGAAACCGGTAAATAAATTTAAAAATATAGTAGAGTATAAAATTTAATTTATAAGTAATAAAAAATAATTTGATTACATGTCACAATCATAAATTGTTTTGGAAATCAAATGAAATTCATAGCTTATTATAATTTAACACATGCAACTAAAATTATTTTAAATGTGAGCTTTAACTCGATATGAAATATGTATGCAGATTATCGGGAGGTGAATTAAAACCAATAAACATGGCGGCAAAAAACAGTTCGCCACTAAACTCGTTAACACGGCAAAATAATGCAATAAGTTCTTTCATCAAACCGCAAAAAACGATTTCCAAACAAAGCACAATATGCGGTACGCACGCAAATGAAAAAATGTACATTTTTAATGTGGTTTCGTTTCGAGGCACTAATTGTTATGTATTTACCAAACTGCTTTTTCCATTTTCCAGATTTTATCTTATTCTTAAATAACAACTGGTACTAATCGGTTAAAAACGCTATATTTTTATATACTAGAACAATTAAAGTATAACTGTAAAGGAATCTGCAGGCATCGGTATATATTAAAGCAGTATCATGTCAAAAGACAAAAAATACTATCTATTTAGGGTTTGTATACAGCTATCGCCGTTTACCCTCCAACCGGATTCACCGAGCCGCAGTGTTTTACTACTGCCGTACTGCCGGTTGAATTTCAGCCAGTGATAGATTCATTTAAGATATATAGGGTGTTATTAATACTAAGTCGTCACACCCGAAAATGGTAGTTAGAACTCATTAAAACAAAGTATGTTGATGGGATATGTGGGGAACTGAAGATTATTATTTAACAATATCTTCAACTTAAAAAAAATTATCCATCGACATCCCATATAGAATTAATATATATGGTATTAAATTGTTTCATATGACTCTTTTATAATTATATTATTCATAACCAAATATTATCTTCGGTAAGTTGAAAATATATTTTTTCTACAGTCTATATACAAAGTAGCCATTTGCGCTCTCTTTTGTCAACGCAAAATGTCACTTTTCCGCTCTAGAGCGACAAAGTAGAAAAACGCTCGCTCCTCAAATTTCTAACTATACAATGTTGAGAAATGTTATTTGGCTACATTCTTAATGGAAACGTTTAGTCAGGAATTAATGACACTGTAGTTACACATTACCCACTTACATAACCAAACAAAATGCCGCACTGCTGTGAAAATAAAATAGGGCATTCATTTACAAAAACCAAAGTATAAAATGCTTAGATTAGATTGAAGCAATAGTTCAAGAAGAATGGAAAATATCGATAAGTAAAATTAATAAAAAATAAATTTTTGTGATGGTGGAGGATCCCATTGTGGCGACTGTAGAAAAAATCTTGTGTGTGTTTCGAGCGCAAATGGACATTGTTGATTTCGAGAGAATGCCTAGCTCCTGCGTCGCGCGGCAACAACCTCTCAATCGACAATGTCCTATTTTGCGTTCTTAATACACAAATAGCTATTCTCGATTCCTGTCTTAATCTATTTTGACCTTTACTTTATAGCTACAATAACAATGTTTTATAATAAAATTGACGATGATGACGATCAGCTCTCTGATGTCATCAATTTACCAATATACAATATTATGTAATTAAATATTATAATTTTTCTGGTAAGTGTGACTTAAATTCCGATTATAATATTTACCAATAATTCGGATGTAATGTATTGTAGCTGATGATGGCCGCATATTAGGCCGAAACGTCCTCAATAAACCTTTTGATGCAATTGTTAATAAATGAAACTTACAAGCCCATCATATTATTAAATCATTAAAACAAACAACTTTTCTTTGTTCCAATTTTTGATTTGTGCCCTGGTTCGTAGTTATTGGACTTCTTTTGTTTTTCGAAAAATCGTAATACCTCCTTTATTCTAAGGACTATTAAAAAAAAATTCTTTCTATATTACCTTTCGGCTCTGTAAAATATTTGCATTTACAATTACTTTTTTTATTTTTTCAAATGACAAAATGGCGTTAGATCAAAAATTTCAAATCAATTTTTTTTGATAACCACTCCATCGATTTTCGAAAGTAAATTATTTATAAAATCCTTAAACTATCTACTACAACATTTGTCCTAAACATTTTTTTCCAATTTTCCAAAAAAAGTCTTTATTCATTTACTTCAATTCCAACGCAAGCCCGGCAGCGTGTTTCTGCCATTTGTACGTACAAATTATGCAAAATACGCACACAAATGATGAACTTTAATGTGTTTAAATTTGAATAAAGACTTTTTTGGAGAGATTGAAAAAAAAGGTAAGGACAAATGTTGTAGTAGATGGTTTAAGGATATTATAATTGTATTACTTTTGTAAATCGATGGACTGGTTATTAAAAAATCTTGCTTTGAAATTTTTGATTGATCGCCATTTTGTCATATATAATATCATAAGTGGTAAATTTTTGCCGGAAAAAATTTCAGATTGTTACGAGAGCTGGTTGCCTAGCAATTTATTGAGTGACATTGACAAAAAAAATCACGAGTTGTCAAACGAGTGATTTTTGATCAATGTCACGAGATAAATTGGCAACAAGCTCGAGTAAAGCAATTGGAAAATTATTCCGGAATAAAATTTAACCACGAATGGTATTCGGATGAATATTTCCAAAATAAAAATCAGATAATCATTTATATATTTTTTTTTCTTGACAAAAATCTTCTAATTTTTATTGTGTTTTGAGGTGTTATATTTAAGTTTGCTTTTTCATCGTTTTAAATATATTCCTGTCCGAATCGACTCGTTTTTAATAAAAACTGATAACACACTTTGACACAAAAAAGTGTGTTTCTAAAACGTCAAAAAACTTTCACTTATCAAAACTCACTTACTTGTAATAATATGACATTTTATTGGCTTAAAGGGTGCGAAAAAATTTCTGTGACGTTGTTTTGTCGAAATGTTTTAAATGTTTTCTGTGCCATGAGCAATATTAGTTGTATTGCTTGAGTTTGGCAGATGACATCTATCTGAGTTTTAATAATTATTGTATTAATTTATTTATTTATCAACAAGCATGGATACTTCTACCATCGCAGAAAGAACTCAATTTCACAATATTAACAATTAAATATCAATTGATAAACTTTTGTCTGACATAGTCAAATATTTGAAATGTATATTTTGTCTTGCATGGTACTCGTAAAAAGCTTAAAAACGGATATTTTATTTTACGTTTATCTTATGACAAGAATCTATTACAACAATAAATTTAGGTTCATTTGATGCAGTATTTAATTCTGAACGTCTTTTGTATTTACTGTTTAGTTTTAAAATTAATAGGGCAAAATTTACAGCCATATCAAAATTTTACCATTGTATTTAAAATATATAAAATCATACGTATGAGTTTTTCATGTTAGAATTTATTTCAATATTTATTACTTATATATGTATATGTAAGTGAAATCCTGAATATAATTTTGTTTAATTGTTTACAATTTTATTATAGTTTAATTTTAATTAAATTGGCTGGATTCGCCACTGGTTCGTAGCAGATATTTAAACATTTTTCCCCCTATCCACATCTACATAATAGTATAACAGGCCGGCTATTTTACTTTTACAGGTATGGCAGTAAGTAAGCTTGTAAAGTAACATAGCAGAAAAAAATACAATCGCTTGTATTTTGTTTCTCGGATAGGTAAATAACCTTGTAAATCATATTAGTACCAACTAATACTGCCATACTGTTGAAAAACTGCGCCTTTGTCGGATATTTTTTATTGGAATAGAAATCGTGAATTCAAATTCTTAGTTCTGAAAAACTATGAACTGGAAGAAATTGCAGAAATTACAACCTTGTTAATACTATTTTAGTTTATAGCTGTAGTTAGACATGCTGTTTTAAACAATAATTGTTAAGAAATAAATCTAATTACTAGTTACTTTTTGGTCCAACAAAGATTTGTACATATACTTAAAATAAATTAAATCTATACGGTAATAAAATTCAAATACCAATTTGCAGTAAGATTTGAGAAAATTCTGCCTTATATAGAAAAACAGTAACTCATTTACCAGTAGAATAGTAGAAATAAGCGCAAAAGTATACAAAATCATTCAAAGAAATGAAGAGTGAAATTTTAACGACTTAACGAGGCTGTGCACCTCGCGAACAAAGTTGTAATATAATATCAAGATTTCTGAAATTTTAATGGCATTTGCGGTAGACGTTATTTCTGCAGCATGAGTAAGTAAATGAACCGTCGCGTGGGTTAATGTGCATTTTTTATTCGTCACGTTATTTTTTATTATCGCATGGAACTAGGGGAAGGTCAACTGCTGGTTTCTTGCAACCACGTTTGCACGCAACTAGCTGAAACAGCCCACTTGATATTTCAGCGGTTATCACAATATGATAATACTCCAGCAAATAAAATTAAATACATTGTTGTTTTTGCGTACATACCTACTTAATTTATTTCTAAACCAGTTTATCAGTAATAATGAAAACAATTATTAATGCCAGCCTTTAATAAAATTAGAACTAGGTAATTATAATATTCGAATGGTTTAGATTTTGTAAAATCAATTGATAACAATATTAACTATTAACAATATGTACTTTTATTCATAGTCATAGTACCTTAATTATATCAATTCCTAAACGTCTAGTGACAAATATTTAGCGACTTCCTTATAGATCTCTATAATAAAAATATAAGTAAAATTAAAGATTATAATTCAATGAATCTTTTCAATTTAACGGCTATCTCTTTTTATCGCTGCAAATAGTAAGAAAATGGCGCGAACAACTGCCATTTGGGCTGTCAAACGAAACGTCAAAAATATTGCAGTCATTAAAATACCTGAAAAAACAGTGAAAATTTGCATCGTTAGACATTTTAACTTCAATAAAAGCTTTTTTTAACTTATTTCGATAATTTTTTTTAAAGTTATCTGAGATATTCTCACATTTTACGTCAAATTTTTTTTAGAAACAAACGTTATAGATCTCATTTGTTCTTACTATGCGCAGACCCCCATTGCGCATATCTTCCATCTCTTTAAATTGAAAAGGTCCATTATTTATTTTGATAATAGGGATTTCTAAGCCAACGGCTTTTGAAGAAATAAGTATTGCATATAAATATTACAATAAATTATATAGTATTTTTAAATGAATCTTTAAATTGAGAAATATATATATGTTCGAAACGGTCGCCAAATGACGCTACAACCCTAACGAGGTCATTCAACGTAGTTATTTCATTTGATGGTGTTTGTGCGTATGCCCGGCTTTTACCGCGAATTATTTTTGTTGACGCTCACATGTTAAATAAACGTGTGTAACAAGAAAACTGTGCTTAAATTAACTCGTTTAATTAAACATACATACAAATAAAAGGCACAAAAGTGCTGAATCAGTAACGGCCAGTTGACGTGGATGCAAGTCAATACAGGTTATGCTTAGATTACGTTTAATTTTCCCGCGTTACATTTTTGTAGCTAAATTCACATGACACAACTCTTTCTATCTCATAGTTCACCAAATTTTCTCTTTTGCTGAGACTGGCAAAGGTCTTGCTGGGGTTGTGACGTCACGGGATGACACCATGGCAAATTGTAAAAATCTTCTGCATTTTTCTCTCGTTCTATAAGTTTTTATGAAAATAAAAAATATCGGTCTAATATATTTATCTCTACATTAACATAAATAAATCTGAAATGGCCAGCACATTGTTATATAAATTCCATACAAACAGTTTCTTGCGAAAGATTCTGTATTTCCAGTATATTACCTTCCCTCAGTTCTATGTATTTTGTACAAATTCCATACAGAAATTTCTTAGAATTAATTCTATATTCGCAGTAAAATTATAACACAAATATAGTGTCAATCGCACTTGACATCTGTCTATCAGAATTTTTATTTATTTATATTAGCTGTTTCCAGTGTTATTTCATAGCTGACTGCTTTTGAAATTTAATTTCTTTATAATATTTAAACTCTATATCCATTGAATATGAAGTATAAAATGTTATCAAATCGTATAGAGAATAAAATATCCTTTAATATTTATAATAACATTTAATGTGAAAAAATTATATTTAACAGCGTTTTTCAAGAAAAACTGTTAAAATCTTCAAATGAGGGTACTTCCAGTTGACCAATTGTAACCAAAATTTAACTAGCTTTTCAAATGAATGTAACGAAGAGGAATACGAAAGAATTATAATTTTTATATTTGTAATGTTGGAGTTATCGTCGCTTACACACATACACACAGACACACATACATACACATATATACACATACACACAGACATGCAGACATCATCGCAAAAATAGTAAAATCGTATTCTAGGGACTCTAACACGTGTTTATTTATTAAAAACTCACCATCGAATTTTTTGACCAAAAACAATACCTTCCTTACCTACAGGTATGACCGAAGGTAAAAATCAAAAAATCGTGGAAAGCCCTATTATTGAAAGAATAATTGTGAATAAAATAGTTTCATCAAAGCCTCGCCTCTCGGTAAAATACATAAGGCTATAATGAAATATATCCAACCTCGAGTGTAATTAATTAACATACTATTACCGCACGTAAGAAATCAGTAAGCTGTTTTTGCACAAAATGACTGACATTTTTTTTCTAATGCAATTAGTCGAGTATGATTTTATTAATAGCTGCGGATGTAATCTTCAGTTTATGCTCTATTATCGCATAAATGACTACTCCAGTATTTTCTTAATAGTAGAATTTTTTTTCAGTAACAGCTCGTTCCTTCAAAATCTTTATACCTATTTTAGCGGTTAATTGTAGCAAAAGAATTTGTTCATTAAGAACAAACTTTCTTTCTATCCACAAACACTGAAACCTTTTTTGGAATAATTATTATGATTCGTTTCCAAACCATATATAACATAAATAAATAATTAAAAATACACAATAAATATATAATACATTACAACAAATTTTTCTCACTCCTTACAACCTGAAATGACCGATTTTTGGTAGTGAAATACCACATCCGAACCACTTAAAGTGAGTCTGCTGAGAACTTGTTGTTAAAACCATATAAATACTCACATTTGGATATCATAGCCCTGATGCCTTACTCGGCATAAACTTGGATGGAGACGATGCATCTTCTCCAGAGATTCTCTCCTTAAGCCAGAGGAAAAACCGTCCACAAAAACTGGCAGAGAAGTGGCCTAGCTAAATAGTTTTCATCCAAAAAATTGCACAGTTTATAGTAGCTGGTGTTGCCATAGCCAGATCTTCTCTCGTACATTCGTTTTCTAAGTTGAAATAGTAATAAATTATGAATTGAAAAGTCATATTTTACTCATACGTAAAAAAGTTGATTAGCAAAGTTCTAACTAACTTACATTGCTAATTTAATTTTAAATGACACATAAATAAGTGTTTAAATGTCAGAGCAAGTAAGTAGTGTTTGACAGTTAACTGAATGTTCTTTTTTGGTAAAATTGCATACTAGTTTTAATTTTACAGTGGTTTAAATTAAGTTAGTCGAATACCCAAGACGAAAGAAGAGATTTTAACAAACTGTTTCCCGTGTTAAATTGTTATATTAAGGATTGCTTGGGACACTCGATATATGGGGCATAAATTAAATTGTATATTCGCAAACAATAATAATTGGGTTAGGAGTTAATGGAAGTAATGTTCCTGCGTTATCCAGCACTAAAATTAGTCCGTGAATAAATCGACGTATTGGACATTAACGGCAAATAAAAAGACACATACCGTGTTCTGTTTGCGTTAACAGTAACCTTATCTGTTTATAAATTGCATAAAAACGTGATTCTGCTCTATTTTCGCATACATTTAAAATAATTTTCGGAAGGCTTAATGGCTTTTCTTGATATTGTGAGACTTGTTAATATTTAGGAAATGTCTGCAAATTATATGTTAAGCACCGATGAAACTGCAGTTCGATTAGTATTTAGCCAGGTAATTAAACGTATTCGCTTCGCATTACACTTATATTATTGAGTAACATTGCTGAAATATCTCAACAAACAATTATTATGAGTGCAGAAATCATTTTTATGATGATAAATTATTGTCTTGTACACATTACTCGTACTTATTTCCGAAAATTATATGTTACCTCGTAGTACTGAAGCAAGATTTTTGAGAAAAGATTTGAACCCAGAACCTCCCTATGTCTACACTTTTTTCAATTGTATTTCAAAAAGATTCAATTTATCTCAGAAAGCATCATTTATAATTCAGAATAATCAATTTATATGTCTTTCTGACGTAATTTCAGGAACGTTAAGTGTAATTCAGAATGTTATAATTATTAAAATACGGGCCTATTCTGTAATTCAATGTTTAAAATTTTTGTCCAATAGATATTGATTGGACAACTAAAAATCACTTTTTACCTCTCGCTAAGAGAGGTATTGAATTCATACTAAAAACCGCATATCCAGATTTTAGTGAATAAGCACGTTTTAAGGTCTCTAGAATCCGATTATAACATTTTTACGATGATGTCCGTATGTGTGTGTGGATGTTGGATCCACGATTTCTCAAATACTATAAGACTTAAGACATTTTAACTACGGATTCCTCAGTCTATCAATAATGGGAAGAGTTGATAAAGTTTTGGTAACAATTGGACAACCGGAAGTAGTAGTTACAAGAAAAAAATCATCTAAATATTATTTATTAAAAATTTATGTAAATACTTATATTAAAGAATGTTAAATTCTTTATTCGGTAAGTATAAATTCATTATTATATCTTCTATAGATTTAGAGATAAAGAAATGCATATAAAAAAATTTGATTTAAAAATTCTCAAATCAAACTACTTCCAGGCAAGAAATTCAAATGTGTGTAATTGACACATAAATGTCACTGTCAAAAATATTTGTATGCCATTGTCAAAAATATATGTACATCATTATGAAGATTATGAAAATAAAAAACAGCCAACAACGTAAAAGAATATACGTTAAAAAGAATACAAAAGGAATTTTCGAAAAAATGACGAATATAAAGAAAAAGAAAAAGAAAAGGAAAGTAGAAAAAGAAAATTTCAGGATATTGAATATAAAGAAAATGTATGTATTGTACATAATTTATATTAAAATATCTCATAGATTTTGCAAATATATGAGAATTATTTTGTAGTGAGACATGAATATATGTATTTGTATTTAAAAATATTTTTCGCTTTATGCGTAGAACCAGGTAAAATATCTGGCGAGAGGTTATGTGCTGACCACATCAGATTTATTTGTTATGTGTCAACATACTTGATTGGTTAAAAAAATTACCAGTGGCAAAAAGTTAACCACTTAGTTACAGAATAGGTACCATACATAGCCTTAATTTACTGTACCGATTTCAAAAATTATTATTTGGGACTAGTAGGTATATGAATAAAGGCTAACACGTTTTTCAGTATTAACAGCGTTCTAAATTACAAATGATGCATTCTGAAATACAAATATTTATTCCTGAATTACAATTTGGCGCTTTTTGAAATCAAATTGACTATTTTGAATTACATTTAACGCTTTCTGAAATTAAATAGATTATTCTGAATTACATTTGACTATTTCTGAAATTAAATTGACAATTCTGAATTACATTTGACGATTTCTATAATTGAATAGATTATTCTGAATTACAAGTGGAAATGGTTTAGTAGGGGATCTCTTAACTGAACTACAGAATTTATCATTAACCAATACTTGAATCGTTCACGGTTCTGACTTAAGATTCCTTTGTATTAACACAATAATAAGTTTTAGGTAGTATAGTTTTTTCGTTAAACACATGTGAGATAAATCAATTTATTTGGTTAAACTACATATCTAAATGAGTTATCAATAAAATTTTCTAATTAAGAAATTAGGTACCGAAAAATAATGATATTTGCCTAATACCTACTTTTACTAACAAATAAGAATTAACAATATTAAACTTATGACTTACGAGGCTTATTTAGGTAAACCTCGTCTACCTATAATAGAATTACAAACTGTTCTATTTTCTTTGTTGCAATGTTGACTTGTAGTGTGCATAAATTGGAATTTCGTAGTTTCATCGTTATATTTAAATGTCTATTTTGTTTGATTCAATTTGGCTATTAGCCAATGGTAAATGAGAGAAATTACGTTTTAAAAAGTTTTAGAGGTATAATTACGCAAATAATCTACGGTGTATATTACACAGGGTTTCCATTACATTATAGTGATTAATGGGTTGCTATTTAATGACCACTGGTTATCTCCCAATTTAGAAAATAAAATCGTTTTTGATATCACCAACATAGCATATACATTTAAGTCCATATAGTTGACATTTGGTTTATTATAATGTATGTTAGTGATATCACATAAACAGTGCGCGTGTAAAATTTTCAGAGTTCATTTATAAGAGAGTTATACATATTTTTAGTGGGCTGTGACGTCACCCGAACCATGTTCCGTGCGTTCGATTCCCGTTGAGCAAAAATGTGTTATTTGTCGTAAATAATAAATGCAGCTACTTGTACAGGGTTTCCCAATATGAACGATATGTTTTTAAAACATCATAGCAACCATATCTAAAATTGTAGAAATTTCACTAGCTGTCGTTTGTTTTTAGTATAGTGTGGCAATTCATTATGACAAAATACACGCTTCAACAACGTTTGGTTATTATCCAAAATTTTATACAGTAATTGTTCTTTTATTCAAACTCAACGTGATCTTCGTAAAGATTTTGGTCCACATAATCGCCCTTCTGTGCTTGCTATTCGTCAAATCTTTCAAAAATTCGCTACAAATTTCACTTTACACGATACCAGAACACCTGTAAAACAACGAAACGCAAGAAACGAAGAGAACATTGCCGCTGTAAGTGCGAGTGTTACAGAAGATGCAAATCGGTCCATTAATCGACGTTCTCAAGAACTTAACGTTCGTATAAGATTGTGTTGATCCAAGAACTGAAGTTACTTGACCATCATAAGCGTCAATTAGCACAATTGGGCTCTAGAGCAACTTGAAGTTGATCCTGATTTTTTTCCAAAATCTTATCTTTTCAGATGAAGCCTATTTTTGGTTAAGTGGTATTATTAACAAACACATTTGTCGTTTTTGGTGTGAAAATAATCCACAGAAGTCTTTGCATCCAGCAAAAGTTACTGTTTGGTGTGGTTCATAGCACTGTGGCATCATCGGTCCATATTTTTTTGAAGATGCAAATGGAGATGCAGTAACAGTGACTGATGAGCGTTATCGATCAATGTTAACGGATTTTTATAGCCAAAATTGGATGAAATGAATTTGCAAGACATGTTCTTCCAACAAGATGGTGCAACATCACATGTTGCCAATAGCATTATGGAGTTATTGGGAGAAAAGTTTGGTGAGTCTGTTATCTCCAGAAATGGAACTGTTAATTTGCCTCCAAGAAGTTGTGATTTAATACCTTTGGACTTCTTCTTGTGGGATTATTTAATATCGTTGGTCTATGCCAACAAACCTCGAACTATTGACGCTTTGAAATTGAACATATAACGCTGTATTGATGAAATTACACATGATTTTTTGCAAAAAGTTACCGATAATTAGGTACATCGAATTCAATCCTGCAAACGAAGCCGAGGTGGACATTTAAATAATGTGTATTCTTAACATAATTGTCATAAGTTGTACTATGAAATAAAGAAAAAGTTTTGCTTTTGTCTCAGATATTTTGTATTTTATTAATTTTAAAAACATATCGGTCCATTTGGGAAACCCTTTATTTGTCACACTCGGATGCTATAAGCTGGCCACGTGTATATCTTAAATCAATCTAGCAATGGCTGAAATCCAACAGGCAGTACGGCAGTGGTAAAACACTGCGGCTCGGTGAATCCGGTTGAAGGATAAACGGCGACTGAAAATTTATCGCCGCGAAATTATTCACAAGGATAATAGATAGTAAGAAAATTTATTACACTGTAATATATATAGTACGATAAAGTTTTGTCTACTTTGTGGTATACTCGGTTACTTATATCAACAATCATATAAATACCTATTTCAAGGTTGAAACAATATTCTTTGATGATTGTTCCTAGCACGCATACATCTCTCGATTAGTTTAATCTTCTGTGCTAATGATATATTAGGATAATCCTCTTGATATCCATACATAATCTAATCACTGATATGTTTACTTGGTGCGTTAGACGCATCTATGATAGTTCTACATTGCAAATGAAATAGAAACAGAGAAGCTAAATTGCTCGTACTAAGCTAATGGAATATTCCTCGGAAATATGTTTCACGTTGTGTTACGCTTATGAATTATGAAATTATTAACTTAATTATGAAATTTCTAGTTCTTGAGTTGCTAGTGTATATTCATATATGTAATTAATACAAAGCTTGATTATTAAGATGCTTGAATGTACAAACACATTCATATGTATTGCACGTATAAGTTCATTATAATAATATTTACTTAATAAATATAACAAGTAACTGTATCCAATAAAATTAATCAAATGAATCACATTCGTTGTAAGTAGCAAAACTTTGTGTATTTTTAAATACTTTAACAATAAATTCAAGTTTAATATTCATATTTTAGCAGCAAACAAGAGTTACGAGTATTCGATAATAAATTTAAACAAGAACTCTCTGTATAAATATTGGCCTAACTTAAAAAAAATTGTATATGATCTATGTAGTTATCCTAGTTTATATCATAAACTTGATCCCGACTTAATTCGAAAGTGACCTGGTATTTAAGATGACAATCTTCAACAAAACATATATCTACGCGCAGAAATAAATATGTGGTAGTTGCGTGACTGAGGTACCTATTATTATTTATAAAAATAATAATAATAATAAATAAGTTCCTACGCGTTTTTTTGTTTGTTTAGTAATCCACTTCACAATTTTTTGTATTTTTTCAACCTTTTCACCGATGTCGGCTCCGGTGACGCATTGGTTAGATAAATGGCTCTTAGTCATGAGTATGCTCGGAGTCCCAGGATCAAATCCCGCTAAGATGTTTGTATATGTGAACCCACTCTGTATTCGGGATTTGTTGAGTTTTTTTTTTTAAATTAGATGATGTGGTAAGGCTTCTATTTTGGTAGCATCTACGAAGTCTTCAAAACCTTCTTCGAAATGCTCAAAAATTCTTGACTTATCATTGCAAACTTGCCAAAAAGGATTGTGCAACACGTTATTCAGTTTTTAACACAAAATTTAATGCAAATTCTTAGTTTTCTAAATTTAGAAAATCGACGAGCACGTTTTCCTGCCAAAATGAAAACTACACATCCAAAAGCAAACTGTCACATAGATAGATAAATTTTAGTTTTCAATATAAGCCTCCCTGACATCAATGAACTTATTACATTTCAGTAACAATTTAATACCTCTAAAAATATATTCCTTTGGTTTGTCTTCAAAATGTGACCAAACTTCAGCCTTCACTGCTTCGTCGTCACTAAAATGGCGCCCTCGAAGGTCCTTTTTTAAATATCCAAACAGATAGTAGTCACTGGGGGCCATACCTGGACTATAAAGAGGATGATCAATTTGTTCAAAACCGCAGTCACGAATCGCAGCTTGCACAATTGCAGCAGTGTGCACGGCTGCATTATCATGCAGCAAACGCACGCCTCTAGTTAGTTTACCACGTCTTATTTCCCAAATATTTTGTCGCAATTTATACAGAAGTGCTGCATAATAAGCCCCATTGACTGTCGTGGTACGATCTTTAAAGTCTATAAGAAGAATGCCCTCACAATCCCAAAAGATCGTAGCCATCACCTTTTTTGTCGACTGGCAAACCCTGAACTTTCTTGGCGCTGTTTCTCCTTTTCGCCTCCAGTCCATCGACTCCCTTTTGGATAAAGGATCATAGTAGAGAATCATAGTTTCATCTCCTGTGACTTTTTCATGTTAGTAGAAGATATCTGTTGAAAAGTTATTTTCTTATACATCTGTTCCTCATATAATCTTCTAGGAAATTTATAAAATTTGATACTTCAATCGGTAATTTTGTAAGAATTATTACATCCCCCACTGCATCACATAATATTTGACGTGCTATCATTCGCATTCATTGCAAACATTTTATAAAATAGATATTTTAAAATTATTCTGACATAAAACATAACCTTGCTATGTTTCAATGAGTAACCATTTTGTCATTTTTGTCCGCTGTCGGCGCTGACTACTTTTGTGTATCAACATTATAAAGTAATATGGTTTTAATCGGCACAGTGTTTTAAACCTGGTAACGGAACTCCTAAAACGCTTCTTGGCTGTATTTTATTTAACAAAATTTTGTTCTACTTGCTTAACTATTATATAAATTAATACCGTAATAGTTATATACTTGTTGCAAACGTGGGGGATGAAAATGTCCTACTTAGGGTTAGGACAAACAAATTTGAATATAAAATCGATGCAGGTTGTCTGGTATAGGATAAACATCAATCAATCTGTTGCGAAACTATTTGTAAAAGTTTGAAATTCGTCTTTGTTTCTGTGTCTCATATTATACATGCGTCAAAACAAATTGCAGGACGCTTTACAAGTTGACTGAAACGAGCGAACAAGCAGTTGCCGGGCTTTCTGGAACGGGAACAAGAACGAGAACTAATCTAAAGTAACGAATTTTATTTTGAAAAGAGGAGAAAAAGTGATAGATTTTGTGTCTCTCAACTCCACCGCAGAACTTCACGGGCCGGGTCGGAGAAACTTTTATATCAGTGCGAAGATAAATTTCCAAAGTCAATTACATTGTTTTGACTCGGGCACGGATTGTAAAATTACGTTTGTGCGGCGCGCGGCGAGATATACACGGTCTGGTGGATTGCGGATTTAGCGCTGGCTACCTCGGGGTTAAGTGCTTGTTTTAGCCGTTTTTACTCGCTGGAATTGACCGAAATTAAGGCAGCGCCGGTAAATACAACTGCACGATCATAATTCACTAGTGTCTGCCTGCTGTGCTGCGGCTAACGCATTTACTTGCGTCCACCGACAATGTTTCTCTTGTCTCATGTGTTCTACCTTGTTAGCTTCTTCGCTATTCATTTACAAACGTTTCTATCGTGTTTTCTTACACAACATTAATTCTCTTTTTCATATACAATTTTCCCAAATGGCTATTGTATTGTAATTCATGTTCCAAAATTTAATATTGCTAAAAAAAGTATTACAGGTTTTATTTATTATAAAGTCTTTTACTGTAATGTAATATTTTCTTTTTATAATTCATTCATACAAGCGTCATGCCAGAATTATAGAGATTAAGATTATAGTACATTAAAACACAAGTATCATAAGGCAATCTGTTAACGTACGAGTCCAAGTTTTGAAAACGAGCCACCAGGCGAGTTTTACAAAGGACGAGTCTGATTGTTTCATAATTGTATAATGCTTGATACAATGTTTTAATGTAAACAATGACTGTTGTCAAAAATAGAGTCTCATTATTGCATGTACTAGCTGCGCGACAGCTGAAGAGAGACTGGTCATTAGACTGTCAATAATTTAAATATATCGACTTTCAACCTTAATATGTGATAAAATGTAAATTACATTTAGGCTGATGACGGGCGAATTTGCGTCCGAAATGTCCCCACAATGAAATTGACTTAAATAAACTAAATTACTATCTAACCTCTCAATCAACAATGTCCCATTTTGCGCTCTTAATACATAAATAGCTATTGTCTACCTGTACGAAAAGTGAAATTTTACGTACCTACTTATTTTCGAGCGAAAATAACACTTTTCTGAAGTTTATCACTTTTCATCCGCAAACCTTTTTTATACGCTAAGCTTACTACGATTTAATAATTATTGTAATTGTGTGTATTACCCTTCTAGATTTATTATTAGTAAAGGTAGATAGAAAAATGTAATATGCACCTCGCCAAAAAGTACATATTATTGCCTCGCTTGTTTGTTTTATCTCGACTTCGCCTCGGTAAGCAAACTCAAGTACTGCTATAATATGCAATATTTTGTCCTTGGTACATAATTAACTATTTTAATTATCAAAAAATGTATATTTTTCTTTCATTTTATACATGATCATAGAAAAAACAAATATAATAATAGAAAAAAATAATGCTTTTAATTTATTTATGAATAACATGCTTATAAAGTTGTATACATAAAATGATTCGTAATTTAAATACATATTTGTCGAAGTATCCGCCTGAAATGACATTTATTACGAATTTAATCATAGCACGTATGCAAATAAATTGTTTATTTCATAAGTACTCTAATGTATGTCAGTGTGATTAATAGTACTGTCATTTAATCCACGTTTCTTTATATTTCAATAATGAATAAAACGCAACTTGTAAAACAAGTCTATTAAATTGACGTCCGTCTCATTTCAACATAGCAATAAAATGATATTCATTACTAATATTAGAATGCAAATTTTCATGCTAAATAGACATATCGAAGGACAAATCTACATATCTTTTATTTTAATATTGGTTTATTTTTCCCTTATAACGGAAATATAATTAGGTATTATAGCCTACTGATAATCAGATTAATAAATTAGATTGCGCGAAATGGTAATGACAAATATCTATAAGCTACTCCTATAAATATAATTATTTCAACTCAAACTTATCAGCAGTAATATCACAAGACCTCCTGATTTTATCGATAAATTTTTATTTGGCACGAAGTTTTTTGCTTAGCAACGAACACGAAAACAAAATGCATGGTAAATCCCGACTCCGAAGGAGGAGAGGTTTTACCTAATGTCAGTTTGCTTAAGTGATTTTGCTTAAATGCAAAAAGAATGAGTGCTTAAAAATAAAAGTTTATCTGAGAAAATCAGAGAGGTCGTGTGGTATTTCAAAGACACACAATATGAAACAATTTAATTATTATTATTATTATTATTATTATTATTATTATTATTATTATTATTATTATTTTATTTTATTTTATTTTTAAACTTGAAATAATAATTGTCACACTGATAGTTATAAACAATAAGAACTGTTTATTTACTTGGTAGCGGAAATTTATCGGGGTAACGGATTTTTATCAGTATAATACTGTTCCCATTGGTTGTATTTTCAAGTGTTTTGCATCGTGATTGGTTAAAAACTAGTCGTTGGAATTTGTCGAAATAAAATTTAAGAAAATTCAATCAAAGTCTGTGTTGTCAAAATAGGATTCTCAAAAACTGCTAATTTCATAAATTTATTAAATTGTCAAATATTACAGACGAATTCGAATATGGAGAGAAGCATATTCCTTTTGGTGTTTTGTAGATCTGTAGCTGCAATATCGGATTTCAAATTACACCCCGAAAAAATATATATTTCTGCAGACGGTGTGTTATTTGAACTAAAAATGTACATAATTATAGACGCAAGTTCATAAAATGATGAAATGAACCATTTTCAAAACGTTTTTAGTTCTGAAAACGCCATGTACGACCGTATGTTGCATTTTAAAACAAATTACCTATAGGTATGTATTCAAGAATACATGATTACAAAATTATGCTAACATGGATCAAAAGTTTAAAAAATCTGATGTGGCCAACACAATACCTTCTGCCATTTAATTTTTATTTATTCAAATATACATACTTACATATTTACTTATGCTGAAAACTGTATTAAGTCCCATTCCATATAACTATGGATCTATTTACTATTTTCTTTTTAAAATGTTACTATTATTAATTTGAAATGATTAGTTCTTTGACAGTGACATTTATCTGGCAGTTACATACATTTGAGATTGAGATATGAACTTTGTAAACAAGGACCTGTGTTTACTGTTTGTTTAAAGCGTAGGCTCCGGGATATAATTTTATAAATTTATCCATAAAATACATAGAAAAATTATTAATGCAAACATGTAGAAAATTTAATATTTAATTTTTATAATAACATAAATCGCGAGATAATAACATTTAAAGGTATTTTTCGGAGAAAAATTATTTTGAGCTTCAAGTAAAGTGCCATATCCGGTTATCTGATAAACACCAAAATCTAATGGCTTCTTTCCACATAAAATGATACACACACACATACTCACACACACACACACACACACACACACACACACACACAACACACACACACACACACACACACACACACACACACACACACATACATTCATACACAAGCATACATATACACACAGACAATGTTAAAATTGGATTCTAGGGATTTTAAAACGTGGTCATTTACCAAAATATCGATTTGCGATTTTTAGTACGATCCCTATACCTCCCTTAGACATTGACAGAAAATTATTAACAAACAACAGGTAACCACGACCTATTAACCTCAAAGCCTTTATTTAAATTAAAATTATTTTGAGATTTATTGATTTTAATTGCTTTTCAAATTAGTCTTCTAATCCAGTACCTAATTTTTCCTTGATAGTATGTTTTCAAAATCAATTCCATGTAATTCTTGAATAGCATGTTCAAAAACTACAGATTGATTTAATATATTATGCTCTTTGTGTTCCTGTAATCTTGTTACTAAATTTATAAAAGTAACAAACGTTTTTTGCATAGATGTTAAATTGTTTGTCTTCCATTTCATTATGTATTATAACTAAATACAGGTGTCTCACAACTCGCACCCCAGAGCGAATGAGGAAATACGAGAATGCACTCAGATGTGTAATTTCGAAGAAAAAAAAATCTAGCTTAAAAGATATTCGAGAAAAGACGTCTTAAAATTGACCAATCAGAGACCTACACCTTTAACGTGTGTTTGCTGTAATTTTACGTTACAATGGTTTTATACAAATCAAATCTTCTTTAAAATATGTGGGCGACTGTAGTTTTCGAAAAATGTCAGTGTCAAATTAAATTTGATAAGGTAAAAAAAAGGCAAATTCTTATTATGTATTCAGCCGCTGATTACTTAGAAATGATTATAATTTTCGGAGAATGTGGACGTAACGCCAGAGAAGCAGCACGAGTCTAATCGGAACGTTTTCCGGATAGAAATCTTGTGGATCATAAAGTGATATTGAAAACCATCGCAAGGATGCATGATACCGGTCAAGTTATGCCAGATCAATTGACAATAATATTTTCGTTTAACACATTTTACACAGCTGCTACAACACGTTGCACTGTACGATATAAATGATGATCTCGGATGACACCTTCGCTAACCTATATTTGTTGACAGTGAAAAGTCAACTCCAAAGTGTCAAAATTACAGTAAGTCAAACAAATTTTGTAACTCACTAGTAGTATTTTTAAAACCTAGCAATCAGTTTTATTTTGTAATAATATCATCACACCTCAAGATATCCTTCCGGGATTGGTGGATTAAAAAGTCTTGTAACTCCGTTATGCAAGCAGCCGCAAATTATTTTCTTCTATTTATTGGCAACCTATTGTCGTCTGGGGCGCGAGTTGTGAGACACCCTGTATTTCAAGGTGAATAAGATAACGATTCAATATTAAATCAATTATTTTGGATTCATGCTTTAAACGAGATAGAAGTAATCCCCATTTTAATGCAAATCTCTTTTTGTATTTTAAGATAAACTATTAAAATCTCTTTTACGATGTGATTTCCTCGCAAAATATTATTTTATACCCATCATAACTTGTATAAATTGTGATAAAACAGTAAATAATAAATATCTGTATCCATGCTGCAGCAGAATTACCTGGGATGCTGCAGATAGTTGTGGTTGTGTAGCAGCACTACAGGTAGCAGCAGGAAGGTGAGTTACGTTCGGCTCCGCTGCCTACCGGCTGCTCTCCTGCTATTACTGCGAAGACATAGTCAACGCATAGTAATTACTCGTGAATTTATTACTGCCATAAAAACCAACACGCTATGCTCATATTGCGGAATTGAATCTTGGAGATTTTAAATTTTACATCTCGTGCAGTGATCTACTTGCAGGTTGCTCAAAAGTTATGTTTTTATGATTTCTTTCAAGATTTGCAATATACTAATATGTTACAAAGTTATTACTTATTAAAGTAATAACTTTGTGTTTATTACAATGAAAAGAATACTTTCTTAAGAAACAAAAAATTCACTGTACAATAGGTTAAACTATGGCAAAGTTGACCTATCAGGGGTTCGTTCCAAAACCTTACTCTGGAGTATCGGGTATGATAAATTCCGTTCCAAAATTGTTGCGTTTATTCTGAGAGTTTACTCTATAAACGTTTCAAAATTCGGAGTATACGCACTTTAGAGTTTACTCCTCGTACTCAGCTACGCTAGTAGGGTACGAAATACTCCAACGAGAATTTGCGTGTCTTACGCAAATTTTTACAACGAAACATACAGAAATCGAGTTTGAAAAAAAAAAAATCTTGAAAATTATCAATATATTGGAGTTATTGATGATTATTTATCTTATAAAAAAGTAATTTGAAAAACATATTAGTAAAACCTGTATTAATTGTAAAAAATGTTTTGATAAAACAGGAAGTACACACAATAAATAATTTTTGGTAATCAAAATGTCGTATCAAAAAGATATTTTCTTATTTTTAAGGTTATGCTATTTTATTTGCTCAAAGCCGTTCATAAATACTCCGGCAAATATGGTCACGTGACCGTACTCCAAGTAGGGGATCCACTTACTCTGTATCTTTGTTTTGGAACGCACCCCAGGAAGCAATTTTAAAAATGTTTTATTTTAGAAATACATAAGCTACTTGATATAACCGAAAAATTAAATTTACTGCTTTTACTTCTCACTACGATAGGTAGGTTAGAGAAGTACCTAAAGGAATTATGAAAAAATCGCATATCCATATTTCAGACTTTAGAGAAGTTATTTTCGTATGGTATGACTAGCGAATGAAAGTTGACGTTTAAATTATTTTATAGATGTGGTTTCTTTTGAAACTTCAGAGAAAAATAGAATTGTACCAAATATTCAGGTATGAACTTTTTGCATGAACCCATGTAAATACTGGACTAGGAAAGCACAGAAATACATTACTATGTCTGGGTGAAAATAGATGGCCGACTAGGGTAACTGAATATCAAAACAAGGGTGCATTTAAAATATTTTAAACTTTTTTCGCTTATGTTGATTATAACAAAAAAATTTGATCTTTAAACTATTTAGTTTGGCAATTCTATGAAACAGGATTATTTTTAATTCCCTCTAACAGTAATTCCGACTCGTGGGTTGCTTACACCTGAGACGAACGAACTAGAATTTTCAGTATTAAATTTTTTAAATACATCCCTGAATCCTATTGCTAAACTCATTTTAAATGCCTCCTGGTATTGAGTACAATTCTAATCTTCTGTAACGGAATACATAAGGGTCAGTTTCCTTTCAAGTCAAATATAGTGAAATGTTTTCAAAAGAAACCGCATCTATTAAATAATCTAAACGTCAACTTTCAAGTCAATACACACGAGCTAAAATATTTAAATGTCATACAAGTTACAAACATTATTTTTTAGACGAGTATAAATAAATTTTACTTTATTTACAAAGGTGAATAAATATATATGTGTTTATTTAATAAAATGATGTATGTATTTAATGAAATACTTATATCCTCATTTAAAATTTAAAAGTTAGGTCTCGTATTTTGAGAACGACTGGTCCAAAAAAATAATTTTTCTTTTCTTTAAATTTGTCTTGTGAAATAGAAATTGTTTGCCCATATAACCGTCTTTGTAACTCTTAAAATTCTCGAGATAGCAATGGTGGCCCATTTAAAATGAATACCATGTACTTAAAATATTGGATATTTATTTGTCAAATCTATAACTATTAAATAATTTTTTTAACCATATTCTCATATCACAAACTACCTACTCCTAAAAAAAATCTGATGTGGACACCACACGACTTCCTTGTACGCAAGACTAATATGAAGTATAGGCTCAATTATAAAATTGCACGTATTTGATGTAATTTGACATTAACATCTATTTTTTATTTATTTTTTTGTTATTTTTTGTCCTAATCCATAGCAAGCTTCATTACAAAAACCAAAAAGTATATAAGTTTTAAATTTACATATCTCGCTTATACAAAGGGTTAATTTAATAATACTTGATGTGCTAGACGCAGAATTTAATTCTCTAAAACTCTTATTTGAAGCATTTATTTCTAAAATCAAAATGAAACCATTTTATTCAAGAAAAACTGTTAACAACTTCAAGTAATATATCACTTCCGGTTAGCCTGTCTTAACCAAAATCTGCTATGTTATTCCAATTGATATAAAAGTCGTACATACTAAATTTGAAAAGTTTTGGATTATATTTTAATATAGTTTTTCATTAAAATTTATTATAGGTTTCAAATAAAGTACCATATCTTCAAATTATGTAATGACCAAAAAAAGAGGTACACAACTAGATGTTATAGAAGTCCTAAATACAAAGTTTCACCTTTCTACGGCTTACCGTTTTTGAATTATGCGAGATATGTACGTATATACGTACAGACGTCGCGACGAAATTAGTCAGAATGGATTCAGGGATGGCCAAAATGGATATTTCCGTTGAAATCTGGAAACCGAAATTTTTCGCGAATACAATACTTCCCTAACTTTGTACAAGGAAGTAAAAAACAACAGTTGAGAAATCTAATTGTTTGTAATTGACAGGTACGAGTAAAAGTCATTGACAAAAGGTAGTTTATAGATTTCGAGTTTTATGATGTCAAATTAAAAATGATTACTGAATGTGTATTGGGAAGTAATTAAATGATTTGTTATTTAAATATTTGGTCAGTAAGAACTATGTATCGAAAAAAAAATGGCTCAATATTTGGTTAGGTTAGGGTTTGGATTGGTTAGGTTATATTTGCCGGCAGAAAACATTTTAGAGCTGACCAAAACCTCAATATTATGCTGACAGTTTAAATGATGTTTAATTATTTCTTACAGCTTTTAATTAAAAACCTTTTTACTACTACCGTGTCCAGACCTCTTAATTAATAGTTTTTCTATTTATCAATGTTAGTTTTAATAATGTTATATTTGCATATAAATTGCACGTATACTATTTATGAAATAATTATAGTATTGACACTATTTTTATTACATGAATAAATAGTACCTACCTAACAAGTTGTATAAATATAATTATCTATTTTATATTTTGAAAGACATTAGAAAAGTGAGTAATACAAGGTTGAGAACATTGCAATAATTAGAAAATATTTCCTTCATTAATCTCCATGGAAATGTGTTTCGCGTAAAACAAAATAAAGTTAATTGCATATTCACTAAGCTTATAATTGAAAGCTAAAGTTCCGTGTGAGTATCTTTAATCATTGGTTTAATACCGTGCGGGAATTAACGCAAGTTTATAGCGTTTTAATAATACATCATAAATTCGACAGTAACTTGAGCTGAGCAGTCGGGACGAGAACAAAGGGTGCTGTGGAATTCCTGCTCGAATGACAGGGAGCACATTTGTTTTGGATTGCAGGAGCTGTCTTCACTGGCAGCGGCACCATTCAAGAACTTCGATTGTAAAGGCTGCTTTACAGCGCCATACATGAAAAACGAACTAAAACTAAGGGTAGTTCTATTGTTTTACTGACTTTGTAGAGGAAAGTAATAGTAGTTGAAAGAATAGTTCTATTGAAATGGTTTACTTTCCATTGTACGTACGGACGTAAAAGCATTTAAAATGTTCTGATCTAAATTAGGTTCAAAAATTAAATAAAATATGAAATTTACTATTTTGTTTCAGTTTCTAATATTGTGTGACTTCTTAAACTTTTATACATAAATAGTAAAAAAATAGTATTCTCTCTTGAGGTGTATACTATGGTGTCTCGTGGCCGCATGCCTGAGTGTCAGGTCGCGAATCTGGGGAACCGGGTTCGATCCCGGCCGGCGCCAAATATTTCGAATTTTAAATAGCACAACATTGACACCTGTGATGCACTCTCCACGCCAGCATTGAGTGTCCGTGAGATGACGCCTGGTAAACGTCCGCACGGTACAAATATGTCATCATCGTTACCGAAATCTACCTACAAAGCAGATTGGCACACCTAGCAATGGGTAGTATGCTGTGATGATATATTTATATTATTTATTTATTTTAGGTGTATACTATTTTTCCATGACCGGGTGGTGCAAAACAATATCTTTTCAATTTGTTGACAATTGAATATATCTATACACATAACAGGAATTTGTTGACAGTTGGTTGAAAATTGCTGTTAATAATTGTAATTTATTAGAAAAGCGGTAGAAATAATGAGGTCATGCAAAAAAATTGTTCATTTCTTTTGTTTAAACCAAACAAGCATTATCTAATTTATCGATCTGTATGAATATATTATTTTTTATTTACATTTTTTGTTGTATAAAATCGTTTTAAAGTATGACACACTGCAAGTTCAAACTCATTTCACAGAGTCTTATTATATCGACACAGAATTTCCAAAAGAAAAAATTATATTGACTATAAATTGAGACTTACATATCTAAATATTTGAAATGCTATAATATATAACATCATTCTATACATTTTTATAAATATAATTTTCATTTGACCTGAAGTTATCCACGTATCACTCAGCTGCTGGTCATTAGTCATTCGTCATTCGTTTTTACTTTTTCCTCTGATTAACATTTGTCTATGTTGTTCGTTGTGTATTATTAGAATTTTATTACTGTTGCTTTGTTGCGTATCAAATCAGTATTTTTCAATACAAACAATAACTGTTTTTCGAGTTGTGTTTTTTTGTATCACGCAGTAATATTAAAAATATTTTCTCAATATTTTCGCTTGTATTTTGGCACAATGGCACAAAACAGCGTTTCACCATGTTTACTTTCGTAAATTTCAGGTTTACTTTAAATGTCACTTTGACGTTTACCCTAATGTGACAATAAAAATGGCCGCATTGATGAAACGCTGACGTCACTGGACAAGGGACGAGGCGGAGAAAATCAGCCGCGTTTTGAACAATGTCATTTTCAATTGCATTTTTTTCAGTATTAGAGATCGATTTGAGGAAAAATAAAAAATACGGGTCTATTATTTTTCATTACTCTTTCGATTAAAGTTAAAAATGAAAATTCGCGCATGACCTCACTGATACTACCAGTGACGCAATTTTGATCTTGCTACTGTTGTTAGGTTGTTACCGCCGAAATCCAGAGAGGATAATGCCCACATTTCAGCTCTAGAGGCAAAATGGTGAACTTTTCTTTTAATGAAAGAAGACTGTTCTGAGTGCAATGCAACAGTGAAATTTCTGTAACTGATAGTTACCACCAAATGTATTATAAATGAAGACGGATTTGTGAAAAATTCACGGACCCCAGCGGGATTCGACTAGAAATTGGAAGGCCGTGGGTTCGAATCCCGCTGGGGTCCATGAATTTTTCACAAATCCGTCTTCGTTTATAATTTTCTTTTAATTTTGATATTATAGAAATTGACTTTTATTCTCGGACATTAAAAAGGTATTTTTTGGAATGGCTGGTTTATGATGGATTTAATTTATAAATTTAGATTTATTAATTATACAAATCTGCCTTTACTAGTAAATAAAAATATATAAATATATCATTACGGTATATACAGGGTGTAAATGAAATAAGTGCATTAAATTTAACCAGTAATATAACTCGTCGAGAGCAACAATATTTCTTAATAACTTTTTCTCGAAATCGCACATTTTTTTTAGCATTTTTACCACCCCGTAAATTGACGAGTCGTTCCAAATATTTTTGTGATAATTGAATGCAGTAGCAATAGCTGTAAAAAAATTTGTTTTAGCAATTGACAGTCCTGTCAATTGTTCCAATTAAATTTTGATATTAGTAATAAACTTGTTTATAAGGTAAAATTCTGTCAAAATGCGAGTACACAGACATTGTAATTACTTACCTATGGTTTATTTATTTTTTTACTCGTATCTGTACTACATTTTACTTGACATCACGGTTGACATAAAGACAGTGCCACGGAGTTGCCAACGCATTTACACGGAGCGTTTCCAAATCATCACCAAATCATTCTGTTCTTAATATTCGCACATTTGCTAATCTTGCACATCTTTATCACATCACAATACGGAGTGTCACATATGACAATTTAAAAAAAAGCAACAGTTATATCCATAACATGTGCAAAAAGTGCTATGTTTTCAGCACATAACACACTTCAATTTTGGGAATGGCTCATAATGTTCATTAATGAGACTGAATTTACTTGGGAAGGTGTATTTATTATGCACAATACACATCTCGACAGACGAAACTGCTGTAAAAATTTTCATTAAAAAATGTTTTGGGCGGGAACAATAAATGGACGACTAATTATTGGTACTCAGGTACCTCGTTTAAATGGACAAAAGTTTGTACTTACATTTTTTGAATAACGTATTTAAACTATTATGATTTGTCGACGATAAATAATCATCTCATAACCTAACAACTATGCTTTTGCTTTTCCTCGTCCCTCCTTGTCTTCCTCTATTCACACTATTCAAAGGTAAATAAAAGCCTGGTTTAATACACAACTTTATAATTTTATTATCCAAAATTTAAATTTATTTATTTTGAAAATTGTACTATTACGTATTAATTAATAATAATGTTATTTCCCTTGATTCGTTTATTAATTACTGTGACTGTAAGTGTAACTGATAACCGACAATTTTTGAGCTGTTTGTATCCCACTTGAATACGGGAGCAGCATTTGTTCTCCATGAGTGGGTAACGAAATATGCAGCAAATCTTTAAAGAATTTTAACTCAAAATCTAAAAAACTTAGAAAAAAAAGTTATTAAGAAATATTGTTCCTCTCATCGAGTTACATTACTGGTTAAATTTAATGCACTTATTTCATTCACACCCTGTATAAGGTATAAATAGATGTTCCTTTTACAAGTTCTATTTATTTGATATCTCTTCTCATGTAAACATCCCTTTAGAACAGAATTGCATTTTGTTTATGCATCTTATTACGCTAGTCGAGCTTGGAATAAGGTTCTTAAGGATCAGCTGATATAATAAATCGGCGCTGCAATCCATACAAAGGTACCTACTGGCGCAAATGCATCAGGAAACAAAGAACCACGACCGCAAACCATTGTTCCCGTGTAATAACATGCAGTCCATGTTTCAGCAATTAATAATTTTATTCGCGGAAATGCTTTGTAATGTCATTGTGTAGTAATATGTCATATGATAAACAATAATTGAAAACATGCCATAGTTTGTAAATAATGCCACTCTTTGTTCCCATAGAGAACTGTTTATATGTTTGTTGTAATTTCGTTCTGCCCATATGGTACAAATTATCACAATACACGCAAATCATTCACACATCAATGTTGCAATTATTTCTACATTATAATGGCAAATACGTGTAATGTTTCCGCAATCGGATTTTCTAAAATAAGACACGTATAATATCTATAATTAAAACAGTAGGTATAATAGAACAGCCATTAATGTTGAGTAATTTATAGATAATAGATTCAATTACTACAAAATAGAGTAACACGAATCCCGACTCTAATCATGAAACTATATATTTATTTCAAAATTCTTTTTTTCAAAAATTGTCATGACAACTAGATATTTAAATGACAACTATCAACACGCGAAATGATAGTCATGATAGTTTTTGTCTACAAAACGCAGAAGGTTTAAAGGCTTGTGTCCACGATCCTAGAAATTGATCCGAGTCTTGGATATAGTTCGCAATTCGATATCTTGGATCGTGGACACTACTAACTCGGAGGCAAAAATCGAATAGAAAACTAAAATGAAAAAATCTGATGTGGCCAACATCAAACCTCCCGCTATTTAATTTTTATTAATTTAAATATACATACTTACATATTTAGTTATGCTGGACACTGTATTGAATTCCTTTTCTATTGTTCTATTTACTTTTTCTTTTTAAAATGTTACTAATATTATTTTGAAATGATTAGTTCTTTGACAGTGACATTTATCTGCCAGTTACATACATTTGAATAACTGCGTTTCGTTTGTTTAAAGCGTAGGTTCTGGTATTTAAATTATAGATAATTTTATAAATTTATCCATAAAATATACAGAAATAGTATTAATGCAAATCTGTAGAAAATTTAATAATCTTTAATTTTTATAATAACATTAATCTTGAAAAAATAGCATTTAAAGGTATTTTTCGAAGAAAAACTATTTTGAGCTTCTAGTAAAGTGCCATTTCCGGTTCTCCGATTTACACCAAACTCTAATGGGCTCTTTCCATTACAGAAAAAGTTTGAAATACAAGGTTTCAAAATTTTCTGAATGATAGTATTTTTTTATGCCTGAAGTCACTAAAATTGAGTATCGAGCTGTTATCAAATTCTTTACCCGAGATGGCATTTCTCCTCAAAGTATCAAAGATCGGCTAGATGGAGTTTATGGGAAAAAATTACCGTCTTATTCTGTGGTAAAAGATTGGTCGAAACGGTTTCGATTTGGACAGGAATCCTTGGAAGATGACGTTAGAACAGGAAGGACGGCGGACGTGGTGACAAAGGACAATATTGCCCTTATTGAAAATCTAGTATTAGGCGACCGACGCTTGAAGGTGAAAGAAATATCTCAAATCACGGGTCTTTCTGTTACAAGCATTCGTCGAATCATCCACGATCATTTAGGCATGAATAAAGTTAGTGCAAGGTGGGTCCCCAAACATTTCAGCAGTTCAGCGCCAACGTCGTGTTGAATGTGCTCAAAATTTTTGAAGCTATTTGATGTAAACCGGAGGTGTTGAAGACAATTGTCACAGGAGATGAAACTATGGTTCTCTACAATGATCCTTTATACAAAAGAGAGTCTATGGAATGGGGGCGAAAAGGAGAAGCACCGCCAAGAAAGTTCAGGGTTTGCCAGTCGACAAAAAAGGTGGTGGTTACGATCTTTTGGGATTGTGAGGGCATTTTTTTTATAGACTTTAAAGAACGTAACACGACAGTCAATGGGACATATTATGCAGCACTTCTGCATAAACTGCGACAAAATATTCGGGAAATAAGAGTGGTAAACTAACCAGAGGCGTGCGTTTGCTGCATGACAATGCAGCCGTGCATAGTGCTGCAATTGCGCAAGCTACGATTCGTGACTGCGATTTTGAACAAATTGATCATCCTCCTTATAGTCCAGATATGGCTCCCGGTGACTACTATCTGTTTAGAAATTTCGGAAAGGATCTTCGAGAGCGCCATTTCTGTGACGACGAAGCAGTGAAGGCTGCAGTTTTGGCACATTTAGAAGACAAACCAAGGGAATATTTTTTTAGGGGTATTGAATTGTTACTGAAACGTTGTAATAAGTGCATTGATGTCAGGGGGGCCGGTAGTCGATAAAAACAATCAAAATTCAAATGTTAGTTTCGGGTTAGGTGTTCAATTGAACAGTAATAGTTAATAATTGTACCGTTAATGTAAATATTTATAAAGAAATTAAATTTTAAAACTGATAGTGTATAATAAAGCATTTTAGTCACTTGTGATTAATAGTCGTTTCTTGTCACTAAAAACAAATGCATAAAGTTCCTCAAAAGCCGCTACTGTAAAATAAATGTTATTTATAACACGTATCGGAAAAGATTACGTGCACATTATCTCTGCACGTAACGAGCCTTTTTCGAACTTGATCCAAAAATAACTAATACAGAACGGAGGTATAAAAAATATTATGAAAATCCATTTTAAGGAACGTCAATTTAAAATCCGAAAACAAACAAATCCGTCATCATACCATGACATAAGGACACGTATTCTGTGCGACCTTTTCACTTTTCGTGATATACTCGTATTCCTGCAAAGTAATTTGCAAGGCCTTCCATTATATGATACCTTGAAACTTGTAGGTGTTGGTATCTTTTAGAGTAGATTAATGTGAGAGAGAAAGATGGTACGCTGGTGATATGTATACGTTACTAGTGGATGTACGTAGGAAATGGGTTAAGTTTGATCTGTGTGGTAGTTTAGGGGCTGGTGAATAAGTAACCTGTTGGTTGCACATGAGTGACACACGCCTAAATTGCGCGCGAGTAGGTTGAGCTTCGCGGTGATTTACGAGGCACTAAGGTACGCGCATGATATTACATTCATTGCTAATATCAGCGTATAATGCTCTATTAACCGTCTCCCGTTTATTTATCACGGGATGAGATACGAGTATGCACTTCATCCAGGAAGATATAGATAACATAGACAGTAAAAGATGAACTAAGTGTCACTTAGTGGAAAACAGCTTGATTTAAGAACGAAAGGATTATAGTTATTGGAGGCTGGTCTTCTTTTCACAAACCCAAAAAATCTGATGTGGACACCACACGACTTCCTTGTACGCAAGACCAATATGAAGATGAAGTATAGACCCAATTATAAAATTGCACGTGTTTGACATAATTTGACATTAACATCTATTTTTTATTTTTTTGTTATTTTTTGTCCTAATCCATAGCAAGCTTCATTACAAAAACCAAAAAGTATATATGTTTTAAATTTACATATCTCGCTTATACATAGGGCTAATTTAATAATACTTGATGTGCTAGACGCAAAATTTAATTCTCTAAAACTCTTATTTGAAGCATTTATTTCTAAAATCAAAATGAAACCATTTTATTCAAGAAAAACTGTCAACAACTTCAGGTAATATATCACTTCCGGTTAGCCTGTTTTAACTAAAATCTGCTATGTTATTCCATTTGATAAAAAAGTCTTATATACCAAATTTGAAACGTTTTGGATTATATTTTAATATAGTTTTTCATTAAAATCTATTATGGGCTTCAAATAAAGTACCATTTCTGGAAATTATGTAATGACCAAAAAGGGAGGTGCACAACTAGGTGCTATAGAAGTCCTAAATACAAAATTTCAACTTTCTACGGCTTACCGTTTTTGAGTTATGCGAGATACATACGCACGTACGCACGTACGTACGTACGTACGTACAGACGTCACGACGAAATTAGTCAGAATGGATTCAGGGATGGTCAAAATGGATATTTCCTTTGAAATCTCAAAACCGAAATTTTTCGCGATTACAATACTTCCTTTACTTCGTACAAGGAAGTAAAAAATCTGATGTGGCCAACACAATACCTCCCGCCATTTAATTTTTATTAATTTAAATATTTATAAACTATTCACGAAAGATGACTATTGAACATCATTTGTTCGAAGAAATAATAGCTTAGCAAGATTTTGTGTTAGACAGAGAAAAATTATTAGACTTATGTCTATTTAATTTGTGTGGTGTGAGATATATACTATTATTAATTTAAAATTAGTTCTTTGAAAGTGGCATTTATCTATCAGTTATATACATTTACTTACTGTGTAACCAAGGAGTTGTGTTTGTTTAAAGCGTAGACTCCAGGTAAAGTATTAATGCAAACCTGTACAAAATTTAGTAATCTTTAAAATTAAGCTACGTTTCCAGCTCTTAACATAGTCACTGGTTTTGTTATTTGTCATAACCTTGAAAGTTTGTCATACGTATAATGGCTTGAGCGTTTCCAGCTACAGTTCTAGTCTTTAGTCTTTGTCATACAAAGTTTGCAGACTTCATACTTTCGTCATAGTCTTTGTAGCTGTTCTGTTGGAGAGAGATAAGTGATGTAAGCGCTATCTCTTTTTATGTTGCGCAGTAGTTCTACGCGTTGTATGTTATCTGTCATTATTCTGGCGGTTATTTTATTATTTTTGTGTTGAGAGAATATAAATATGGACAACAGAAAGAAAAAAATCATAGGTTCAATTGTGACAAAAAGAAAAATTGCTGGAATAGTAGAACTATTGTTATGGTTATACAGACAATATTGAAATTTAAAGTGGAATATTAGAAATATTATGGCTCGTTCACCATATTAATTTCGTGCTTTATTTCAAATGTTATTTTGGAATTACACAAAATAATAATAATAATAATAATAATAATAATAATAATAATAATAATAATAATAATAATAATAATAATAATAATAACTATATAATTTTTGAAGCATTGTAAAGAGTTTTATAAATGTGTTCCCTTTTTGAGTGAATAAACATTATAAGTACAAAAACTTAAGACTGTGCTTATGTTAACAGCTGGAAATGGCCAATATCTTCTGACAAAAACATAAGACAAAATATAAAAACAAAGACTAAAACAGTGACTATGTTAAGATCTGGAAACGTAGCTTTAATAAATAAATAAATATATCATCACGGCATATGACCCATTGCTGGGTGTGCCAATCTGCTTTGTTCGCAGATATCGGCAATGATGATGACATATTTGTACCGTGTGGGCGTTTACCTTCACCTCACGGATACTCATTGCTGGTGTGGAGAGTGCACCACAGGAGGGTCAAATATGTGCCATTTAAAATTCGAAATATTTGGCGTCGGTCGGGTTTGAATCCGGTTTCTCAGATTCGCGACCAAACACTCAGGCACAAAAGTAAAAAAAAAAAGGTTTTTTTCGAAAACTATTTTGAGTTTCAAGTAAAGTGCCATTGCCGGTAATCAGATTTACACCAAAATCTAATGGCTTCTTTCGATATTAAAATAAGGTAGAAATACAAGATTTCAAAATTTTATGAATGATTGTATTTGAATTAATGGATAAAGAGGATCCACACACTTACATATACTCACAGATATCATCGTGAAATTGTTAAAATTGAATTCTAGGGGCATTTAAACGTGGTCATTTACCAAAATCTTGATATGCGATTTTTAATACGATCCTTATACCTTACTTACCAAGAGTAGCGGCAGGTAAAAATTGTTACGGCTTAACGGATAACAATAAAGACTTTCTGAAATTGTAAATCGCTTCGGTATAGATGAAGTTTCATAATAAAAATAGTGGAGGATCCCGTTGTTTCTTTTTAAGTAAAAATTATAATATGCATTAACATACATACATACATACATACATACATACATACATACATACATACATACATACATACATACATACATACATACATACATACATACATACATAAAATCACGCATTTTCCACTTAGTGGGTTAGCACAAACCCGAAAGAATTAAAATAACATCATCCAAAAAATCATCAGTCTCTCTTTCAACAACATTCTTACTAACCTGACATCATAGATACAACATATATTCCTCACTCTTAATATATTAAACTGACCGATTTTCGGTAGCGAAATACCGCAACCGGACCACAATAATAGTTACAAAACAATCATCCTTCGCCACACATTCCTGTCTAAGCACACTTCTTTCGCCTCGGCCACATTCATAATCGCATTCATACACGCTCTTCTTCTCTTCCCACTCGGAAACTTTCTCTCTTTTAGTACCTTATCAATCACATCCATCCACTTACACACTGGACGGCCACGCAATCGAACACCCTCAATTTCACCAAGATTTATTCGCTTTACGGCTCACTCTTCATTCTCTCCACATGACCAAACCATCTCAACTGGCTCATTCCTATTCTCTTAACAACATTTTTCCTAACCATACATTCTTCATACACCAAATTATTCCTCACGCGATCCCGTCTTACATATCCACATAATCCACGTAAATACCTCAAAAACTTCAAAAAAGTTCAATAAAACCCAAAAAATGTTATATTCGACCAGCCGGAAAACATAAGGGAATGGCTTTTATTTTGTTGAGTGAAGATTTTAATGCTTTTAAAAGAGAGATAAATGGAATACGAGTATATCCCAAAACAGAAAAATATTTTGTGAACTGGTTCTTTCCAAAGCAAAATTGTATGGATTTTTTTAGAAAATATAGGGTTATCGCCTGAGAAAACCAACGAACCATGTATTTTACTATATCTATTTACCTAGCATTCTTATTACAATAGACTGTTGATATCTCTTTAAAAACGAATGAATAAACACCACGTTTGATCAACATAAAAGATGAGACACATACGTTTGAATAGTTCGTTAATATATAATATATAACGTTACTTTAAAGTCAGTCAATTGATTAAAAGGTATGTATATTAGAATACATTTATAGTTATCAAGTATTTAATAATCACCACATCTAAATGTAACTCGATTAAATCATAACTGAACCGTACGTTATAGAAAACAATTAAATGAAACTTGTAAAGAGTTCCGTTTCGTACGGTATACTGTTGAAAGCAGTAGCCAATTATTGCGATAATATAATTGAGATTGAAATAAAGTTTGAATAGCAACAAACAACCGTTACTCAACGCGAAACTGACGTAATATAAAATTGCGAAATTGTTAGCGAACGGAAGAGAGGAAATAAGCAAAGAGTAGACAAAATCAACGTGTATCGACAACGGTGCTGAGCCCGGGTTTCGAGTCAGTATTCGGGCAATACCATCAGGTTTATTGGGCCATTGTGTTTATCTCAATGTTGATTATTTATTGCTACATCGTGACGCAGTATCAGTGGGGGATCTTTTAGAGCCATCTCACGTCGTCTAAACCTAAATAAATATAAATAAATAAGTGTATCGTCAGGACTTTTATTCGTTTCCGGGTGTACGAGTTTGATTTATACAAATTTTGGCACGGGTAATGTATTTTTATTGCAGAATATTTTTGGTAAACTTATATTAGGTGATCTAAATTATGAAATATGAGCTGATTATATTGGGACCCGTAGAATAATGTATGACATAAATGGAATCTGAATGGAAACTAAACTAAATTAAGACCATCTAAATGTAAACTCCGCATATCATTATTTCGTTTAATTAAAAAGTTTTCATGATTTGATTTTATTATATCATTTGAAAATAAAATATACGAATTAACGAAATTGAAAATAAAAGGTGAAGGAATCAATGGCGAATTTTCGAACAGGCGCAGAAAGCGCGCACTTGGGGCCTCTTAAATCGAAGGGGTCTCAAATTTCAGGTCTCAAAATTAATAATATGTTTTATTTTATTATTATTTTTATTATTATTATCATTTTCCTAATAAAAATAATTAATAATTTAATAATATTCTCTAAATTAACTTGACAAATGAATAACGCCATCTATGCTATATGTTTTGGCGCGGCGTAGTGGTCATATTTCAAACCATATACAAGTTTGCTCTCTACTGACAAAATAAAGTATACCCTTACTACTTATTTTAAATTTGGCGCTAGTACAGTTCATTCCTAATTTCAACTTTTGTAATTCCCTCTAGATTTTGACGTCATCACTTTCGGAGTCTATTCTAAACGGTGCATTTGTAAAAATTATAACTTCTTCGCTTGTAAATTTTCAAAAAACACTTTAGTCTAACGGTAATCTAACGCACAGAACTCAATTTGACGAAATTCGGGTATATGATGTAATGTTAATAGATATGTTATCTCTTTTCGGGTGGTTGCATGCATTTCGCGATAAAATATTATTAGTTTTTACCTCTAGTGAGGTAAAATCGCATATCCAGATTTTAGTGAATAAGCACGTTTTAAGGTCCCTTGAATCTGATTATAACATTTTTACGATAATGTCCGTGTGTATGTATGTGTGTGTGTGTGTGTGTGTGTGTGTGTGTGTGTGTGTGTGTGTGTGTGTGTGTGTGTGTGTATGTGTGTGTATGTGTGTGTTGTGTGTGTGGATGTGTGTTTGTGTGTGTTTGGATATGTGTGTGTGTGTGTCTGTGTTTGTGTGTGGATGTGTGGACGTTGTATCTACGATTTCTCAAATAGTATGACTTAAGACTTTTTTAACTACGGACTCCTCAATCTAACAATAATGGGAAGAGTTGATTAAGTTTTGGTAACAATTGGACAACCGGAATAAAAAAAAGTCAACAACGCAAAAGAATATACGTAAAAAAGAATATAAAAGGAATTTGCCAAACATGACGAATATAAAGAAAAAGAAAAAAATATTTGCGAAAGGTTATGTGAATTTTTAATTACGTATCGGGTTGCAAACAAACGGACTTTGAAACAAACTCTCCCGTGACTAACCCTGTATATCAAGGCAGTGAAATTCTACTTTTTAATATGAATATAAAATTTAATTGCCGAGGCCCTTAGTGATAAAAAGTAAGTATTAAATTTTATTTTAAATCGAAAATTGTAAAAATGTAAGAATATTTATTTTTAAAAGTTATGTTTACGTATCTGGCACCTCAATGCTGCTACTCAGACATTTAAGTTATTAGAATATTCAAAATTATGTGTTTTATATCAAACTTCTTCATTGGAATTATTTAATTCATTATTCTTGCACAATTTTTTTATCATTTTAAGTACAAATTTACTTTTGTACATCATACCTGCCCAAATTATCTTACATTTATTATAATTATCATAAGGCTAGCAACATTGCATTTGCATGAATTCGTCGTATGATGGATTACTTTAGTGCCGATTTCTTAACATTAATAACAATTTTTATGCACTTTAGAGACGATTTAAAATTTATTTGTTATTATTTGTTTGTTATTATATATTAGAATTGATTTTGAACTAATTCTGCATTATTTTTATATACATATAAAATTATAATGTAGATGACGATAAAATTAAGGACAAAAGCTAATTTAAAACTTTCTTTTCCTGAACAGACGTATATGGCAAGAAGGTTAGAAACTAATAATACTTTGGTACTATAATTATTATTGAGTGTGCATTACATTTATTAATTAAACTAGATATAAAATTGTATAATTAATCATAGAAAATATAAATGTCAAAACCATTTCATGTAAGTTATAATTATTTTTTTATTTACTTGAAACTGTCCAAGTATGTTAGTAATGATAAATGACTAAATTCATTTTTACCTCCCGCTACCCTTCGTAAGGAAGGTATAGGGATCGTGCTAAAAATTGCATATCAAGATTTTGGTAAATGGCCACGTTTTAAGCTCCCTATAATCCAATTTTAATATTTTCACGATGATGTCTGTGTATATATACAGGCTGTCTCACAACTCGCGCCCCAGAGCGAATGAGGAAACACGAGATTGCACTCGGATGTGTAACTGCGAAGAAAAAAAAATCTAGCTTAAAAGATATTAGAGAAAAGACGTCTTAAAATTGACCAATCAGAGACCTACACCTTTAACGTGTGTTTTCGTAATTTTACGTTACTATTGTTTTCGAATGTCAGTGTCAAATTAAACTTGACAAGGTGAATAAAAAAAGGCAAATTCTAACCATCTATTCAGCCGCTGATTACTTAGAAATGATTATAATTTTCGGAGAATGTGAACGTAACGCCAGAGAGGCAGCACGAGTCTATTCGGAACGTTTTTCGGATAGAAATCTTGTGTATCATAAAGTGACATTGAGAGCCATCGCAAGGACGTATAAGACCGGTTAAGTTATGCCAGATCGAAAAGAAACTGGTGCTACAACACGTTGCACTGTACGATATAAATGATGATCTCGGATGACACCTACGCTAACCTAAATTTGTTGACAGTGAAAAGTCATCTCTAAAGTGTCAAATTTACAGTAAGTCAAACAAATACTAGTAGTATTTTTAAAACCTAGCAACCAGTTTTATTGTGTAATAATATCATCACACCTCAAGATATCCTTTCGAAATTGGTGGATTAACAAGTCTTATGCAAGCAGCCGCAAATTATTTTCTTCTATTTGTTGGCAACCTATTGTCGTCGGCAAGTGTCAGTTTCGTCTGGGGCGCGAGTTGTGAGACATTCTATATATATATATATATATATATATATATATATATATATATATATGTATACTCTAACTCAAACACTATCGTTCAGAAACCTTGTATTTCTATCCTATTTTTAATATGGGAAAAGGCTCAAAATAGTTTTTCTTCGAAAAATACCTTCAAATGTTAATTTTTCAAGATTTGTGTTAAATATTAAAGATTATTAAATTATCTACAGATTTACATAAATACTTTTTCTATATATTTTATGGATAAATTTATAAAATTATCTATAATTTTAATCCCGGATCCTACTTGATTACACAGTTCATATCCCAAATGAAAGTAACTGACAGATAAATGTCACAGAATTAATCATTTCAAATTAATAATAGTAAAGTTTTAAAAAGAAAATAGTAAATAGAACCATAGTTATATGGAATGGATAATACAGTTTCCTGCATAACTAAATATGAAATTAATAAAAATTAAATAGCGGGAGGTTTCATGTTGGCCATATCAGATTTTTATTTGAAATTTTATGACACTAAAAATTCCACCCCGTCTGATATTGGTCACATTAATGACATGAAAATTTTAATTGCTGCTGTAATTATATTGCATCAATCATTCAACATTTTAATCATGCATAATTATTTTCAAATAATTTTTACAATGTAAATAAAATTTGCGACATAAATTTAATTTTGTAATGTAATAAATTGTTAAATGATTTTCATTTTGTGTGAAATATTTGCACAAGGTTTATTCCATTTATGTCAGAAATAGAAAGCTTGATATTAAAATATTGATCCAGCATTACCATCCAGAGTTTTTTGAAGAATTAATAGAAATATGTATGTAAATAAGGTTAAATTTAATGATGTGCATATTTACCTTAAAAATTCAAATAACTATACATACATATAAAAGCATGAACATTTTATATTTTACGATGGAAAAATATGCAAGTAAATTGTATACTGCGTACTGTTCGATATAATACAGGCTGTCTTGGAAATAGGGGGACATGGCTTAACCACAGATTCCTGGGCCCATAATAAGATGATTTAACTAAACTTACCTATATCTAAGAGTGCACCGTTTAGCCAGTATTCTGCTTCAAAGTCTTTCTTTAAAAAAATAGTTTTGTTTGTAACAACTAAACGCTGTTCGATTTGAATTAAATTTGGTATGACAATCCATAAGGATCTAATTCATCTTTTAAGGTGGTATTTGTTATTGTTAGTGAACCACTAGTGTATGAAACTTGGTTGTCGCGACCAGGAATAGACCATAACTTTTTACTGACTAATAATGAATAATGTATATTTACTGATTTCCAGAAAGATACACTCAATAGTAAACTTTCATGTCTCTGCGTGAGTTATGATATCTGTAACGATGTAGTCAGAAAAAAATAAAATGTAAGTGATTGCACCGTGTAATTTTTAAAATAAATTTTATCTAGCAGTCTATCCAAATGTCAAACTACTAATTTTCAATGACAATAGGTACGTTCAATAAGCCAAACAAAACAAGCAACCGGAAGTAAAATTTGTTGAACGACTTTGCTAGCCTAGCATTTGCTTGATTTGCTCGCAAGCAATCCAAGCCACAATTTTCTCGCTTGTCTTGCTAAGTGTCAAATATAATGGCGGGAAATACAAATTTTACATACATGAAGTTAACTTGAACTGTTTCTATTTCTTTATATGGTGTGTGTCTCTCAACCACATGTAAAAAAGGCTTTGAGAGTTTTGTGATGGATATTTATAACATTATTAAATTTGAAATATTTTGTTATAGTTAATATAGCTTCTTCCAAATTAATCCCACTATCTGAAAATAAATATATAAATTCATTTTCCATATGTTCGCAGACCAAGAAAAGAAATACAACAGGTACACAATTACACAATTTTATATTTGACATCTATATACGCTTCTCTATGACAGTTGTGGATGACTGTTCGTCATATAGCTAGCAAATCGTTCAGCGCACTAAGCAACAAGTCTCTTTTGCTTACCTAGCATTTGCTAGATATGCTTACTTCATTGAACGCACCTAATAACAATTGTGTATGGGTTGTCAAAAATTACCTTTGCCTTATTTTAAAACTAGTAACATATCCGTTTGTTCGGCCTTATAGTATTTTACTGCGATTATTATAAGACGATTAAATAATATTAGCTTACTCCTAAACAAAAGATTGACAACTCATAAAAAATTGATTCTGTCATTAAAAAGTAGTAGTTTGACATTTGGATAGACTGCTAGATAAAATTTATTTTAAAAATGACACGGCGCAGTCACTTACAATTTATTTTTTTCTGACTAAATAGTTACAGATATCATGACTTACGCAAAGACACGAAAGTTTACAATTGATTGTATCTTTCTGAAAAACAGTAAATTTGCATTATTGACGTTGCCATTAAAAAGTTATGGTCTAATCATGGTCGCGACACCTAAGTTTCATTCACTAGTGGTTCACTAACAATAACAAATACCATCTTAAAAGATGAATTATATCCATATGGATTGTCATACCAAATTTCATTCAAATCGAACAAAGCGTTTCGTTATTATATATATATATATATATATATATATATATATATATATATATATATATATATATGTGGACATTTCGTGTATTTGATTTTGAATATAATGGGTTATGCGATCAGATGTAATAGTTTCTTTATATTCTGGATGCAGGAGAGGGAATCTGTGCAAAGTATATTATATTTATTTTTTACTTTATTTATTTGCTTTATTGCTTCCTGGATAGCGTATATTTCTGCTGTACCGTTGGAAGTTATATATATTATTTATGTATTCATAATTTAACAAATAGAGTTAAAGATGAATTGTCTAGTGGGTAAAATTACATCAATAACCTAACGATCCTAACATAACATTCAAAACTTACTCCAGTACTTACTCTCATAAAAAAATTATCCGCAAAATGTCTATTTTCTCTTGGAGATAATAGCTATTAAAATATCAAGGAATGTTGTGTATATCATAACTGCCGCAGATGTCGGTTTGAAATAGAGCAAGGATTTTAAGACATCTAAGGCTTGTTATGATTCATAACATCCGTGGTTTATTGAATAATTTATCGGTTTCAGAAAATGAAGACATTATTAATAAATATGTTATTGCTACTTTCAGAATGCTATGATAAACAGAACAATTATTTTGGCATATGTCAATATGACAATTATTCAAATTTTGTGCTTTATTCATGTTTATTATTTTAGAATAAAGTAAACCGTGTTCATGACGATACACTAACGTTATCTGTATGAAGAGCACATTTTGATTTTATTTTATTTTCATTTTGTAGATTGTTGTGGACAAGACAGTATGGTAATAATATTACCGTACAGATACGATTATTAATTAGTTAGCAGCCTATTTTTGTACATGTAAACAATGGATTAATATCCTGAAACTGGTAAAATATATTACAGAATTTCATTCAGAATTTGTTTTATTTAAAAGCTTTTAGTTTCTTGCAATATTTACTTTTTATGTAGATAAACTAACAAATTAAACTCTTTCTTTTATATTAATTAAAAGTTTTGAAAACTTTTAAAATTTACTTTGTTATTTCATATTTCCTATTTTTATAATGAAAAACTTTACCAAACATTTGATTGCGTATTACATTTCTCTACAGATTGCGAAACTTATCCCAATGCACATTCTGCAACATCCTTTGTCAATTTGTAGGGTAAATCAGCTGAACGTAACCCAATTCTCTCTCACTTTACTCAAAAAACCTCGTCTAAATACGCTCAATGTTGGCAACACTGGCCTATTTCAGTCCTGGCTGTTTTTAGGCGAGGTTGTTACGACTCTTTTTGCGTCTGAGTGTTTTGTGAGATAAAACCTTAAACTTTGTGACGTATATACGTATCCAATTTTCTTTTTTGACAGTCTTACCTGGTCTGATCTCTTGTCGTATCCTTTCTCTCTAAGTCTTTTTGTTTTTGCACATTTTCACTTTAGCGGGTCACATTGTTGTCGGCGACTTCCACAGAATAAAGCGGAGACATCGTTTAATTTGCTATGTCTCTTATTTAATAAGTAATTAAGCTTTCTATAAATAGAGACTCTTTTAAATTAACTCTTAACAATTATAATGATTAATGGTGGATTTATGCAGACATTAAATCAAGAAATTAAATTGTAAAACTAAACTAGCAGAAACAATTATTATTATCGATGATAACGTTACATTTAAACTAAAGAATCAAACTAAAGCAACTTTTTGCTATTTTCAACTTTCTAGTTAAATTTTATAATAGGCTACTTGCGTGGTACTGAAAATGTATTACTAAATACCTAAAGTAAAGTAGAAAAGGTATGTAAAAATAAATTTTATTTTAAAAAAATTATATGATTTTTTAATAAATTACGAAAGAAGATTTTCTTTGGCGTCATTATTTTGAACTGGAAAGGGATACAGTTAAGAATGTAACGAGGAATGTAATCTGTAGATGGCGAGCGAGTGCGAGTTTTAATTTAATTTTGATATTAGTTAATTTTTCTTTCACTGTCTCTCTTCTGTATTATTTACAATTTGCGTTGTTTCTGTTACTTTTATTACGTATTTCGATTTGGTAAGCAGAATTTTGAAGAATTTAACTTAACTTATACTCGTACAAGATTAAAATGACGAACGAAAATATTAACCTCCAAACTATTATTCAAACGTCAAACAGATGATCCGTCATGTTTAATTTACCCGCATATGCCGTTGCTATTGCACGTACCGATGTTATTGCTTTACGGTCATTCATTGGTGTGGCGTAATTCTACGTCATACACGGCGGTAATATAAATATTAAAATTTCATTAATTTTATGGCCAATTAATGAAAAATTTGCCAAAAGAAAAAGTATGGGTAGCAAGTTTTTATCGTATCTTCAAAAATATTAAATAAAAAAATTACACGCAAGTAGTCCATTCTTTAGTTTTGCGCCTGCATCAATCGCGGACTTATGACTTATGACAGATGTTAAAATTCAACCTATAAAAATGTACGTTCCGTATAGAGAAAAATGACGAAATACTGAATGGACTAGTTCAAAAATTAGTATATCTATATTTTTTTTATCCATTATTTGTTATAAATATTTCAGTTTCACCTAAATGTTAATTTTTACGAAATGTCAGACAATTCTCAATGTTAATTAACTGCATAAACGACGCCATTTTAATTTATGCTCCTATTTTGAACAAATCTGTAAGTCTTACATATCTGTAAATCTGTAAATAATGAACAAAATCGCAACGAAGCTGCCACTCTTATGCATAATTTTATGCATAATTTTATATTAATAAAAAAAAATAGATGCGATTTACATATCTGTAAAACTTACAGATTTGTTCAGAATTGAAGACTTGGTGTCTTAATGTAGTGGCTTAATTTAATTTTATAATTTACATGCTGCATAAACTCAGCACAACAGATATAATAGTACTTAAAAAAATCTGATTTGGCCAGCGCATTACCTTCCGTCAGTTGTATGTATTTTGTATAAATGTCGTACAGAAAGTTCCTTGCAAAAGATTCTATTTCTTGTATATTACCTTAAGGCAGTTGCATGTATTTTATACAAATTCCAAACAGAAAGTTTCTAGCAAAAGATCCTATATTTCCAGTAAAATTGTAACACATACATACTGTCAACTGCACTTGACACTGACACCTTTCAATTAGAATTAAAATCGTATTCTAGGGACCCTAAAACGTGCTTATTCATCAAAAACTCACTACCGAATTTTTTGACCAAAGACAATACCTTCCTTACCTAAAGGTGACGGAAGATAAAAACAAGACTGTTAAAGTATGAGCCCAAGTTTGGAAAACGAGACGCTAGGCGAGTTTTACAAACGTCGATTGCGTTAATAGGCCTTATGAAACATGTTTTTCATACTATTTTTTCTATAGAGGTAATTTTACAATGAGACTTTTAAAAAAATATGATTTGGTGTTTTCATATTTTTGTCATTTATGCTGATAGCGCTTACCCGCTAAAAATTGAAGTTCCACATTTTGACAGTTTGTGTATTGTGTTGTAAATTTTGTTAGATTGTATTTTGTATATTGTAACAAACATTGCGATTATGGATCTTCTTAATGACGTGTTTTCATTGCTTTTATAGACTTATAAGAACACAGAAATAGAAAAAAAAAACATTTATTAAATGTCGTAATCTAAGTTCTAAGAAAACCGACCTAAAAGTCCGTAAGTGACGAGGTCATAATTTTATGATCATCTCAAAAAAATACCTTTATCATAATTTATTATAATTTTGAGAATAGATAGAACATTGTAGTTATACATAATGTCAAAATATTCATCTCCAATTTCGAATAAACTTGTTAAAAAAATTATGACCGTGTCAAATGGGCTTCTAGTTTATATTAAATAAAATTAAAACAATATATTGCCCTAAATTTGAGGAGTGATGTGATGACTTTTACATCATCTTGTAAAAAAATTCTCTTTCCCATTTCTAAATCATATTTGAAGGAGAGAAATTTTAATTCCGCGAGCAGCTGTATGCAGAAATTTTAATCGAGAGCAGTTTTAAAATATGAAATTAAAATTAGTAGGTTAGGAGACGTTCATAAGCGTATTATCGATTGGAAGAGTATGTTAATTAAAATGTATGCTATGCATATTCAATGAAGCAGGGCTAAATGAAGTTATTTTTACAAAATCGTGCTGAAGAATGCAAATTAAGTTATAGAAAAGTTTGAATTAGTTAATTACGTCAAAAGTTCTGGATTCTTATTATCAACAGGAAAAGAATCAAGTAATCAGTAAATTGTTCTTTGCGCTTTTACTCAGTTTATTAATTTTCTTATGTTCTTCATGATCTTATATTTTTATATCATACGGAAGTGAATTTTTAATGATTTTTTTTATTTAGATTAAACATAGTTAATTTTTTAAAAGAATACTATTTTTAAATTACATAAACTGTTTTGAAATTTTATACGTCTACTGCCGTATCATTGCAGCAAGTGTTTATAATTTTTTTAGAATTTTGTATAATCGTATGTAGGCACAAATCAATAGTTCAATTTAAATATTAATTTACCAACTATAATAATCTCACAAATTCTATGTGTATAATGCAGAAAACAAGATTTTTTCCGATTACTTGACCCTATACAGTATAGCACCTTTACTTATGTTAATTAAGTCCGTTTTAAAACTAGGTGAAATAAATTAATTTTTATATTTTGCGTTCATAATGAAGTCATTACGATACGCAATTGCGTATCGTAATGACATTCATTTCGATACGCAATTTTTTGTTTTAGACGGTTGGTACTAGATGACGTTTCTTTAATCCATTTTTATCTAATTTATATTTAGTTAATTGCTAATTCAGTTTAATAATATAATGTCGAAATTATTATTATTATTTTTTTTATTTATGGTCGATTATTTACATGAAATTGTACAAATGGTTACAAATGTAATCATAAATTGAGTAGGTAAATGTTATTGTAGAAGGCGCAAAATATAAAAAATAGTGTAAAGAACTCATTTTATAAGACTTTCTTTCGCACTTGTCAATTAGAAAACTCGCTAACGCTCGTTTTCTAAATTTTGACGTGTGCGAAAAAAAGATGTCTTATAAAACACGTTCTTTAATATACTATTGCCACATTACAAAAATCGTATTTACATCAAATTAAAATTGTGGAACTTTTAATTTCAGCAATATGATATACAGTTTTTACTTTGGTAAAATTAAAATTAAAACAGCTATATCTATAAAAGAAATTAACAATCACACTCTATAAAAATAATATATTTTTACTATAAGTACTCGTATAGAAAATGGACTTTGCTCTTTGCTATAGGTATTTATAAGCCATAATGTGGTAATTTACTAATTTTCAATGACTGTTTTCGTTAGTATGTGGATATTTCGGTTACAAGTTTTCTCAACATAATATAACAAAACCTAACCTACAAAACTCACGTCCGCACAAGTTGTGCAGTGCTCTCTTTTAATTAGCTTCTCAACTTTTTAAACAATGTGGAAATCAAACTCAAGGATCTGTTTTTTTTATAAAGCGCTGTTGCAAAAAAAAAATATTGTTGTTCAAGTTGCCCGAAATTTGAAAATAACACGAAATATCCATTAGATGTTTAACATTTAGTTATTGAAATTTGTGTAATATTTTGAAAAAGTCACTAGATCTGAAACAGACTGTGACGTCAACGTTCATGAAGGTTAACATGTGACAATCTATCGTTTATTTTTATAAATAACATAGGTGATGTATAAACTGGCACTAATTTAATTATTTACGAAAGTAATAACATATTATTATTATTATTTGTTTGAAAAATTAAAAATATGCATAAACTTTCAATTATTAGTATTTTATGTAAGTGGCTAAATAATGCTTTCTTTCATGAGTGAGTCGTTTAAAGCTCACAAATGAAAAAAAAACATCGTTTGGTCACGAGCTACATACATACATATTTTTTTTTGCAACACACACTTTTCTGTAGTTAATCAAATTTAAAATAAAGTCATTTTGATGAGAATATAATTCATGAGTTATGTGACATGTTTTCCGCCAATCAATATTCAAAATCTCCCTAGTTACATATCTATCAAAGCGATGATAAAAAACAAAGAAATTATCACCTTATTTATATTCGTTACTAAGTGCTCTGTTTTCTTTATTTGTCATTGACATTTAATTTGGAGTATAAAAATGTGCGATAATCGTTGGGTTGATACCAACAACGATGAAAATAATAAAGCAATTGTCAAATTAACCATGTTGTAATACATTATATTAAAAGTATAGGGTTAGCAGCACACACAATGTGTCACAAAAATTCATTATATTCTCTTATTAAATATAAGCTCGTGACATGATTAATAATCGAAGATATTGCTCGTGAAACCGAAGCAGCACATTCACTCAAGAATATCATTGATGATAATCATATCAGTTACGTATGACAATGTCATGATACTTCAATGTATTCACTTTATTCCTTATTTACACTTTATTTACTCAATAATACAATTTAATACTTACATCTTTTTAAACTACAACCTTGAATACAACAATGAAACAAAATACAAGATCACAGTCAAGATCACAGTTCACCTGTTGTGGTTTGTTATTTTTTTTTTTTGTTAGTGGTTATTTAAAAAATTTATTTTGATATTTTTTTTGATATTATTTAGTTTTTCGAAAAGATAGAAAATGGGAGCATTAGTGATACTGGTGATTTTTTTTATTTCATAGTTATTTTTTTAGAAGGTGGTGTTGCAAAAAATACGTTTTAAAACATATGAAATCGGTTCATTGTTACTAAATGGCAAAAATGATTTTGCACCAAATTATGAATGCATTTTTGTCCACCCTATATAACATAGCGGTTTTTTTCATTATAGCGTTTATCCATCCTTCAAATATAAATAAAATAAATAAATCATTTATTTGTATCACAAGCAATGCTTATTATTATTAAAATATATCTTTTAAGTTTTCTACAGAGCAAATCGATTTTTACATAAGCATTTTGTATTTTTAAAATAGCATTTAATTTATTTTTAATAGAAAATATAAATAAAATTTAAAATAGTTAATTTAATTTTAACTGCTGATGACACGAATAAAAACATTATACTAATTGCAAATAGTTATAAATTTGTTTTTATTTTAAACTGCAACGCTGTTGCAATGTTAACTGATTTTATCGGATAAAGCTGTTTTTATATGTTAATTTTATAGAAACTGCAGAGAATCTGCTGAAATTAAAATTGAATATAGTGGAGGTAGGTTTAGATTGAATTAAAATAACGTTATAATAATTAAAACAGTAACTAAAGGAATTTATAGGAGAATATTTGCCTGCTTCATTCCGCCCATTTTATGTTTATGAGGTCCATAAATTTTTACTTCTGCTGATAAATATCTGCATGCTGGGATGTATACTATTGATAATGCATTTGGCTTAATGACTATAATTCGTTTGAACACGTACAACCATTTGTAGCAAAACGGCAACGAGTAAATTTAAATCTGGTTTAATAACTCTAGTAGCTTCTGCGTATTATTCCAGAAATTCAAGTCTTTTATGTTCTACGTCTACGCAATAAATATATACAAAGGGTAATGATGCTAAATGGGGCTATCTGCATTGTATTTCATACGCAGCATGCATGAAATGATTAAGTCATTATTTGATGTCTTTTTTTACAAGAATGAAATGATATCAGACTCATAATGATATAGATAATATATATCTGTTCTTTTTTTTGCAAATAAACAGGAAAGGGTAATCAGCATACAAATTTATGAGAAGTGTAGTGCTGTTCTATCAATTCGAGACATGAGACCTTGAAAACAAAGTAATTAATTATAGTTATGTTGTTGTTTTAAATTAGTGCACTGAGAAAACTATTACATTATGCAACAAGAGTAAGAATTTCATTATTTCATAAGAAAGAATATTTTTGACTCGTGCAGTAGGAGATAACATCAATTTATTTAATTTATTTGTAATTCTATATCATCTTAATTATTTTGTAATATATGTCAACATATCTTTCAATGTAATAAAAACACAAGTGGTTTCTATCTGGAGTGGCATCGTAAATTATTTATTATTATTTCCTTTACCTTCGTTGAATTGTTATTTTCTGCATTAATTTAAGATTTTCGGATTTCAAAAAAGCGATAGCAGAAGTCTTGAAAGTATTTAATAAGAATTAGGAATTGACTAGCTACTAGATGAATTACAGTTGACCCGTCCGCCATTTTGGAGCCACTTGTCACTTCAATCATTCAATATCAGTTTTACAGTGTTATTAATCATAGAAATTTCCACAATGATGGGTTGTTCAGCTCCAAATTGTTAAAATCATTTGAGAAATGGTTATAATTTTTACAAGTAGGTACCTACTTATGCAATACATACATATATTTTTCTCTAACTTCAAAAATCTTAACGAACCGTTTTTTTTCTTATTTTATTATTTTAAATAAATATACTATGGCAAATATTGAAGTTATATTTAATTATGAAAATAGTTACTACATAAACTTATAAAAATGCACTTTTATTTCATAATGGGACCCGTCCAACTTTAAAAATAGAAATTATGTATTTTCTTTTTTTGAAATTACGCTTAATAACGCCTAAAATAATTATTAAAATTTTGGCGCGAAAGTTTTGATACGTTAGCGTCATTCCGTCATAAGTAGAGAGAAGTTCTCTCTACTTATGACGGTTCTCTCAGAGGACCGACATACGTAACCATTAATATGGCAATATACAATAAATGTTGCATGAATAAAAATACGTATCCTTACAAATTGTGTTCAAAAATCTTTGGAGCTAATGGGAATTAAGTAAGCCAGATAGTTATATCATTTCAAAATATATATTTGTTTGATTTACTTACATGAATATACGAGTAGTGTTAAATGTTAATTTATGTAAAATTTCGATAGTACATAATATTATACTCGTATATAAATAAAAATCAGGTAAGTAAAATTAATAATTTTTCCTCGTTTTCATAATCAAGCTAATTATTCGCTTTAGTTAATGTGACTTTAAGACTTTCTTTAATATAATATTAAAGTTTATACTCACCAAGTGCCATTATTATAATTAAAATAGTATTCAAACTATTTTCTATTTATAATTAAATACAATAAAGTATTGATTACAATAATCAAAGCATAATTCTTAAAAAAAAGTAATCCAACATTTACATTTTATTTACTAAATTATTACAATAATGACAAGTATTGAGATTACAATAATTAAAACATAAATTATAATATAAATTTATTTAATAAGTAAATTTCCATTTGATCTTAATAAAAAATTATTCGGATATGTTAAATATGTGTTTGTTAGAGTATGTGTAAAGCCAATCACGAATTTATGAGCAAAATATGCATGGTCCACATTATAGTGTCATTTTCACAGGGAAACTGGACTACTTTAATGACGCTGACGTCACAACATGGCGACCATTTTACGATAAAAATTTTAATTACTTTCTTATAGGTATAAAAATAGAAAATATATAGCAATTTTTATTTATTTTTCACTTATTTATATTCAAAATTCATATACGACATGTAAATTTTAAAAAACCGAAGACTTAGATGGACCCATTTACTGCGTTCATTTTGGCTTCAATATGGCTTATGAGTCAGCTATGTATTATCTAGTAGCTGAAACTAAATGTGCGACCTAAGTAGATGTAAAGAACATTACAATCTCGAATATTTGAAAATTTAATTATTTTTTAACGGCGGGATAGCACACAGGAGTTCTAGAACTTCTAGATT